>JADBJO010000883.1:180575-185575 GCA_016801955.1 Conus betulinus
ATTATTTTGCTCAGTTCTATAAATTTTGGAGTGCGTGGCAGATTTTCCTGTAAAAGCTCCTTAACAAATGTCAGTGACCAAACACCGAGTACCTTTTGGCATAACCGACGACCTGTGGCTGTATGAATTTGGGCAATGAAACACAAAACTTACGTCGTCATCCACGTTTATTCTGTCTTCCACATCGTTGTCTTATTTTCTGCTTCAAGCTTATGGTTACAATGACAAAATTCGCATCAATGCATCATACACTGATCTGCAAGCTATGTAAGAAAAAAAAAGCTTTTCTTAGAAAAAGAGATGATTTCAAGTGTTTGTAAATAAGACATTTATTAACAATTCTAAAGCGACGTCTGCCAAGTATGGATGAATTTATTCTTTAAAGCTGTTATCTTCATCATTACAAAGCAACTATGTGATGAAACTTTGGGAATCACACACACACACACACACACACACACACACACACACACACACACACACACACACACACACACACACATCTGCGCGCACGCGCACGCGCGGACACTGACACTCAAGTATGTACACAATACGATTCAAAGCACTGACCGTTCTGTAGATGGTTCGGGCCACAAGAGAGATCACCCAGTAAGGAAGGCCGTACGGATATATCAGTATTCTCAGCCCCACATCCATGAAATCATCTTTCCTGTCACGCACACACAAGTCTTCTTTATAATCACAATTTACACTCTTTAATAATGACGTAACTCTTTAACGACACAGAGAATTCAAATCTTTGGTTATTAAGACATGATTTCTTCTAGAGTACGCAAAAAATCTAAGTGAATACATCTCTTGCGTTATCTAAACGGTAATGGTCTCTTTTCATGGCCGTTTTGCTGACAAAAACTGCAGACTCCTTTTCATGTTTTTTTGTTTGTTTTGTTTTTTTTTTCGTTTTTGTACATGCATGTACAAGTTTCTAGCATATTTCAGGCATGTATGATGAAAACCGGCAGCATTTAGGCAGCGTTTTCATGTGTGTTTCTGAGATGGTCTTTGAGCTATCATAGGATAGAGGATAGAAGGAGAGCGGAGAACGAAGAGTGGCAGCAGCGCGTGGCTGGAGGATACTGGGTGACGCTGTCAGGGACTTGCAATCACCAACACAGTCTTTCAAATGCGAGATATATCGCTTCCATGACGATAGAAACGGGAGACCCATGCTGAGCTGGACACTCGCGAACGATCCCCTACACCTCGAATGCAAGTAAGTAGGGTAACTGTTGCTCCGATAATGAAACAATTACAGGCCCTTAATTTAACTCCAAACAAATGCTGTTTACGACGCAAGAGTTATCCTACCTGTTTGTTACTTACTGTTCGCTGTTCCCTGCCTCATTCAAGAACATCCTTTCACTACACCTCGAGTCCAGTACGATGCCCTGTTGATTCAGGAGACGAGATCTGCCACGACTTATATGAACAAGGGACACCAGCAAACAGCCAGCAGTGTCATGTCAGTAGTCAGACAAGTAGTTCACAGAGCATGGAGACCAGCGCAGTCCAGCTCAGCGTAGTACTGCCTATCTTGCTCGGGTCCAGCATTACAGCTCTGGCACAGAGAAGGTTAGAGTGGTTCAGGCCAATCCAAAGTTCAGAGCAACCTGCACTTGCAGATTCCACTTCACGCTCTCCCGAAATGGAGGGTGAATCTGTTTCTAGAAACACCTCGAGGGCATCACTGTCATGTTATGCTGCAGCGAAGGAGCACGGTAAGGGAAAACGTGAACAGAGCTGACCTTCTGCCACCCGTTGTCAAACCATTATCACTGCAGGCCTAGGAATCGGGTACTATCCGTCTAGACGATGCCAGACTGCACGCAGCTCGTGCTGTTTACGATTCCCTGCATCAGCAGTCTGTCCTGGTGGGTAGACTGACCAGCATGTTGGCCTCACTTTTGCCAGAGCCAAAGAAGCGACGAAACCTTAGTCTGGAGCGATGAAGCCTGACCCATCCATCCACCAGAAGCTAACCTCATTCATCTAAGTTATTGGCAGACTGTCTCACAAGTCACGCCCCAAATGCTGGCCAGGACCATGAGATTATGTTGCTCAGATTGCGTCAGTGCCAATGGCGGGCCACTCAGGATTCTACGTGTCTCCTTTATGACAGTTCAAAGTGAAATGTGTGGCCGTTTCACTGATAATTTCTTGAATAGTTTTCGATTTTTTTCCCAGTGAATTCCTAAATAGATTCATCTAGAAAAATAAAATAAATAAGACATTTTAGTTGCTATCATGTCTAGCGTTCTGGAATACAAGTGATATTCTGGGTGACCTTTGAATTCCTTTCACATGCATATACTTAAAAAACTGTGAGTGAGTTGTACATCGTGCTTTCGTCTGCTGGGTGAAAGGCAGAGCCTCTTCCTATAGACATGCAAAGCAGAAGATCAAAAATACACGTTTACTGACAGGAGATCTCATAATCCATTTAGGGATCTGGTGAACCAGAGAAAACATACACTGCCCTGAAAGGAAAGGCACATCCGCGTGGATAGTGTTTACAGAATCACTTCCAAGTCTCCTGATTACAATACCAAAACAAACAAACGAAAAAGAAAAGAAAAACGGGCATATTATAAACTGTAGCAAGATGAAAAAAAAAAAGAAACGATAAAGACTTTCTTGAACACATACAGGTACAAAGTCCACAGAGGCAGAATGGCAGCGAACAAGAGTAAACAAGAGGCAGAGTCAAAGAGGAGGAAAGAAAAAGAGACAATTAGCACAGAATTTCTATACTGAAAGAGCCCAGTGTATACAGCAATGGCATAGATGATGCATGCAACAACCTAAAGAAAGAAAGAATACGCCATCTTTGTTTATAGCAAACAGAGTGTGACAAGGAGTGGTGAAGACGTAATACGATCTGTGGAATGACATGTTTACCCAGATTCCCTGACGCAAAATCTGACATACAAGGGGTGATAGTGATGTAATACAACCAATCTGTGACATGAACTATTTACGAAGATTCTATGGCGTAAACTCTAACACGGATCATGTTTTCACCAAAATACAAGCCTGTGCAGGATGAGATATGTTGATCGAAAACGACAAATACACGTACACACACGAAGAAAGAAAAAAAAAAAAGCAAGCTCGATGGACTCACACTGCGTTTCTCAAACTCTGCGCCCTCTCACCACCAATCGTAGCTTTTGCACACAGCTGGTAAAACATCTCCACGTAGTCAGGGGGAGTGAACTCTACCACCTGCCAAACAAACAAAAGCATATCAACGTCAAGTTTTGTTGTCGTTATTGTTGTTGTTGTGTTTGCTGTTGTTGTTAAAAATTTACTATTCCTCGTGCAAGCAGCCGTAGCATAGGTGCACAGGCTACTGTTGTTGGGCATGTCTGTCTGTCTGTTCAATAGATAACTCCCAACAATACACCAAAAGAACTGGCGCACTAACCGTACCTTGCAACCGTTTGACATGATATTGTGTATCAAGCCGACCACCAAGCCGGATCTTCATCTCATTGCACAGGGATTTTTCTTCTTGTTCTTCTTCTGCGTACGCAGGCTGATACTCCTGCGGACACTCCCTGTATGGACAGGCAAGTATTAATCCCATCTGCCCAACAAAGGGAGAGGAGTTTTAGGGTGCATGACCGTTTTTTTTTTTTTTATCCCGCCATTAAGGCAGCACAGGGATGATTTCCACGTCTGTAAAAACCAAAACTGGGCAAACGCAAAAGGATCTATTCAAAAACTGAGCCCCTTTTCAAAATTATGCCGTCTATGGCATTGACGCGTGAAGGCTTTTCCACTGTCTGTTTGTTCGCTGTTTCCTTTCATTGTTATATAAAAAAAAAACTAGCTTACAGTTTCATTTTCTATGGGGAAAAAAAAAACGGCGAGCGAACTGTTTCATCAACTTTTGTGATGTTTTCAAAGAATCTGGCTAAAGAAGCATCATTTTATTTGTGTATATATGAATAAGTAAAATGGTTTACATCATATTCAAAAAAAAAAAAAATTTAATCGATTATACAATGAAAACACCTTCTGTCTATGAAAGATACGCTTATGAAACTGCTACATCCAGAAGTTTATTTTATTTTTTATGTCATTCGGTTTACTTACCTGGTATAGAAGACCTTTTAATTGCAAAAAAAAAAAGAGAGAGACAAATGTAGGCGAACAAACGAAATCAAGGTGATATTGCTGAGAACTTCTATGTAAGTTCTACGGGTTACAAATTATGCATACGAATGAAACTGCAAAAAATGGTATGAACGACATTTATAAGTCAAAGTAATATGTTTTTATTTCAGGTTAAAATGTAGATTTTTTTCATGAAAATGATACTTTTTTTTTTAGTAGTTACAACAGCCAAACCAGCAGCAGAAGCACCAGAACCGGAATTACTTTTCAAAATTATTCAGTAATAGCAATGGCGTTATACAAACACACTCACACACAGAAGAAAAAAGAAACACCCGAAGTTGCTGGGGAGGACCCAGAGAAGCACTGTCCTCACCTGCCTTCAGAGCAGTCCTGTACCACCCTTGGAGGCCTGCGCTGTGTTGACAGTGGGTACAGGCACGCGCAGGACACTCCATTAAGATATCAAGGGACATAACTGCTCCAGAACAGAAATAAATCAGACCACAGGATGCAACTCATAACAGCCTTAAAGTAGCGTCCCCATGGGTGTACCAGCCCGTATTTCTTGACTGCAAAGCCCACCCGGAAAAAAAAACACCACCCTCCAGCCGTCGAGCACACCCCACAGACCCAACCACCCCTGCCCACGGACAGATGAAGACAGTGCCACTCCAGACACAGCCAAGCTTTCGCCATACGGTCTTATGTGCCCTCTTTTTAGTAGTTACAACAGCCAAACCAGCAGCAGAAGCACCAGAACCGGAATTACTTTTCAAAATTATTCAGTAATAGCAATGGCGTTATACATACAAACACACTCACACACACAAAACAGCAATTAAAGCGGCGTAAGC
>JADBJO010000883.1:200575-203075 GCA_016801955.1 Conus betulinus
AGGATTTAATGCTCATGGATATGTACTAATGACTAAGATGAGAACATTGAAGAAGAGGATCCCATGCCTACGACTTAGCAGATGACTGACCTGCGCATCAGCCAAAGGCTCTGGTCAGACCTTGGGTACCTAACTTACATTGTCTGTGCCATTGTCATTATGGTATGTGTTAGTGGTGAGTGTACACGTGGGCGTTTATGTGCGTGTGTGCATGGGTGGGTGGGCACGGGCCGATGTATGTGTGTGTCAGTGTATGAGTGTGTGTGTGCCCGTGTGTGTGTGTGTGTGTGTGTGTGTGTGTGTGTGTGTGTGCGCGCGCGTGTGTGTGTGTGTGTGTGCGCGCGCGCGAGTGTGTGTGTGCCCGTGTGTGTGTGTGTGTGTGTGTGTGTGTGTGTGCGCGCGCGCGCGCGCGCGTTTTTTCGCGCACACACGCGTCAATGAGTGTGCGGATGAGCGTTTGCACGCCAGCGCGCGTGCTGTGTCTGTGTGTGCCTTTGATTATTTGTGGGACACGAATGTTCAGAAGACACAGTTATCATATGTCAGTAACAAAAACAAGGTCAAGAAACAACAACAAACAACAATAACAACAACACACACACACACACACACACACACACACACACACACACACACACACAAACGCATACACACCCACATGTATGAACTCTCTCCACTTCACCACACACTTGCACCGCTTCATTGATGCACACTTACCAGGGCACACACGCTTACAGTAAAAAAAAAAAAAAAAAAAAAAAAAAAAAAAAAAAAAAAAACGGGGAGTTCCTGAGAGATTCAAAGTCTGATCTCAATTGAATTGTGTTTGCTTTCTTCTTCTTCTTCTTTCTATGAACATCCGCCATCATCCCTTTGATGGTTCTGATGGTCATTTATGTCTGCTCGTTGGAAAGGCCCAGTATGAGTCTGCTCCATTCTCTAGGAGTCTTCGCAGTGTAGGTAGAGTTGCTTTTATTTGGACAGCCCTCTTACTTTGTCCTGGTAGGCTCTGAGAACGTCCACAGCCTTCAGCTCTCCCTTCTGAAGCTTTGCCTGAAGAGCTGACAGTGACAGCGACACAATGGCGTCCCTCTCCGCCACGGGCAGTCTATGCTGCAAACAGAACATGAATTACCTGCTGTGACCATGGAATCGAAAAAAATCATCGTGTTTGTACCAGGATCTTCTTAACTTTAAATGAACCGAGATTTTTCAGTCTGATGTGTTCTTGCAGTCATAATGTATAAATGAAGACTGAGCATTTAAACCAACAATAAAAAAAAAAAAAAAAACCGAAGGGAAAACTCCAGAGAGAGAGACTGATAGTAGATCTTCAGAGAAGAAAGCCCTCCTCAGGCGAGTGTTTCGGCCCTGAACTCTTTACACTCTACAGAGCTCGGGCCTGGGAGGGCAGGGGAGGGGAGGGTAAGGGGGGAATACTCATGAATTCAGATCCCCTTCTGCTGTCGAAAATGATTTTGGCGCTGCCGGGATTGGAACCTGAACTTCCAGGATAGTTAAGTGTCTCAAGATGTTGATTCTTGACGGATGTCTGCTCACGCTGCTATCAGATATCTGTTCTAATTCAGGCCACTGAAACCTTTTAAAGTTCACTTTTTGTTCCTCATCGACCAGATCCAGCTGGAACTCATTTCACCTGCCTCTGCCGTTGCCTTCAGGATTCTGGTCCTTTTCGATCAGAGATCGAGAGCTGTCTCATGAGATCACAGGATGATGAGCCTACAACCCCGCTTGTTCTAACCTCTATGGCCAGGACTCTGGCTTGCGGGCCCCACTCTCAACAGTTTTTTTGAGATTTTTTTTGCATTTTGCATGAATTTTCCGTAATTTTTCATAACATTCTGCGCATTATTTCTAAAACAATAATTTTTGTGATGAATGTGTCTATTTCGGTTTTTTTTTTTTAGGCGATACATTGCTTCAGATAACAAAAATGTTGTTCTAAATACCGTAATTCCAGGAAGAAAACCGTCGATCACCGGTGATCGAAATTCAAGGGAAAGAACTGGAGAGAGTTTTCTCTCCAAGCTCCTGGCTCATCATTCGTTTCCGCTGGGATAGGATTCGGTTTTTTTCTTTGTTTTATTTTCTCTTTGTGTGTGTGTGTGTGTGTGTGTGTGTGTGTGTGTGTGTGTGTGTGTGTGTGTGTGTGTGTTATTTTTTGTTGTCACTGTTTTTTTTTTTTTAACCTATCCTGAATGAAGCAACTAACTTGCCTAAGTGTTTTAGAGTACTGTGTTTCAGTCTTTCCGGGGCAAAGCGCTACTGTATAATCCATGATGGCTTTTAAAGTGGGCATTTATAGTATCCATTCCCCAGGTCTGCTGAACCTATGCGGCTTATGGCTGCCTTCACGGTGACCTCCACTGCCAACACAAACAGTATTGGAGAAATGCGCTGCCCGTTGCCATGTGAACTTCCACACTGATCCAGTCTGTTGTGTATTCCTTTGTAGAGAACCTTTTTGAGAAACTACGGA
>JADBJO010000883.1:205575-208075 GCA_016801955.1 Conus betulinus
AACCCTTCTATCCCTTCTCCCGTCTCCGCCCCAACAACGCAGCCCCCCACCCACCCACCCCAAAAGAAACAAACAAACAAAAGAAAAAAAAATGAATGCATAGTGAATAGCTGCTTTCTATTTGCCAGTAACAGCCACTAATGCATCTCAGTTTATTTATCTAATGCCCCATCCCATCCCACCACTCTCTTTTGCAAAAACTGCGCCGTGCCCCCCCCCCCCCCCCCCCCCTCCCCCCTCCCCTTCTAATTTTGGCAGCCAAACGTCAGCATTGGAAAATCTCCGCCCCTCCCCCCCCACCCGCCCCCCTCCACATTAGTTCATTGTTCTGCCCCTCTATATAGAGGTAAAGGCGCGTGTGCGCACACACACACACACACACACACACACACACACACACACACACACACACATGTACACCCACTCACTGTCACACATTCACAGAGAGAGAGAGAGGAGAGAGAGAGAGAGAGAGAGAGAGAGAGAGAGAGAGAGAGACATGATGCTCGTATGCCATTCGTTTGCATTAGTTTACAGTTACACTGGTTTTTTGTTGTTGTTTTTTTGTTGTTGTTTTGTTTTGTTTGGTTTGGGTTTTTTTTTTTGTTGTTCGAGAACAATTTTGCAGCAATATTCACCAAATCATGGAGTACAACAGGCATAGGCTTATAAACAATACTCTTACAAAAGAAAAATGTACATTGGAGTGGCTGCGTCAAAAAGTTATCAAAATGGAATTGGAAAGGAGGAAAATCAACAGACACAAACAAAAAAAAACAACAACAAAGAGAAGCGAACAAACGAAAAACGTTTTACACACACAAGAGTACACTCAAACTACAGCACAATAATAAATAAACCCACCACGCCTGAACCACACCATGCCTTTTCAATCAACAGTATTCCATACCTGGTAGAAGACCGGGAAGGTAAATGTGGTAAGCCGAATATGTTTAGTTAAGTGCGAACCTATTAGAAAGCTTAACAAAATTTCCAACCACAACAAGTATCTCCATGTTTGCGTCCACATCCAGATCAAGGTTGCCAGTCAATAATGTTGAAACATCACGTTTTGCTGTGTCGTGTAGAGAGTTTCTATTGTCAGAACACGGGCCTGGTGATGGAGTGGACAATTAATCAAGAAGTGAGCTGCATGTTCAACTGCCGCGCCACAGGCACATGAAGGATTTGTTTCTAAGATGTCGTTTGAAAAGATCGTGGTTTAAATCACTCATTTCCAATCTCAGCTTACACAAGATTATTTCTGGCGTCCTATCAGATAAGTAATAAAATCTAGGCACGATACTATCGGTACTGCTGAGGAAACGCTTGAGAAAACTAGAGAGTTAGATACTTTAACATTGTCAGGGAAGTCATTCCAAAGAGCAGTTGATGAAGGAAAGAAGGAAGATTTGTACATATCTAATCTACACTTTGGCATCTGCCTCTCCAGGGGGCGCCTGAGGTGATAATGGTTTACAGAGATTTAAGATGGGGAAGTCGATTAGACATGTAAATAGGAACAATACCGCTGACAATTTTGTAGTAAAGAATGATTTTATGACGTCGTCGTCTCTCTTTTAATGATGTAAAGGCGGATTCCTTGTATAATTTTTGGTGGCTAGTCCCTCGGACCGAGCCGACAATGTTCTAATCGCATCCAGATGCACATTTTCTAAATCTTCAGCTTGTTTGTTTGTACAATTATCCCACACGACAACCCAAAAATCGAAATGGGGCAAAATAAATTACTTATACATTATTTCGAATCATTTCCGACTAAGACGGCATTAAAAATGAGCGGAGGCAGGCAACAAGAACACGACATTTTGACAACATGGATTTCATGTGGCGATCCCATTTACAATTATTTTGAATGATACTTCCTAGGTGTTTGTGGAATTCTGTATCATGTAATGTCACGTTATTAAACCTCAGAGGTTCCATTTGTGGCACCGCATGGTTAGAAATTGTCAATAATTCAGTTTTAGACTGGTTAAATGTTATTTTCCATTTGTGAGCCCAAGTATTGATTTTTTTCAAGATCCGAGTTTAAGATTTCTGTTCTAAGATGCGTATTTTCAAGACCTAAATATATACTGGTGATCTCGACGTTCATCGACTTAGCGACGACCTTGATTATAGTTTCTGTGTCCTCGTCAGCTGTTTCAGGAACACCACTAAGACGCAAACAGCTACGACGATCATACTGCTCTAGATCATCGACCTTGTCCTTTAGCGCGGAGATCTCCTTGTCCTTTGCAGGCAGCTGCCCTTTCAGGCTCTCTAATTCTTTGCTGAGAAGAACAGTGAACTGAGCTGCCACAACTTTCGAGATCATTCATCTCTATAATTTGCGGGTCAGACAGTAAAGATTGTAGCTCTTGTTTTAAATCAAAACCTGACGCCATGGTGGGGTAAAGTGCAAAGTCACACACAGAATCAGTAGGCACAGGGTCAATCGCTGATGCACGACTGTCAAAAAAAAATTCGTCTGACT
>JADBJO010000883.1:213075-263075 GCA_016801955.1 Conus betulinus
ACAATACATAAAAACACAAACTCACCCGCACCAATGCCCAAACACTAAAACACACACACACACATGCGCGCGCGCGCCACTCACAGTCACCTCAGTATGTCCATTTTTTCTCCTATAAAAACTGATTATCACCGTTTTCATTTTGAAAAAAACTGCTGCTTTCATCTCAAAAATAGGGTTTATCGCCTATTGCAGCCAGGAACTTACCATACTATAGTGTTCCTGTTCATAGTCAGGCGGTGACGACGATTTGTTTTGCTCTGTGTTGCTCAGCGTTTAGTCTCTAGGATACCACGAGCTTCGCGTATGCGTGTACTGTGTTCCGTGCGGTCAAAGCAGGTGGACTGACATAAACTATCGTTCTAATTATTCTCTGTCGAGAAGCGGGGCAAAGTTTTGGACAGCTGTTACTAGCATATCGACCTCGGTACAAGTTGTTTCTGCCACACACACAACACTGCGTGTTTGCAGTGTAGTATGTCAATATTCTGAAAATCTCTCTCTCTCTCTCTCTCTCTCTCTCTCTCTCTCTCTCTCTCTCTCTCTCTTGTGCGAACTGCTGTTACTGATGCATTCCTGCTAGTTAATTAAAAAACTGTAATTGTCGGTAGCATACGTATATTGGGAAAAATTATACAAAAGCCTCTCTCTCTCTCTCTCTCTCTCTCTCTCTCTCTCTCTCTCTCTCTCTCTCTCTCTCTCTCTCTGTGTGTGTGTGTGTGTGTGTGTGTGTGTGTGTGTGTGTGTGTGTGTGTGTGTGTGTGTGCCTACAAGGCATGAGACTACAAAACAAAAACAAAACAAATTAGCAATGTATATAGTCTTTCAGGTTCGAGATTGCTTGTTACCACTAAGTGGGGCAAATGCTCATTGTGATTTTTTACTATTGTTGTCAACCCCTGAGATGATATTTTTATGATAGACCTGTCGATCGTGTAGCTTTTTGTGTTTTTGTCCATCGATTTGGTTCGCCATCCACGTTCAAGAGTGGAACGCACGTGAAGCTTAAAGATGATATCTTAAAATGAAAATGAAATGTCTTATTTGATGATTGTTTATTCTAAAAACCACATAAAATTATATTAAAAGTGTTTGGCCCACACCTACCCGCAGAGACCCTGCCAGTGATAGTAAAATCCACGAAGAGAAGCATAACAATTGAAACTCAACAGCTTCCAGTCTATGTCTCAGGAGAAAGGGTGGGACCACAACCACTGAAGACCTTGGAGAATGACACAGGTGAGCACAGTCATGCCCAGACAGCAAGAAGAAAAGATCTGATTGGATCTTAGGCCGCTTGGTAAATGCAAGAGAACAGAGGGTACCTTCATGGACTGGTTTCAGCATCTTGACAAGAGATAAAGAGCTTACAGAGAAAAATGTTGTGTTGGTTATCTTCCAACAATAAAAACGCCCCAGCAACAGACATGACAACTGTGCAGGAGATTCTTGTCCAGTCTGAATCTGGACAGCTTCGTCATTGTCTTTGATCAAGCACTGTATGCAAAGGCGGCTGAAATCGTCTGGAAGCACAAGAACAACTACAAAGCTGTTGTTCTGAGACTCGGGAGCCTTCCATACCATCATGGTTGTCTTGTCTATTCTTGGCAAACGTTTCCAAGATGCTGGGCTGCGTGATCTTTGCATCGAGTCTGGACTTGTAGCAGAAGGCTCTGTCAGCAAAGTATTTGAAGGCAAGCTTTACACAGCGAGGTGTCAGGACACACAAGTGCGTCCTTGAAGCACTCATGCGAATGATGTGGCACTGCTTCATCCCCTGGCTAAGAGACAATCACACTGATGTCTTAGCGCTCGTGCGGGAACTTGAAGACAAACTTGCTGATTTTTCTGATAAACATCTGCCAAGACGCCTTCAACTTGCTGCTACAAGAATCAAGTGCCAACAAGATCTTCCAAGCATGGGAAGACTTTCTGCAGCACTGACGTGTTGAAATGGAGAACTGTCTGCATTCTGGATGACCTACGTTGACCTGGTTCAAGATCTCCTTCTTAGTCTTCTGCGAGCAGCCCGTAAAGGAAACTGGAGTTTGTATCTCCATGCCATCCGTTCACTGATACCCTGGTGCTTTGCTTATGACAAGCTGAATTATGCCAGGTACCTTCAAGCATATTATGGAGAGATGACAAACCTGCCCCAGGAATACCCTGAGATTTATCAGGAATTCAGAGATGGCAAGTGCGCTGTTCAGCTTTCAGAGGAAAATCCCTTCGGGCGAATCCCAGTTGACCAGACTATAGAGGTCACCGTGAACAAAGACACTCAAACAGTGGGAGGGGCCACAAGGTTCAGCCTGCAGCCAAGTGCAGTCAGTAGGTACTATCTTACTTCTGAGTACCAAAGTGGATTCTTGGCAAGGCTTAGGGAACTGCTCAATTCAAACAGACAAGGATTTCATCATCCAGACCTGCAGCAGTCAAGGATCAAGGTGGACGAGCAAGCTGTATCTGCTGTGGAAGAGACACGGTCGAGCTGGATCAACCCATTTGAAGAGAACGCTGATCTTGTCAGCGTTTCATCTGGTGCCACTGCGCCAGCAGACGTAGCAACTGACATCACAGAAGCCCATGAAAGAGGAGAAAAAGCCTATGCTGTGTTCAGGTAGGACAGACTGGAAACTGCACCACCTTCAAAGAAGTTCCATGACCCAATGAAGAAATGTTCACTGAAAACATTTGGAACAGTTCTAAAGAAGAAGTAAACGAGGTGCCGAGATGGGCAGTCAATGATCCTGAAAGCAGACAAGCACTGTTTGGCCGCATGGTGGTGATGGGTCAGGCCAGAAAGAGTGACATGAAAGAGCTTCTGCGTCACCCTCAGGGACCACTGCCTTGGTCTCTTGCCACTCCTGATGGGCGGTTGAGGAAAACAAACAAGTCATCTTTGGCTAAAAGCTTGCAAAAAAGCTCAACACTGGTTGACTCAGTGCCACAACATTCTGCTACTATTGTGATGGTATGGCACTCGTGCAGCGTGTCAAGGTCACAGAACAGACCAAGTTTGAGGAAGTTGCAGAAATCATCTTCTCAATGGTATTGAATGAAGCGTCTTTCAGCACAAGGCTTGACATTGTGTTTGACTGTTACTGGGACCAGTCCGTCAAATACACGGAGAGAACAACTCGTGGGGGCGAATGCAGTGGCTTGAGAGTGCAGAATGTTGCTCCAGGACAGGTGATCAAGCAAATGGCGCAGATTCCTCACTGAAGATGCAAACAAGACAGGCCTGGTCAAGTTTCTTGCTGATGAATGGAGGAGACATAAGTACAAAGAAACGCTTGACCAACTGAGAAAAGTAATGTACTTCACTTGTGAAGAGAGCTGCTTTCGTCTGTCTGCTGTGAGGTGCCAGGTTGTTCCAGAGCTCCAATGCTGGCAAGAGGAAGCTGATGGGCAGGATTTTGCTTCATGCTGATCATGTTGTCAAGGAAGGATATGAAGCTGCCATCATCAGTTCCGAAGATACAGACGTATTTGTGCTGAGCTTGGCCTGCAGCAACAAGATCCCAGCACCACTCTTCCAGAAGAAAAGAACGTCAGCACGGACACACTTGACTGATGTGAAACAAACCGCTGATTCTCTGGGGACAGATGTCTGTGATGCACTAGTGGGAATGTACTCTTATACAGGCTGTAACACAGTCAGTGCTTTTGGAGGAAAAGGAAAAGCCAGTGCTCTGAAGACCTGAAGACAAACAAGGCTGTGTTTGCACATTTTCAGAATCAGGGCAGAGCTGGCAGTTGACAGGTGAACTGTTCCAGAGGCTTGAGTGTTGCAGCAGACTTCATGCACCACGAGAGACTGTCGCTGATGTGGATGAGCTACGGTATCAACTCTTCCGTGCCAAGAATGACGATGTTGAATCGCATCAACTGCCACCATGTAAGGACCCTCAGAAAGCATGCCATGCGTGCAAACTATCAGGCAGGGCTGTGTAAATGATGTCTCCAGAATGACCCCAGAAAGCCCAGGACCAACAGAGAGCGGATGGAAGACAGAGTGCGTGGATGACAAGAATCTGCTGGTTGTGGACTGGATGGATGTTGCACCTGCTCCCATCGGTGTTCTTGAGCTGCTTGCGTGTTTCATGCAAGAAGACATGTATCTTGGATGGCTGTACATGTATGCAAAACAAGCTGAAGTGCACAGAATGTGCAAATTGAAAGACTGTACGAATCAGGTGGGTGAAGATAATGGTGACATGACCAAGCTTCTGGATGCAGCTGGTGATGAGACTGATGATGAACTTGGTAAGTTGTGAGGTGTGTGATGTTGATGCCGTTAAATCTTCAAGAAACAAAGGACTGTAACAGACAGCTGATACCACAGTGACGGAGGGCTTAGGTGAGAATGATTCCAGATATTTTATACCTGTGTAATGCATTGTTTGAATTCACATTTAAGTTTCAAACCCCATGATAAAAGCAAGTTTAGTTGTACATCGAAGGCAAGATATTGAAGAGTAGGACGTCAAGGGCAGTTAACAAAGAAAGTGAAGCTTTTTCTTTGTTTGGGAAGCGCATAGAAAGCACTGTATTTCATGTAATGACATGGCAATGCTATTTTCTAATTACATTTAATGTCTGAAGCTGTTTAATATGTAGTATTACTTGAGCTTTGCAAAAAAAGTGCCGAGCTTGGCGTGAATGCATGACGCAAGATGGTAGGTGTAGAAATCATGAGATAACACACAGAGAAGACTACAAGATCTCTAGGTCTATCATACTTTTTTAATATCAGGGGACCCTGAAGATGTTAAAATCCATACTAGACCTTGCCCCACTTAGTGGTAACAACTACCCCTACTTCACTGACCAGGCTGAAAGGCTAAATAATATTTATCAGGCGCTCGATAGGCTGAAAATCGTGACTTCGAAGAATGTTAGCTTTATGTCTATACAATGAAGAATCTTGTTTCGTTTATTGATTGTTTAATGTGTATATGTCACTGTATTCTTTTCTCTTGCTTAGTTATGTGGACATCCTCCTTCAGTATGGGATCTAGGCCTTTACCTTAATATTCTCTCTCTCTCTCTCTCTCTCTCTCTCTCTCTCTCTCTCTCTCTCTCTCTCTCTGCCTGTCTGCCTGACTGTCTGTCTGTCTGTATGTCTGTCTGTCTGTCTGTCTGTGTGTCTGTCTCTGTCTCTCTCTCTCTCTCTCTCTCTCTCTCTCTCTCTCTCTCTCTCTCTCAGAGGGGGCCAGGGGGTTGGCTGTGGAATAATATCCCAGAAAAAAACAAAAAAAAACGAACCAAACACTAGTAAGTTTAAATCCAATCTTTTTACGTACTTGATGTATCTGTCTGATCTTACACCATCTTACCCAAAGATGTACCAATAACTGTTCTGTGTAAACGTTTCATTTTCCTTATCAGTTCTTCCTTTTCTTCCCACACACCCCCCCCCCCCCCCCACTCATTCTTAATTGTCCCCCATCCCACCCCATCCCACTCCCACCCCCACCGTCTCCCACACCTTCTGTCGGTGTTCCCTCTGTACATAGATTTTTGTGTCCTTTTCTATTTTCATATTTCATATTTAAGAGTGATTTTCCATTATATTATATTAATTATTTTTTTTTTCTTTCCTTCTTAAATTTCTTTTGGCCCCGGAGGGCTGAATGTAAAAAAGCAGTGATGCCTATTCCATTACCCTCTGAAAATAAAATTCGTTCGTTCGTTCGTTCGTTCTCTCTCTCTCTCTCTCTCTCTCTCTCTCTCTCTCTCTCTCTCTCTCTCTCTCTCTTCTCTCTGTGTGTGTGTGTGTGTGTGTGTGTGTGTGTGTGTGTGTGTAATCGGCTAACATTCGAAGCTTACCATCGGGGAGAGTTTTTGCGTGTGCGACCGTTCGGTCCGATCTCACCATTAAGGTAGCCACAATCCGTCTTCGGGGATGAGTTTGAACACGACAGCAGTGGGTATGAGAGTTATTTTCGCACCTGCCACCTCATCATCATTCGATAGGCCACCGACTCTTCTCAGAAAGGTGAAACAGGACTTACCGTGTGTGCGAGTTGTAACTGATATACGATAAATATGTTATGTTTATAGATATGCACCGGACCTCGCTGTATAGTTTCATCCGAAGCACTGCGAGGGATTTAGTGTCTGCAAATCATCATCATAATCA
Organism: Conus betulinus; assembly: GCA_016801955.1. NCBI lineage: Eukaryota > Metazoa > Mollusca > Gastropoda > Neogastropoda > Conidae > Conus > Conus betulinus. The sequence continues at coordinate 219,224 of JADBJO010000883.1, forward strand.
TCATCATTATTATTGCAACTATAATCATATTATTGTAACTAGCCTCTAACTCCACTCCGTCCTCTTTCTCTGTTAGTTTTGTTATCATTACTACTGTAATTACTATTACTATTATTGATAATATCAATATTACAGATTATAGTACCATTATCATCTCTTTTTTCAGAACCATATTCTGAATTTCTTAATCATCATCATTATCATTTACTCGTCTCCCCTTCAGCCTCGGTTCCATTTCACAGCCTTCCGGTTCGAAGAGACATAGAGACATGTATGTCAACCTTCGTTTTCATCGTCTTGCCTGATGAATACCAAAGAGGTAAAAATGCGTCATGTTTGTTTTGTAATTTATTTATTTTTCCATCTGGCGGTGCATTACCTCTATCACAGCTCCTGTCAGCACACTTGGTAGCTCTGCACAGTCAGTCTCCCCCTCAAAGCAGCCAAATTCAGCAGGAACTGAACCCACTACTTTGGAACAAGAAAGCAAAACTAAAATGTACTGACCCGCGAAACGAAGGAACAAACGAATTACAAGACAAACGCAAGGCCTACTGGCAGGGCCTTAGGCAGGACGAACAAAATTCAGAACCTTAGAAACAAAGGACGAAGAAAAGTCACATGATTTTTGTCCATTGGGTATAAACTGTGGCTCGTGTGCAAAACTAAAAACACGGAATGGAACTAAGAGAAGAGCGAAGAGGTTGGAAGGGGAGAAAAAAAAGATTAAAAGAAGAATAATATGTTTTTAATATAAAATGAAAGTAGAGTAAAACAAACAAGAATTTCATCTCATAACATACTTAGATCTAAAACATACCAGGCTTAATCGAAATAATGCCCCCACCCCCACCCCTGAATAGCAACAAATCCATCAGTGGGAAGACGAGGTGCGTAAAGATGAACATTTATCACTAGTCTGCACATTGATGTAAGGTCACGCGCACAGACACACACACACACAAACACAAAAACGCGCGCGCGCGCGCGCGCGCGCACAAGACTTTTTTCAAACGGAAAATAAGCCAAAACATACAGTTCTTCTCCAGCATTTTGCATTGTTTGTATGCAAGAAATAAACTCACAGCTCATCTTATCTTTGCAAAAATATCTTCGATCTCTGTTTTGTCCCCAGTATTGTAAAAACGATCACAACACTGCAGTATAAAAGGAAGCATATGCCCGCGGCCGAGGTGTCCACGGCTCTCTCTCTCTCTCTCTCTCTCTCTCTCTGAATGAAGAACGATTGATTGAAGAAAATGTCTTCTCCGCTGCTTGCAGTCTGCTGATTCTGCCGATGAGCACACACACACACACACACACACACACACACACACACACACACACACACACACACACCCACGCCCATATGTGGAAGAGATCAGTAAGATATAATGTCATCATTTGATTGAGTGGATGGTCTAGTCAGTCTTACGTTTTTTTTTTTTTTTTTTTTTTTTTGTGTTGTTGTTTGTTTGTTTTGTTTTTCGGTGTGTGTGTGTGTGTGTGTGTGTGTGTGTGTGTGTGTGTGTGTGTGTGTGTGTGTGTGTGTGTTGTTGTTGTTGTTGTTGTTGTGTTGTTGTTGTTAAACCTTACTGTATTACTCCTGTGTGTGAGGACATAAGGAAATGTTAGGATTTATTATTATGTTTTTTTTTAATTAACCTTTGACTTGATGCACACTCGGAATGCATGTGCACTATTTGTTGTTTGCAAAGAAAGGAAAAGGGAAATTTTATTGCCCTATTACTCCCTCCCCCCTTGTCAAAAGAACTCTTTGGTAATGACAATAAAATATCAAAGAGTCAAAGTGTCTCTGTTTCTTGCCACAGAAAAATGTTTATGCCGTCATTCTACTGCAGAATGAAAATATCCCACATGTTGTGAGGGATATTAAGTTGAAAACACTTAAATAAATGACTCTCTCTCTCTCTCTCTCTCTCTCTCTCTCTCTCTCTCTCTTAATGTCAAAGGAAAGTTTACAAATCCCTACATTACTACATTACCAAGGTACACCATTCCTCATGATGTATAGCATGTTTAAAATAGTATATGAATTATACATTTTCAGGAGATGAGGTGGTTTTATCTAGTGGTATGAGACGGCGATAAACTGCTGAACAATTGAAGGGAAATAACTCTCCAGAGTAGTCAAACACTCGCGCAATGTAACTATTTGAATGCAGGAAAGATAAATGCAAGTAATAATCAAGCACAAACTACAAATCATTTAAACAATGAACAGCACTGACTGATCATCGTATCAGATTTTAACGACCATGGGTATAGATTTATCCTGTGGAAACACAAGGCATAAATACAAACAGTGCTTAGTGTCGAGACTTAGCAACGAGATTCCACTTATTTTCTTCGGGATCAATCAGTGGAACTTCTCACAGGATCTCAGAGGTTTAGGGAGACATTCTCCTTTCAGGCCTACACCAGGTCTAGTTTTTTCACATCGAAAAAGGGGCTGTTTCCAGTCTCACGGCCTATGGCGAGTCTGTGAACTTGGGGCCTGGTGCGTGCTTTCAAGGAGCGAAACTAGTCATTATGTTCCTGGTGTCTGTTTGAGCGACAGGTTTCCAGAGGAACATGGAAGTCAGTTCAAGTTAGAACGGCAGACGGCAACGTCACCTTGTTTGAAAGGCCTGCAGAACGTGTCTGACATCATGCAGTTTGGATCGACGTCCAGCATGGAAGAAATAGTGATGGTATTGCTAAGAGGAATTAAGTGTGATGTTTAGTCAGGCTTAACACACCAAGGTTTTTCTCATAGCTCATACTTGATAATGCGCACACACACGCACGAGCCAAACATTTCACGTTTTGTCTGTAAATGTGGCGTCATGCATTCGCTCCTTGTTTGACATGACAGAACAAGAAATATAATGTTTACTTGTACACAAGAAAAATTCAAAGATACACTAAGGGGAACTGTAACAGAATCACAATAAATCGGTGTTTCATAATTTTGGGTAGTATGCTTCTTACCTGGCAGGTTTCCCACCTACTGGCACACACACACAGCAGCAGTTCTGTCTCTTCTTACTCATACAGGTCACTACAGAATGCCTCGAGACCAGGTCACGGGGATGCCTTGGGTCATCTGGCACCACATTCGGCACTGGGTCTCCACGGTCGTCTCTGTGGACTCTTCTTTGAAAGAGAAGTCTTCTACTTGTCTTCTTCTCCCCCGACCTCTGGATGTGGGACCCAGCGTTTCTTTCTCAGTTCCCTCTCTGACTCCCTTCCCGGCTTCCAAGATCTTGCTTTCGTTTCACTCGCCCACACCATGTTCTCTCGAACCCCAGTCTGTCCTGCTCACTCTCTCTCTCTCTCTCTCTCTCTCTCTCTCTCTCTCTCTCTCCTCACTGTCCTCTGTATCCACAATGTGCATCTCTACAGCCATGTTCACCTCCACTGACTGCAGTCTCCCATAAACCAGCATTTACACACGTTCATTTACATAACAGGCCTAACGAACAACTGTTTCCTTCTCAATGGATATCGAAAAACTCCAAGCACTTGTTGGGGGGGGGGCATTTTCACGTAGTGATTACCCTCTAGAAGCCATGACCATTTCGTCCATACACATTCAAACCAGTCTGACATCAACACAGTGCCATGCAACAATCCCAACTGAACATAGAAAAGGCGCCTATAGGAGTATACTCTTCAAGTAAAATTGTACATGCGTTTGTTCACTTTACTGAACAAGCTTCAACTGACCCAGCCCTGAGGACTACAACCGATGCTCTGGAGTCTTAGTCAATGATTTACCTCCTCTTGACAATTAAAGATTTGAACTGAGGAATCCTATCTGCCTTTGCCGATGGCTGACACCTGTCAATAAACACCCTGATAACTTCAACCTCCTCATGCAGCCCAAAGGTCTGTGCTAGATAAGACTCCAAATGCTAAATGGCCAGTTATTATCTCTCCTCCTCCTCCTCCTCCTCCTCCTCCTCCTCTTCTTCTTTCTTATTTTTCTTCTTCTTCTTCTTCTTCTTCTTCTTCTTCTTGTGTTTAGGCAGCCAGTATCTACAGTAAGACGAATCAGCCGCACTAATTGTAGAGAAAAAGCTTCCATTCCGCCCGAGTGAACACACGTTAGAATTTTCAAAGTCCAGGGGTATTGCCAAATCCATTACCAATGATAGGGGGGGGGGGGGGGGGGGTTCTTGGGGGAGGGGTTAGTGGAGGCATGCCATCCTGGCCTGGGCAGCCAGGGATGGCGCCGACACAGTCTCTGCAGGAAGGCTGTTCCACTCCGGTATGGTCCTTGGGGAAAAAGAATATGTGACGGTAGTCAGTGCGGCTCTGTGGGACGTCATAGTGGAGGTGGTGGACGCGCCTTGAAGAACGTCTTCTGGCGCTGACGAGGGGAAGGTGCTGAGAGCGGACGCAGGCCATGCCGCGGTGGATTTTGTAGAACATGGTGAGTCTCGCTCTTTTCCTGCAAGTCTGCAGCGTTGGCCATTCTAGATCGCTGAGCATCTCTTCAATGCTGGATGTTTGCCGGAATCGGCGTGAAACCCATCTTTCCGCCTGCCGCTGAATCTTTTCCACTGCCTCAATGTTTTCATCAGTGAAGGGGTCCCATACTGTTCCAGCATGGGTCGCACCAGTTTCTTGTATGCAGCCCGCTTGATGGACTTGCTGTTTAGTCTAGTGTTTGTTCTAATGAAGCCAAGGGCTTTTGTTTGCCTTATTAGTTATGTTGATAATGTGGGGCTTCCAGTCCAGGTCATGCATAATGGTAACGCCCAGGTATTTGCCTGGAATTTCTCCTGGAGCATTCGCCGCGGACCAGGTAGTCGAGGTGGAGGGTGGTCAGGCGCCTGGTCATGTGAACTGTGGTGCACTTTCTGGGGTGGAAGCACATTTTCCACTTCTCCTCCCAGATGGCGAGTTTATCGAGGTCTTCCAGTAAGTTCTCCTGGTCTTGCACTGAACAAACATTCGTGTGACAAGCTGTGTCATCCGCGAAGAGCCCAGCTGTAGAGGTCAGACCAGTCGGCAGGTCATTGCTGAACAGTAGGAATAGGGTCGGGCGGAGGACTGAGCGCTGTGGTACCCCTGACTCTACTGGAGCAAACTCTGATTTTGACCCGTTGACGACGACGACTGTTTCCTGTCACGTAGGAATTCCTCAATCCATGCGTTGACCTGACCGCAGATGCCAAGGTGACGAAGTTTGTGGACAAGGAGGCCATGACTCACCTTGTCAAAGGCTTTACTGAAGTCCAGGACCAGTAAGTCTTCCTGCAGTCCATCTTCAAGCGCTTTGGAGACCTCATCGACAAAACCCAGTAGCTGCGTCTCACACAAGTGGGCGTGACGGAAACCGTGCTGTTCCTTGCAGAGGATCCGGTGCTCCTCGCAGTACTCCATGATGGCACTGACCAGTACATGTTCCAGCAGCTTGCAAGGTATGCTGGTCAGCGAAATGGGCCTGTAATTTTCAGCCTTGTATCTTCCACCCTTTTTGAATACAGGGCTGACGTGGGCGGTTTTCCAGTCCTTCAGGACGACTCCAGTGTCGAGAGATGCTTGGAAGAGGAGTGCGAACGCCAGGGCTAGTTCCGTCGCTAGTCTCTCAATACTCTGGGGCTGATCCGGTCTGAACCGGGGGCTTTGGTAGGGTCAAGGTTATGAAGTAACTTCTCGATGCCAGAGGTAGAGACGGTGATGTGCTCAAGGAGAGGTTGTTGGAGGTTTCGAGGGGGCATGGGACATCTTTGGTAGAACTCCTCTGTGAAGTCCTCTCTGGTGCTGAAGGCAGATTGAAATTGTCTATTTAGTATTTCAGCTTTCTGCTTATTGTCAGTAACAAGTTTTCCAGATTCTTTCAGGGGTGCAACGCCGTTGATTTCAGTTTTCCTTGATTTCACAAATGAGAAGAGTTTTTTTTTGTTTGTTTGTTTTTTGAAGGTTTTAGTTTATCTGGTTCGACTTCAGCAATTAAAGTAGAGCAGTACTGCTAATATTGTTGACAGAGCTCGCGCTGGATTTGTCGCTTTAACCTCTTGTATTTCTTCATCCAGGTCTTTTCTTCCAGTCCTTTTCATTTTCTTGTGAATTCAGTCTCGTCGCCTGATCAGCTTGAGAGTCTCTGGTTTGATGTGTGGAGCATTCCTCTTTGTGCGGAGCTTCACATGGGGGATGTGAGTTTGAGTGATGTTGGTGATGCCGTCCTTTAGGTCAGTCCATACCTTTTCAACCGTTTGATGATTTGCATGCTTACCCAGTATAGAGTTTGTGAGTTCTTTGCAGCAGAGCGCATAGCCTCCCAGTCAGCCTTCTTGTAGCACGGGACCATACAGTCCGGCTGGCGCACACGGTTAACGTTGACCTGCAACTCTGCGTAGACCATATTGTGGTCGGAAATTCCAGGCACAATTTCGACGCATGGAAAGAGGCCCGGATGATTGGTTACAAGGAGGTCGAGGACGCTTTTGCTGCGTGTTGGTGTTTTGACTATCTGCTCCATTGAAGTTCTTAGGATTCTTCAAAATCACGATGAAGGCCAGGGTAGCTGCAGTTGCTGTTCAAAATACTACTGTTTCCCAGTCCCAGCTGGGGAAGTTAAAGTCTCCGCTGAGGACAACAGTAGCGTTCCTGGAGTCACAAGCTAGCTTGAGCGACTCAGCCATCCGTAGTTGACTAGGTTAATCTCCATCGTTGTGTCTGTAGTAGCTGCCGATGAGGAGGTCTCTCTGTGTTTTCATTTTGATTTTGATCCAGAGGATTTCACAAGGGAGGTGGGGACACAGTAGGGGTCTTTGGTGGTTACAAGAGTTTTTAAAACAGCAATGAGGATACCACCTCCATTACTGTACCTTTCCTTCCTGTAGACCTTGTATTCGGGTGGAAAGAGTTCACTTGAGCCCGATATCACGGTCAAGCCATGTTTCAGTCCCTATAAGCACATCAGGTCGCAGACTTTGAAGAAGGTGTTGGATTTCTGGGATTTTCCCTGCTGCCGAATGGAAATTTACATTCAGGATTCTGAGAGGGCAGTTTGGGATTTTGTTTTGCTGGTTTTGGCGAGTTGGAGTGGACGTATGGGCGGGGTGAAATGATTCATTTGAGCCGAAGGAGAAGTTGAATTGTTCAAAGGTTTCCTGCTCGATGCCATGCAGATCGAACGCTACGTTGCTGTAGTTAGGCGAGTGACAAGTTCACAATACCAGTTGACAGCTGAATTTCCAAGATCTATGTAGGATTAGGTTCCAGTATTATGACAGGACGCATCAAACCAGCGACCACAGTTTCACACGCAACGCTGAGCTCGTCCCATCCCACCGTTCTGTCGCAAATGCCACAAGGCGCAACAGAGGAGTTGTTTGGGTTTGGAGCTTCTGGTGCTGCGCTCTGGGTGGGGGAGGTAGGGGGGAGGCATGGTTGGGAGGCAGAGGGAAAAGCAGTAGGTGAAGGTAATGAAGAATGACACCAGCATAATGTTCAGTTACATGGTGACAAGTGGGAGAAGGAAACACGAAGAACAAACTCTTGCTGGAAGTGAAGCAGGCTTAGGTTGAGTTATGAGGCCAGATGCACACAGCTGCCGGTACACTAGGCAAAGTTTGTAGGTCTTGCGAAGTTCACAAACTTTAGGTGACAGGGAGTTCCGGGGCACAATAAATCTTCAGTGGTAGTTGGAGGTAGGTTTTATGTTGAATTTAGTTCAATGGAGATTTTGAGTCCAGTTAATTTTCGAAGTAGAAAAAAAAAAAAAAAAAAAAAAAAAAAAAAAAAAAAAAAAAAAAAAAAAAGAAAAAAAAAAAAATCTTGAGAGCAAAACTACCACAGTGTTCACCCAACGGAACCGGAAGCAATCCTAGCACACTCTAACCATTTTTGTTTAAAACACAGCCTTCCAGGAGAGGTTTTTCTCCCTTGACAATCAAGCATGTCATCCTCTAAGGTCTTGGAGGTTTTCAGCCTTTACCTCTGAAGTGTGAATTTCTGTGGCATGCCATGTGAATTACATGTGTAAACCAACTGATGCATGTTGTAATGTCCCGAATGCCAGCGCTCTTTCTAATGGAGGGGGTGGGGGGGGGGGGGGGGGGGGGGGGGGGGAGCTCCACACTGGAATAGTGTTCCAATATCAAGCCACTCATGAATATGTTCTTGTTGACAAGTGAAACAGTTTAAGGGTTGTTTTCGATTAGTGTTTGATAATAAATCACTTCTTCACATTTACGTCAGAACACACACACACACACACACACACACACACACACACACACCTCTTAACTTCGTCAATCTGATATGAAATATCAAAAGTCTTCTCTTTTTAAAATTTGTAATTCAACATTAAAAATGCTTGTGGTCCCGCGCTTTAATGTCGGGCACCCAGTCGTTGCTTCAAAGACATTACGTAATTTGACCTTGTTTTTGCACACGTCCCGAAAGAAGAATCACTCGTGCGAAACAGGGAAATAATGCATGTAAATGTATTCAATGGCCAAAGCACAGCCTCACTAAAAATAGTTCTGTAGTGAGGCTTCGAATAGAAAGTATTCATAGAATGAAAACTGTTATTACATGTATGAACGTATGTACAAAATAATCCTTGTATGGTGTTATCACAAAAATGTCGTGGTGTAGTTTAAATATTTTTTTCCGATCATTCCCCAATGACTTCATACTACGTATTACTCCGCTAGATGACGAGAAACCATTTCAATCCAAGATGGCGTGGGCACCAGAGGAGAGCGGGCTTCACCAAATTTTACAGTTATTGAAAGAATCCCAATCTCCTGATACGGCTACACAAAGAGCTGTTCAGCAGGTAACTTTATCAATCATAATTCGTTGATCACTAGGCTTTGATCGGTGGAGAAATTGTCAAATGAAATTCAGTGTACATGTAACCGTAAAACGGCCAACAGTACACGTGCCAAAAAAGTAGGAAAATGGACTCGGTTAGAACAACTGAGGTTTACATTATTTAAAAGAAACTTGACAGCAGACATGAGGCAGTTAACGTTATGATTATGTTAGTGATGTTTGTGTGAATATTTTTTGTGGAGAAACTGGTTTTTTTAGGTCAAATTTGAATTGCAGTTATGACCAGTTTCGGTGATTGGACCTAGAGAATCTCAGACGGTTCTTGCTGATCGAAACGGAATGGCTACATTCCGACATGTTCGACGACCGGTCGATCATTGAATTAAATGGTGAAAAAACAATGTTCCCGCTTTGTTAGTTAAGACAAAACCATTTAGATTTCGTCAGTTTACATTATAATTGTAAGATAACAGCAGAAAGACGACTGATTGTTATGTAATGAGAAGAGAGAAAAAAAGGAATAACGGGTAAACTTATATAATCAGGAAACTGACTTCTCAGACCAACTCTGTGAATTAAATTAATTAGGTATGTCTGGGAAAATTCAGGGTTCTGCTTAAAATCGACTCGGTGAATTAAATTAATCAGGTATGTCTGGAAGAATTCATGGGTCTGCTTAAAATTTATGCCATTGAAAAAGGGGAATGGGGGGAGAAATACTCGGATTCTGTCATTTGAAACAATAGTGGGTTTTTTTTGTTGATTGATGATGACATTTCAACAACGATGGGTCAGTGCAACCACACCATCATGGGTCAGTGCCATCGGATTATCTGTGCATAAGCATCATATCAAAAAATCATGTTGTCGTATCTCACAGCCAGTTTGTGTAGTTTTCAATTTTCAGGTCTATTATACCTCTGGAAACAGTTTCAACAATTCGTACATCAGCAGTTTGGTCATTCGTCGAAACGCTTGCCAAGTTGACCAGCGGACCTATGATTGTGAAAAGTTTCTTTATTTTTTCTGCGTTGGCATGAGATGTAGATGACTGCCTCATCAACAGGGAGACCAACAGCTTCCAGCTTAAAGCCTGTGACACACTGCTCCTGCCCTCTCCAGCAAGTAGAATGTGGCTTTTTTTTTTTTTTTTTTTTTACATGGAAGTGACAGGTCCTAATGGTTTGTTGACGGATATGTAAACAACGTTCCGCTGCCTTCCTCCAGTCCAGCTGGCAAGCGTCTGTACAGCTGTTGGACAGGCCGCGACACTCGGTACTCTCTGAACATGGGCTCTTTAAGAAGAAGACATTTTGCTTTGCGCTGATTGAATCATTTTGATCACTTGTTTACAGTTGAAGTAAAAAAAAAAATCAAAAATGGTGGGTGAGACCATGGATCGCAATGAGGGAGACGTTTGGTGCATGCCATTCACTTCTCAAAGAATTACAAGAAGAGGATGCTCAAAGCAGAGTTTAAAAAAATCCGAGCTGTCTGCGTACCAAGTACAAGTGCGCAAAGGACATTGGTTTGAGCATTTCGGCCAGATGATCGTATACTTCCCAGTGTTCCATGGGTATAGCTTGGGTTCATCATTGACTGATGAACAGTGAAGGTCAAAATGACAGAATAGTATGAAAGCTGAGAACAAAGTAGTTACTGCACGAGAAGGAGGAGAAGGAAAATGTAATAGTACTACTTGTAGTTTGTTGTACAAATAGTATTAAAAGAGAAATTATTGCTGTTGTTGCAAAACAGTTCCAGTACCTATTGTTTATTTATTATTACTTATTAGTAAGCGTATGTGTGTGTGTTCATTTCATTTATTGTTTGATTGTACGTTGGTTTCTTTGTAGTGGTAAAAAGTAGTTTCATACGCATAAGTGCATAATAAATGTCGCTAAAGATACCGTTTTCAATTCATTATCCCTTTCTTTTGTATGTATGAGTTATAGAGCAGCATGTAACAAATCGGAAACAATCAAAAGCAGAAAAAAAGGTGTTGCAGGTGTAATGATGGTAGTAGTACTACTATTACTAAGAATTGCTGATGATGATAACAATAGTAATACAGACTAAACATTTTTTCTTTTTTTTTTTTTTTTTTAAATTTTAATCATTGATCAACTTAATTGTGATGATAAGAAGTAGTTTTATAGTCGTACAGTGCATAATAGAAGCAGTAGAAAGTCATGTTCAATAAATGTCATCAAACATGCCCTTTTTTGTTCATTATCAATTACTTTTGTATATTACTGATACAAGTAGCATGTAATCGATCGGAAATAATTAAATACAACCGCCATTTACGATTAGCTTGCCTTCCAACAAGCATTGAAGTAGGATTGAATCTTAATGCCATCCATCACACGCTCCAGCAAGTGCGACGATCACGTGCCGCCAGATGAGAGTGTGTGGCGCGCATGCCTTTTTGCGACTGAACACATGGCTTACTGACATTGGGCCACATGGCCTTTCCAGCATAATATGTCACCAGCTTTAGAGCAATGAGCAGAACAAAGGGGCATGCATTTTAGTGCAACCAAGTGCTGAACCATTACTGCATTAGACTTGCAAGACTTAAAACTGATTTTTGCTAGAGCCAGAAAAAATCTCTTTTCTGTCATGATAAAGAAACGCAAACACACAACGAATGTAAACAACAGTAGTATCTGCTATGGTGGTTGTTAACCTTTGGCTCATAATAGAACAATTATTTTTCTGAAGCAGTGCTGCCTTGAATATTTCAGTAGCTGTATTGTTTTTAAACTACCTGTCATGTTTGCGGTCTCTGGTTGGTTTTTTCCTGCTGGACAGGTATCTCTCTCAGATTCCACAACCACATTCTTTCACCGTAGTGGCATTTCTTCAAACATACTTGTCAGGAGAATTTTTCTGATGAATGGTTGTTTGGATCAGGAAATTCTGATTTAAGAACGTGGCCAGAATCAACTAAGATTGCTGAGAACCTGTTAGCTTCTGTTATTTGGCTTTTATGACCTTATGTTGTGTGTGTGTGTGTGTGTGGGAAGAACTCGCACACACACAGATCGTACACGTACACACACACACACACGCACACACACACACCAACCGGCCCCAGAATTGAGTAAAACACATGGCATTATCAAGGCAATTCAGATCAGCAGTTGTTTCTGTTGAAGTTACTTGATTTGGCTTTTTAGAAGTTCATTCATATGTGTAACTTTTCAAGCCAGGTTTTATTAAACGAGTTGGTGATCCAAGCAAGGAAAGAGAGATTTGATACAGGAATGATGGATTTCTTCAAATTTTGGAAATGTTACTGTGTATAGTTTTGTAATGGATAGCAAATTCTTTATTATTGTATTTTGATGGAAAAAAAATCTTCTGTACCCTCCTAAAAAGGAAAAAATAAAAAATATTTAAGACATCAGCAATCACAAGTCGGATTGCAGATTCTTACAGTTTTTTGGTGTAAAATACATGAAAAGAATGAAGACTGATGAACATTCAGACTCCATTATTCTGAAGAGTTGATGATTGACAACATTTGTTTCAGCGCCTTGAAGAACTTAACCGATACCCAGACTTCAACAACTACCTGATCTTTGTGCTGGACAAAACTGAAAACTGAAGGTTTGTTCTAGAAAGTCTGATTTGTAAATTGATGGAGTTATGTTTTGTCCTGATCTCAGTTTAACATTAAGTTTTTTTTTTTTGCTGATTTATTTCCATTGCTGCTTTCAATTTTTTTGTTTGATTCTTTTGTTTTTTTTTAACTTATTTTTTGAATGTTGTTGGTTTTTCGGGTCGTTTATTTAGAAGGTATGATGTGGGAAAACTCAGATTAAACTCAATGAAATAGTTGGCTGAAGGTTGAATTTTTTCCTTTGAGCAAGCAATGGTTACACTGATTAATTACTTGAAGTATATAAATGGTTTTGGTGTCATACACCGTATCATGTAACCTCTTGTAAACTGTGGGAGTTGGCTAACTAACTGCGGTAGTTGGCAAGAGAATGGATGGTAAGAATAATTAGCCCAAAAAAAAAAAAAAAAAAGCAGGATGAGAAAATCTGCACATATGTATGCTGCAAGAAGAAATGGTAATCATGTATAGTGAATTTACAGCAGCACATACAAACACTGACAGATGGCACAGACACAAGTGCACATTTGCACACAATAAGGTCCGCATAGAGTCTCTATACAGAAACACTTGTGTACACAAAGATGATGCCGTCATGGAACATGAAGGTGACAATTTTCAAAGATGTCCTGTCATGGAACAGGAACATATGAAGATGACAGTTTTTTCATCTTGCTTCATTTGGGGAGAAATTTGTTAATTTTTCAATCATTTGGTTTTACTTAAATTGTGCACAGAGTTGGAATTCATATTTTCATTTGAATTTTTGTTCTGACTTTTTTTAATCATGTTCCTCCTATCAGAATTTGAATTGTGCACAGAGTTGGAATTCATATTTTCATTTGAATTTTGTTTTGACTTTGTTTTCTTATCTTGTTATTCATATCAGAAATTTTAAGAAAATGTTTGAAAAATAAGAAAGAAAATGTAAATGCACAGAGAATGCAAGTTAGAGGCAAATTTCTTATAACTCCATTACTGTAGATGGGTAGGTTCTGATAACTATATTACATGCAGGTCATTAGATGGGTAATCTGTATGAGGATTTGTTTGGCATTCTTTTGCAGATGACCCCTACCGTTCATTGAGTGGACTGATCCTGAAGAACAATGTTCGTGCTCACTTTGAGAAATTTCCGCCAGAAGTCACCAACTTCATCAAGCAGGAATGCCTCAACAGCATAGGAGACTCGTCGCCCTTGATCAGAGCAACCATTGGAATCCTTGTCACCACAATTGTTGCCAAAGGAGAACTGCGAAACTGGCCAGAGTTGTTGCCACACCTGTGTCAGTGTTTAGATTCTGATGACTACAATGTTTGCGAGGTATGTACAGTTGATGACTTGTCATTTCTTTAAACCTGCAGATTCATCGGCGTAAATACAGTTGTGCTGAGTATGCATGTGTATGTGAGATAGAATTGTTTGGATTCTTACACATATGCAGGCAAGCGCGCACGTAGACAGAGGCCACAATTGAAATGTAGGATCAGAAACTCTTTCCCCTCTTAAGTCCCTCTATCTATGATAAAACATTCTGGTCAAATAAAATGATTGTGCTGTGTTTTTCTTGTGTCAAGATATTGTTTTTGACATATCCAACAGACTGTGGTGCTCTTCACGCTTTTTTTTTTCACAGACCTGCCCAATGCTTTGATTCATCTGTAGTTTGTACATTTAAGCACCCAGACTATGGTACACTGCAGGGAAGAAGTTGTACCATACCCTGGCTAAAAAAAACTCAACGGTCATCCGAACAGCCAAAGTACTTGAATACTGTGGTACAGGCGCATCAGCTAGGGATGAGAACATTACATTTGTGACCGTTTTTGAATACCCTGCCACGTGAACAGGACACTCTGACATCAAGGGATTTTGGAGACTGATGGTGTTATGCTAGGAGCTTGGCACGGCTGAAGACAATCCCCGCATAACAATGCAGAGCGAAACAACATTTCGATGTAGTCATGGTGTTCTAGCCTATGTTAGTTGGTTTGACACAGCCTTAAGCCACAGCGGTACAGGGAAGTGAAAAGAAACCCTATGATTTAGCCAACTGAAACCTGGAGATCGGCTTTGATCTGACTTACATGGTAAAGACTCTACCAGCTCTTGGTACACATGTCAGTTTTTGCCAAAATTTGTTCCAAATTTCCATCCTTGCAAAGAATATTTATTGATGGCTTGAAATCTGGAGAGGGGGTTGCCTCCACTGCATTTTGAGCAACAACTCCCTGACGGATTTGTTCTAAATATATCATCATTGACAGCTCAGTCAACTATGCTGAGTTTTACACTGTTGATCTTGGGGCTTCAGGCAGTCTCTAATTCAAAACAGAATGTAGAGTTCATCATTCTTTTAGACTCGGTTTCGCTTTGGAGACCATTGATGGCCGTGACCACAAGCTTGCTCAACTCCTGTAATTTTTGGAATTGTACACTTAAGTCTGATGGATAGAACGTAGTTTTTGTGTTGGGTTCCCAGTCACGTCAGCATTCCAGGCAGTGAGATGAATGATCAACCTGTCAAGAATGTCACAAGTAAAAGGTTGACCAGATACTCTGTCTCAAGCACCAGTTGATCAACATGTCAGAATATCACAAGTGAAAGGTTGACCATATTCTCTGTCGCTCACCCCAGTATGAAACTCGAAGCCGAGGTGTATAAGACCTGGCAAGAAGAATGGAACTCTCAGATGAGGGTTTGCTCTATCAAATCTGTCCAAGCCAAAAGACTTAGGGTTCTTACAGGAAAACAGTCTGGAACTTTGAAGTCCATTTTCCAGGCCCAGGAAAAGTCTGGAAAATCGCACTATGGCCTAGAATAGCCTGGAAATCACAAAATCAGGCACAATGCTTGATATTATGCATAGCTGCTTTAATTTTCAGCATCATTTAGCATGTATAATGCAAAAAAAAAAAAAAAAAAAAAAAAAAATTTCTGTTCGTTCAAATGTGATATTTCGCCTCGTGCATTTGTGTTTATAAACATCACTTTAAGACGTTGCATTGTAAACAGTCTTGAAAGTGGTATTGAAAAGGCAGGTCTTAGCTTGGGAAAACTGTGGGATTATAAGTTGCATTTCCTGTATGAATCCTGAAGAGTTTCTGCTGTGTGTTATGGGCAGTAGTAAAGAAGAAATGGTGTTTTGAAAGGGTATTTATATCTTATCTTAAATTACATTATGGAGGGTGTTAAGTTATCCAAAACTTGCCATTGCTGTATGGTGAAAGTTTGACCTCCCAGTGATGAAAGCATTTTCATTTTTTAGACTTGGCTGTTGACTCTGTAATGTCTGCTGTACAGTTTCAACAGATCAACTTAGGGTCTTGTTTTCCTAACCAAGCAACTTCTTTCAGTCAAGGTATTTGAAGGATTCGTCATAATGTACTTTCTTTCTGTCATGATAGTTGGGGATTTGGTGACATGATTGTCTGATGACAGGGCTTCTTGTTTCATAGAATTGAACTTGTTGGCTTCACTGTCTTTTGTGCTTGTGGGTATGTGTAATAGTGAATTCTCTTGAAATAACTTTAAAACTAATGATGCATGCAGAGGAAAACTTTTGTCATAATGCTGTCTGTTGTATTACACTGAATAAGGTGCACTTCAAATGAAAGGTCGCAGTTCAAGCTCATGCATCAGATGGTCAAAATTGACACACTGAACATTGATGTGGGGTATAGATGTATATACTGGCAAACATTTAGCTGTGTGTTTCTACACTCAGTCTGAAAGTTTGAAACATATTTGGCAATTTTATTGCATGTATGTTGTCACACCCCTGAAACTTGACCAGGCCAGGCAGACTGTTGACAAAAATTATTGTATTGTGAACTGAAAATTGAGACTTGTGACATCTTCTCTTCTGTCAGGGTGCCTTTGGAGCACTACAGAAGATCTGCGAGGACAATGCCGAGACTTTGGACAGTGATGCGGTCAACAGACCTCTCAACATTCTCATACCCAAATTTCTGCAGTTTTTCAGGCATCAAAGTCCCAAAATCAGGTAAATTGGTTGACTGGTCTGATTTTAGTCTTGCTTACGAGGAGATGCTGGCAGGAATATAGACATGATGTAAAGCATGTATATATATAAATCAGAAGACCTGAAAATGCTGTTCTTGGCTAGCATGCATTTAAGATGCTATGATCTTTTTTTTTTTTGTTTTTTTTTTTTTTTTTTTTTTTGTTTTTTTTTTTTTTTTTTGTTTGCTTTCTGCTTTCCCGTAAAGCACACTATGATTTTTCTTTGCTGCTACTTTCAGGTCGCATGCCATTGCCTGTGTAAACCAGTTCATCATCAGTCGTACACAGGCCTTGATGGTACACATAGACACCTTCATTCAGGTAAAGTGATTGGATGGTGCTTTTTTTTTCTTTCTTTTCTTTTCTTTTGTTGTTGTTGTTGTGTTTTTTTTTGTTAATATAAAGCGATGTTTTTGATACAGAAGAACATAATACAGTATACAGGGAACATGTTGCGCGAATCCAGATAAAACACACACATGCACATGTATATGGGATACCATTGCAGTAAAAAGCTGGGTTTCAAATGACATAAATCATATACTGTCATTCAGCTAAAACTTGGTTACACGTGATTTTTAGCATTTCACAAACATCTACCAAAGATGCAAATACTGCAGAAAGAACTTTAAATCAAAATAAATTTCACATCCCAGTTAAAAGAAAAGAATGCAGATGTCCTCCTCTATCATTCTTATTCTTGACCATAGGATTCTCCTTGTGTTCAGCTTATTCAGCTTTGTGTGGCAACATAATGCAAGGCAGCGTTAATGAGACCAGTATGTGGAGATTGTATTCCAGGTAACACTTAGGCTAGCATTAACACTTGAATGTGAGAAGAATCATAATTTGAAATACCACAGTACTGACGGCCAGTTACTGTGGTTGCTTACTGGATGCATTGCCAATGTTTCAGAATCTGTTCTTCTTGGCCAAAGACGAAGACACAGAAGTGAGGAAAATGTATGCCGTGCACTGGTCATGTTGGTGGAAGTGCGTATGGATCGTCTGGTACCTCACATCAATCAGATCATTGAGGTAGGTATATATTTTAACTTAGCATCTGATGTGGTCCTGAGGTGGTGTGTTCAGATTGTGGACTTGTATCATTGAATTCTCTTACAAAAATACTTGTTCCTTAGCATGTGCAAATGAGCAAAAGTGAACACTTTACCTGTTGGAAGAAAAGGGAACATGCTAACTTTCAAAGCACAAATGAAGGCTCAAAGTCGATCATCAGAGCACAGTTAAGATGATTTTGTTAATGCAGGACAGTCCCAGACCATATGCATTTGTCCTGGATAAAATGCAACCAACCACTGGTGATGAGGCTTAACAGATCCGTGATTCATTGGCAAGTGGGGATGCGGGATCCCAACTGGCATGTAAATTGGATTACAGATAGATTTTTGTGTGTGTGTATAAAGGAAAGTAAGTAAGTGAGATTGAACTGTTGGTAGCACAAGATCAGCTTGTGCGTTTCGTCATGAAAATACAAGTGTGCAGAAGAAGTACAAGAAAGATTCTTGGGAAAATTAAATGCATACTAGAGGCTGAAAACTCCTTTGCACTTACCTCTTGTTGATTGAAGTTAACCCAATAGGTCAGCTGTAAAGTTCACATACACAGCTTAACTCTCTTGACAAGCGCACACACCTACTAGCACCCGACCGGAAATCACACAGCCAAGAGGCTGAGCGCCTGCCAGCGTCCAGTTAAAACACGTGGCAACAATGGGTGCTGCCATGTTTCTCGTAGAAAAGGAAGTCTCGCAAGAACGTGACTTCCTCCTTCCTATAGCCATTTACTTCCGTTAGCAAAAAATTGTGAGTCGATACGTGCCATGGTTCTCGAGTTATGAATTTTTAAAGTATTGTGGTTGAAATGCCGTTTTTCA
Organism: Conus betulinus; assembly: GCA_016801955.1. Classification (NCBI taxonomy): domain Eukaryota; kingdom Metazoa; phylum Mollusca; class Gastropoda; order Neogastropoda; family Conidae; genus Conus; species Conus betulinus. The sequence goes on from JADBJO010000883.1 coordinate 237,585, forward strand.
CCATGGCTAACCTTGATTTCTGCCGTGCTATAATGAGATTTAATGATGAAGATACTGTGATTTGTAGGATTTACGGCATGAGACTTGGTGAGGTGAAAGTGCTGGCTGGGTGGTGAAGCTTAGAGTGACCTAGATTTCGACTGGGATGAGATTCGAGATATGATGAACAACGATTCAGAAGAAAATTCTGAAGAAGAAGAAGATGTTTTTCCTCAAGTAAATGGCTCATGTGATATTCTTCAAACTTATGATATAGCAACATATATATTCGTAGGAATTTTTTTTTTAAGTATTTTCATTTCATTATTTCCTTTTCTGTCTTTTAAATTAATTTTCAAATTTGGGTAACCATGTTCAAATTACGGAGTTACTTCTCTTGCCGTAGATTTTCGGTGTAACTAAGCACAGGTAAATGCATACTGAAGAGGTATATACCCTCTTCAGTATGCATTTACCTGTAAATCCTACAAATCACAGTATCTTCATCACTAAATCCCAACATAGAATGGCAGAAATCAAGGTTAGCCATGGTGAAAAATAGCATTTCGACCACAGAACTTGAAAAAAAAAAAAAAAAAAAAAAAAAAAATCACAACGCGAGAATTGAGGCATGTATGGACTCTCACGTTTTTTTTTTTGCAAACAGAAGTGAATCGCTACAGGAAGAACAAAGTCACATTCTCGCAAGACTTACTTTTCTACGAGAAACATGGCGGCGCCCATTGTTGTGACATGTTTTACTGGGCGCTGGCAGTCGCTCAGCGTTTTGGCAGTGTGATTTCAGGTCGGGTGCTAGAGGGCGCACGCTTGTCAAGAGATGTAAAGCACTTCCCGTTAAACTACTTTGGATAAGTTTGAACATGAGTAAAGGAAAGGTACAGAGGAACAGAGCCAGAAATTGTGTCTGAATTGTTTCGAATTGTGGATTTATAGCAGAAAGTGACCAGTGGATTTTCTGAACATGTGGAGGGTTTTTATCTTACACTTATTAGAGAAGTTAACAGTGAGGCAGATGCTGTGAGAGATTCCAGGAGCGATCATTGCATGTTAGCTATCTTTTCAGTGGTGGAAAATGTTTAAAGATATTGTTGATTTTGCAGTACATGATGGAGCGCACACAGGACACAGATGATGGTGTTGCTCTCGAGTCCTGCGAAATTTTGGCTTTCTGTTGCGGAACAGCCTGTATGTCGTGAAGTGCTGGCACCTTACATTGAGCGTCTTCTGCCGATCCTTGTCAAGGGCATGAAGTACTCTGAGATTGACATCATTTTGCTCAAGGTAGGCAAATGAGTATATACTTGCTGAAAATACCTCAAATACTGCTAAATCATCTCTGCTTCCAGTGCCAAAAGTAGAATGTGTTTATACAGAAGTAATGCTTTTCATTTGTGGAATAGTACCCATGGGATACTCCCTCGCCAATGTGTATCCTAGTGTTAAAGTTCCCTACACATTTGTGCATATCCCTCCGCTTGAGGTCTGTATAGCATATGAGTATTCTGTCAAATTGGGGTCAACTGTTAAGAGTGTGTGTTATATTTCCAGCAAATGTGTGTACAAGAGATGTTAGAGGGTAATATGGCATGCATGCATCATTGTATTGATTCAGCAAATATTGTTTAAATTTTTTTTCTTTTATTCTTTATTTTTAAATTGAAATGTTAATGTAAGTACTTCATTGAATTTTTTCAAGTATCTGGAATTGAATGTGAAAAATTTGTTCCCAGGGTGATGTTGAAGAGGATGAGATGGTACCAGACAAGGACTCTGACATCAGCCCCGTTTCCACAAGAGCCGCACTCACAGTCAGAAATACCAGGAAGGTGCTGAAGAGGTAAATAACAAGAGCTGTTAATGTGGGGAGGCTTTGGGAAATTTTTTCGTCCTTGAACTGTTTGGACAGGTGAAGTGTTAAATGTACTGATAGCCCTTACATGGTGCACCCATGTGGTCAGCTGGACTTGAACAATATGAACGAATTGAACATGTATCGATAAACTTTTTTACTGACAGCATGTGACCGTTTCGAATTTTCCCTTCCAAAAGCAGAGGAAGTGAAGATTTTCATTATTTTACACAGGAAGGAGAAGGATCAGAAGATGGATTTGATGATGACGACAGCTTGTCTGACTGGAATCTTCGTAAGTATATTCCCTTGAAAAATTATGATTAACCCTTTTCAGTATGCACTTACCGGAGCTTAGTTATGCCGAAAACCATCGGCAAGATAAGTAACTCCGTAATTTGAACATGGTTTCCCAATTTAAAAAACAGGAAAGGAAATAATGAAATGAAAATAATTTTAAAGATTCCTAAGAATATATATGTTGCTATATCATAAGTTTGAAGAGTGTCACATGAGCCATTTACGGGGGGGGGGGGGGGGGGGGGGGGGGGGGGGGGGGGGGGAATCATCTTCTTCTTCAACTTTCTTCTGAGTCATTGTTCATCATATCTCGAATCTCATCCCAATCGAAATCTAGGTCACTCTAAGCTTCATCACCCAGCACTTTCACCAAGTCTTATGCCGTAAATCCTACAAATCACAGTATCTTCATCACTAGATCTCATTACAGAACGGAGAAATCAAGGTTAGCCATGGTGAAAAATGGCATTTCGACCACAAAACTTTAAAAATTCATAACTCGAGAAACCACGGCACGTATCGACTTGTGTGTTTTTTTTTGCGAATGGAAGTAAATGGCTACAGGAAGAAGGAAGTCATGTTCTCGCGAGACTTCCTTTTCTACGAGAAACATGGCAGCACCCATTATTGCCATGTTTTTTTACCGGGCGCTGACAGGCGCTTAGCCTTTTGGCTGTGTGATTTCCAGTCGGGCGCTAGCGGGGGCGCACGCTTGTCAAGAGAGTTGAGAATAATGTTAGGAGTCCTCAGGTTTGTCATGTTCCATGACTCATGCTGACTTTGATCATACATAAACTGGTTTGACGTATTTTTAATCCCCCTGAAGGGTGCATGCAAAATTCTTTGAAGGGATGAAAGGTTAAGACAGTTATCCAGATGTTGTACTTTGATGTTCAGATATGCAACATTTAACATATCTTTGACAGGAAATGAATTTGGGTGTAAGTTCATAGCAGGTGGATACACTCGGTGCAGAACGGGGCTTAAAAAAGTGGGATTAGCATGAATGTGTATCCAGTTTGGCACAACTGTTTAAATGAGAAGCACAAGGAGTGGATGCTTTACAGATTTTTAATGTCTCAGGAACCACTGATGATTCAGCAACATTTTGATAGGAAGTTGCCTGAAGTCTGAATTTTTTTTTTTTTTTTTTTTTTTTTTTTTTTTACAGGAAAAAGAAAAGAACTAATAGTCTTGACAAATTTCAGAGACTGAAGGTTTGTCAAGCAGTGGTGTCAGCAGAATTGGGGGGAAAAAATTGAGAAACTGTACATTCATATAGAAATATTGCTGGTGCTGAAGTAATGAAAAATTATTGTGATTTATGTTTGGAAGTAAATTTATTTTAGCTCGTGTGGAGACGGGACATTTGTGAAGCCATTTTTGTGGAGTTGAAAATCTGTCATACGCTGACTTTCAAAGTTGGTGATGAAGTTCCATTGATTTGAATGGAAAATTGAACACTGACAAAGGTTTATCATGAATAATCTGTATTTGATTAATTTTATGCTTGTGGTTATTTCTTTGTAGTATTACTTGTATTGTAGTGTGTGCATGTGTAGTTGTACTTCCAGTGGTCCGTGAAGCCAAAACATGTAAACTGGGATTCATACTTTAGCAGCCATACATAGCCTTTTTGTTGTCTCCTACATGCTTAACCATAACGTTTTACCGGGGGAGGGGGGAGGGTAAAATTCAAAATGAAAGGAGAACACAAAAAAAATCTGCATTGTTTATTTTTATCAGCATATGTCCTTAAAAGACATTTTTTTTTTTAGGCAGGAAATAAAACAGTTTGAGGGACAGAGTGTGTTCATCTTGGCCAGTTTTGACATTCAAGTTAAGATCCAACTTGTAGTTTGTACAAATTATGACTTTATTTCTATGATTTTATAGAAGGAAAAAAATTGGAGTTTCAAAATTGGAGTTTTATATTGTGATACATACCCATTGATAAAAGTAAGGGGATGAAAATTTTTCTTCTTCTTAAATGAAAACTAGAGGTAGGATTTAAAAACTTAAATTGGTTTGTAAACTTGACGTTTGACTGGTGTCCATGAGAATGAGAATGGTGAACTTGGCACATAGGTTAGCTAGCCAAACGTGGGTGTGGTTAAGCCAGCTAAATGTAGGTTAATGCTGGCCTGTTGTGATTGCTGAGTACCCCATGGTGTGATTACAGGAAAATGCTCAGCAGCTGCTTTGGATGTCTTGGCCAATGTGTTTCACGAAGACGTTCTGCCCATCCTGCTTCCAATCCTGAAAGAGACTCTTTTCCATGCGGAGTGGGAGATCAAGGAATCGGGGATCCTAGTGCTGGGAGCCATTGCAGAGGGCTGTATGAATGGCATGGTGCCTCACCTGCCAGAGCTGGTCCCTTACCTGATCAGCTGCCTGTCGGACCGCAAGGCTCTTGTGCGCTCCATCACTTGCTGGACCCTGTCACGTTACGCTCACTGGGTGGTGGGCCAGCCCCATGACCTTTATCTCAAGCCTCTCATGACTGAGGTGAGTATCAGTGAGCAAAACACAGTCAGTTGGGAATTAGAGGGATTCTTACCTTGAAGTCCAGATAAGATGTGCAGTAGATTGCTGTGTAGAATGAGGTTTCATTGTGACCCTTTTATAGCAACTGATTTCTTGACATTGCGAATGCATTGATGTTTCAGTTACTGAAGCGTGTTCTGGATGGCAACAAGCGTGTACAAGAAGCTGCCTGCTCAGCATTTGCCACTTTAGAGGAGGAAGCGTGCACAGAGCTGGTTCCTTACCTGGTTTCATTCTGGAAACACTTGTGTTCGCATTCTCCAAGTACCAGGTAATAACTGCTTGTATTATATCAGCTTTTTAAAAACCATTGTCTTTGAATTGGAATGATTATGAGAGAAGATTTGAGAAGGGATTTATTTCAGTGCTGCATGCCCAAAGCTCAGGTCTGCATGCTCAGCCTGGAAACACTCGTATTTGCATTCTCCAAGTACAAAGTAATAACTGCATTGGAAGACCAGCTTTTTGAAGATGGGTTGTTTTCTTTGTTTTTCGTCTTCGTCCCCTGAGGCAGATAACAGCCTTTTTTTTTTTTTTTTTTTTTTTTTTCTTCTTCCCCCCCCCCCCCCCCCCCCCCCCCCCCCCCCCCCCCCCTTTGGAGTCGGAATAACTGTAAGAAAGTTCGAGTGAGGATCTACCTCCTTTTGATTCAAATGGTATGCTGCACATTTCGTGAAGAGATGACTGTCTTGCAATGAATGTGTATTTTGTTACAGCACAAGAATTTGTTGATCCTGTATGATGCCATTGGAACACTTGCAGACTCTGTTGGGCATCATCTGAACAAACCGGTCAGTGTTGTATTTGGAAGAATCTTTACAGACGGCATTGCTATAGACATGTTGCCATAAAAAATCTCACCAAAGAGGTGGATATACAGTCAGTTTTTGTGAATAACCAAGGCTGTGAAATGCTACATTTCATCTTGTTGTGTTCTTTGTTTGGTTTGATAGAACTTGTTAAAACTTGGAATTAAAAAAAACTTGGTGTCAAAACCTGTAGCCAGTAGCTGTCTATGCACAGTGATGATGAAATTTGAACTCTCTCTTACTGATGTCCTTGTGTGAGGACAGTTTTTTCATTTTTCTGAAACTGTGCCTGCTGTGATGTCTGTATTGGCACTACTACCTCAAGATTACAGGAATTTCACATTATCAATAATAAATTCATGTGAAGTTGAAAAGTGAACATTCCTTGGCATTCTGGAGACTGTAGATTAAAGAAGAAATCTTCTGCAGTGTTAACATCAGTGGGCACAGAGTTTTATAATACACAGTGGGAATGACAGTTTTGTTCTCCTGTCGTTTTAACTTGCCTATTGTGTGTTTTTTTGTTTACAGGAATATGTAAACCTGCTGATGCCACCCTTGATACAGAAGTGGAATCAACTCAAGGATGAGGATAAAGACTTGTTTCCACTTCTCGAGGTAACCTGAGCCAAAATATGAAACTCTGAAATGAGTTTAGCCAGTTCGGACCCAGTTCATTTATATTACTTTCCACTGGGTTTTTTTTTTTTTTTTTTTTTTTAATCCATGAACCATTCATTAACATTGGTTAAAAAAATAATTTCAGAAATATTGCATATATGTCGCTATTGCCTGAATAGAATGTATCAGGGACACCAAAAGTCGTGATGGAAATCAGATTGTGTAGATGAGTCAGAGTCATTCAGTATATACAAATAAGAATGAAATGTACAAGATGCTGTTACAAAATGGTTAGTGTTGTGGACTCCGGGTTGAGAAGTTGTTGGTTTGATTCCCATCAAAGCCTTTTATTTTATGTCATTTCTCTCTCCTGATCTGTAGGCACCTACCCAGAGTTTGGCTTGCTCTGTGGGCTCAAATTGGAAGACTAGGATCCCACAGTTTCATCCAGTTCATGGATGTGTCTGAGAATGTTTTTCAAATTTCCTGAGGACCCCTACAGGTGTCTTGTCTGTCTCAGCCTGGTTTCACCAGGATGTATTAGGAAAGTAAGTATAGAAAGAAAGCAACCCTGTCATGCAAAGCAATCTCAGACCATAATGGAAATTCTTTGTCATCTTGTCATTGATCAAAGTTAGAATTTCAACTTTCATGGCCCTTTGTGCTTTGTTGCGGTGGCCTCGGTTTCAATGTCTTCCCCATGTCTGTACCCTTGATGAGGTTTTGTCAGGGTCATCTGTATTGGCTGGTTCATTGGGACTTGTTGGACGGACATGCTGGGCCCTCCCGAAGGCAAGCGTACTCGCCATGCTGGTTTCATGACGAAACGATTAGCAGGGGGCTTAGGTGGTACTGTTTATGTATTGGATCAGAACAAGTATCACTGAACACCACCAAAGTAAATTGGCAGCAGTACAGTGTCTCCTGTGATGGGTTACCTCGCGAGAACTGAATTGCTGGTGCCAGGACTTCAGCGGGTCAAGCCAGGTGTGGCTGCACAGTTGCCTGAATGAGTAGCATGGGTGCAGTGCCACAAGGTTGGCATGGATGATAAGGCTGAAACAAATTTGTATGTTTTCTGGAAGAAGAAAAAAAGAAGAAAAATTGCTGCTGGAAACATGCCATTTCTTTTGATTTCCATTTTGTTCTATATTGGTTGCAGTTATCAACTTGTAATAATGCCTTCTCATGAGAGTCCATATGTATAGAATGTTTTACATTGAAATGCTTGGTTGTGTACTTTGTTTCTGAAGACTAGGGTAGCTGCATCATCTTATTGTTTAGTTGATACGTCTGTTTCAGTGTTTGTCAAGTGTTGCCACGGCTCTGCAGTCTGGCTTTCTGCCATACTGCGAGCCGGTATACCGCCGCTGTGTGCATCTGGTGGAAACAAACCCTCAACCAGAACTACGTATGTATATTTTGAGTTTTCTTGTGTTGCCAGTAAAAAGAGTTGAAAAGTCCCCCCCCCCCCCCCCCCCCCCCCCCCCCCCTTTGATTTTGATTTTTTTTTAAAATTAATGTAAGAATAAATATGAGAAGAAACAGACTGCAGAAGGCATTAATTTCAGAACTAGTGTATTATATTGATTAGATTTTGAATGTCCATTTTAGGAGTGGTGACATTTTTTGCTTTTGATGGTTATTAGTTGCAGAATTTTTGTGGAAAATGATCCAGGTTGTTGAAAGATGCAGATGCTGAGAATGAAAACAACCACCACCCTGATTTGCCTGATTGCCTGTAAAATGAGAATGATAGAGTGGAACTGAAGAATTAGATTTGAATTGTCAGTTCAAAAATGGCAAAATTTGTGTTTTTGATAGTATCTAGTTACAGAAGTCTGCTGGAAATTTTGCATATTTGTAAATTAAACAGGTATTGGGCATTAACCCCTTCGCTGCTATCATATTTTGCTAAGTCACATGCTAAGAAATTTTTTTAGAAAAACACAAAAATCACGCCTATGATTTTCATTTGCTTATAATTCAGAAGATATTGAAGATAACCACATAAAAGTATACATCAAATGAAAGGAAATTGAATGAAGAATCTGTTTGTAACAATAACATAATGGAATGATATGCTAGAATGATACATGAACTCCTTGAAATGCAATATTTAAAAAAATGAAAAAATCAATCATGATGTTATTAGGTGATGCTGGAGCTCACAGCAGTTCATAGCACATTTTGTATTGAAGATTTACAGTGTACAATGATCCAGGACAGCAGTGTACAGCCATAACATAGCACAGTCTGGCCACACAAAGAATGAAAGGCATTTATCTCCCAGTTTTTGTCGCCTGTAGAATTCAGAAAAACTCAAAAATCATGCCTGTGATTTTCATTTGCTTATAGTTCAGAAGATATTGAAGATAGCTACATAAAAGTCATATCAAATGAAAGGAAAATGAATGAAAAATCTGATTATAACAAAAATATAATGAAATGGTATGCCAGAATGTCACATGAACTCCTTGAAACGCAATATAAAGAAATGAAGATGTCAATCATGATATAATCAGATGATGCTGACCTCACAGCAGTTTACAGCACACTTTGTGTGTTGGAGTTATACAGTGTACAAAGACCCAGGAAGCAGTGTCCAGCCACACCATAGCACAGCCTAGCCACACAAAGAACGAAAGGCGTGTATCTCCCATTTTCTATTGCCAGTAGAAATGCTGAGTGTGACAGTTCTGGAAGCAGTCTTCCAGACACAATCCTGGTTTGCTAGGGCAGTCTGGGCAGTAATACCTGGTGTCTTTCCTCTGCCCTTTCTTCCAGCAGACACAGCACCTCCTTGATGGCCGCACTTTATTTTGGGTAGGGGGCAGCACACTGATGAAGCGTCGAGCACACACAACCTTACAGCATGGTCGTCCTCAGCATTAGCTGGATCTTTGTTGCCAAAAATCATCTCATTGATGACTTCTTTCTGGAAATCAAGTATGGAGCTGCTGTTTCCATTGTTCCTGAACAAAATGTGTGCATTTCAGCATGGCAATTGTGTTGCTATGTACTCTTCTGCATACTTGTTTGTCCGAATCCTGAAATGTTGGATCAGATCACTGCTGTATAAACTGAAATAATCAGCAGCAGTAAAGTTGGTGGTTTCCACCTGAATCCCTTCATCAGCAGTAAAATCAGGGATGTCGGGTTCAAACTTGTCGGGCACAATCCAGACACGCTGACCCTGGCGCCCACCCTGTCGATGACCAGGCTGCCGTCCTCTACCTCGAGCACCACAACCTCTTCCTCTCCATCCTCTTCCTCTTGCTCCCCTTCCTCTTCCAGCAGGTCCAGCAACAGGCCCAGCACCAGCAGGTCAGGCTGAACATCATCTCCATGCTGCATCAGCCTAGTTGTAACACATTGAAAGCAAGAGTTCAATTTTCCACAGAAATATTTCATGAAATGAAATAAAATAAAAATGTACACACACACACACACACACACACAACACACACACATAAACACACACACACACACACACACACACACACACACACACACACACACACACACACACACACACACAATTGTAAACAAGCCACGCCCCCTTCTGTAAGTCCAGCAAAACTCAAATAAACAGCACATAAAATCACTTCAAAATGATAACAAACTTTTGTATCTACTCTTGCTTTCACTAGTTTCAGTTTATGAAAATATTCACAAACACATACACACTATATGCAAACAAACATACACACAAACTGAAATTGGATCATTAGCATGCCACGCCCCTTTCATTTTCATCAAGCAAACACTGCAAACAATCCATGAGTTATGCTTTTGAACTAGTCACTTCACTGCAGCATTGTTTAGATCAGTATTATTTATCACTGTGTGCTCTCGGTTTTCTAGAAAAAAAGTATCATCAACACACACACACACACACTTAAACACACCCACATTTGCCCCTACTCCCACCCTGCCCCTCACACGAACACACACAGGGCCGTAGGAAAGAGTTGGGCACACATCGATAAGAAACACTTGTAAACCACAAGCAAATCAAACGCACGCAGCGTGAGTGAGAGTGAGTGAGCGAGCGAGCGACTGACACTGGCACATGAGCCCAACGCCTTGAAAGTCGGTCAAGCACACTGGTCAGTGATGACTGGCTTGCTCGCTGACGCGGCCCTGGCCAACGGTACAGACGTACAATACACACACTTGGTTGATCTATTCATGATTATACTGAGAAGAAAAGCAACACCATTAGGTTATAAAACAGAATGAATCTCTCAAATGCACTCACCTGCGTCTTGAATTTTGGATCTCCATGCTCTGAGTCTGACTCAGACGATGAGTCGTTCAACAAAGCTTCTTCCACTTCCAGATCAAACTCTGGGTCGTTAGCATCAACTTCACGAAGTTCGATGCCACCTGGCTCAAAATCTTTGTCTCCACTTTCTTCATCTCGGTAAATTTCGTCAATAACCTCTACAACTGTAGAGCTTCGTTGTGAGGCAGCCATGACTTCGAAAAGTGAAAGTACGACTTCACAGTACCTTGCTTATCGATCGTCATAAATTATGTAAATGAATCAATTATCTTGAACAAATGGTACACTAAAAGCAAAGAGTGGTCAAGGGAGTTTATCAAATCATAAATAGAGGGATTTTCGGCAATGCTGGACAAAACAGAAAGAGTGTTGAATCATGATGAACAGCGTTCGTCAACTACGCATTGCAGACGGCACTTTTCATGACGAACGCCGTACGTCAACAGCGCAGTGAAGAGGTTAAAATACAAACAAAACAAAATCATGTATGTATGTGATTGTCTAGAACAAATGACTTTGTGATTGTTCAGGCCAACCTGTCCCAGCCTGAGCAGTATGATCCTCCAGACAAGGACTTCATGATAGTGGCTCTGGACCTGTTAAGCGGGCTGGCTGAGGGTTTGGAGCAACACATTGACAGCCTGGTCAGCAATTCCACCATCTCAAGCTCCTCTACCAGTGCATGCAGGTTGGTCATGACTTATCTGGTTGGTTGCTCACACAACCATATACCACCAAAAATATTTTATATAGATACGTGTTTAAGACTTCAAATGGTAGGCCTGCAGGTTATGTAATTTGTAGGAAAAGGAGTGCTTATGCCAGAATTGCCGGTTTTGTGCATTAGGTCATGTCCAAAGGCAGGAAGTCACCTTTTGTTTATTTAATCTAATATCTTGTTTGTTTTTCTTTGTTTATTTGTTTTTTATTTTCATGTTTTAACAGGCCTCTGAAAGTTGACCTGTTTCAGCCTTTCATTCAGCTATTTTTAATATATTCCACTGAAAGTAATTGCCAGGATTAAAAAGAAAAAGTTTCATTTCTCAATATTGGTTTTTAATTTCAGTATATTTTTGTCAGTGAAATTATGATGTAAGGTCAAAGAAACATTGCTTTAAAGCTTGTAAACTGGGCACTATTTCTATTTGAATTATTGGCTGTATGCCAGAAGCTTGATCGTTTGTATGTGTTTTAATGTGTTGGTCAGTGTATACTTTTTTCTGTATTCATCTTATTTCGAGGGTGAAGCTGAGTGTTGGTCAAAATGTTATCTTTCTCTAGACATGTTACATTTAAGGTGTTGCTGAATGTATCGGTTATAACACACTCTTTTGTAGTATAGACACATTACTTTGAGAGTGAAACTGAATGTGTTGGTCAGAATGTACGTTCTATAGACACATTACTTTGAAGGTGAGGATTGATTGTCGGTCTGAATGTAGTGTTTTTTTTGTTTTTTTTAAATACACATTACTGTGAGGGCTGACTGTTGGTGAGAATGTACTTTTTTTTTTTTTTGTTAAGACATGTTAGTAGTTACTGTGAGGGCTTACTGTTGGTCAGAGTGTACTTTTTTTTTTTTTTTTGCACGTTACTGCGAGGGCTGAGTGTAGGTGAGAATTTTTTTTTTTTTTCTAATAGACATATTACTGTGAGGGCTGACTGTCGGTCAGAATGTACTTGCCTTTTTTTTATTTTATTTTTTTTAAGAGATGTTACTGAGGGGGCTGACTGTTTTGGTCAGAATGTACTCATTTAAAATGAACCCTTTCTGTAGACATTTTACTGTGAGGGTAAGGACTGTATTGTCACCTGTGCTTGCAGGACCCCATGCCAGAGGTGAGGCAGAGCTCTTTTGCTTTGCTAGGAGACCTTACCAAGGCGTGTTTCCAGCACGTTCGTCCCTGTATTGGTGAGAAATATTTTTCACTTGCTGGTATGAATGTGAGGGGAATCAACAATTTGTAACCTAGGGTACTCATTAAATTAATGTACATGAAAGAGAAGTGTTACATTTAGTGTAGTATTCTATTACTGGATGTCAAACTAAATCAAGATATGACGTGTTTTCATATTCTGTGACATCGAGTTGTTTGAAAATTTGAAAGTAGCTTGGGACCAACAAAAAAAAAAAAAAAAAGAAAAGAAAGAGATAGTTGATGAGACAACTGTTTGAGAGTTCACACATTGATCACATGAAGTGATAGAATAGAGCAGCAGCCAGGGGTGATGACAAATTGTCCACCTGTACATTTTGTGACAGTTGTGGTTGTATTCGTACTGTCTGACCTGGTCTCTGTGCAGCTAGTCTGAAAGATCTGGGGTTCCAGTCTGACACCTTGTGTTCTGTTGCAAGTGCTTTTTTGGCATGTCATTTAACATTTTGCCTAGGTTGTGGGAGAGGTGTATGTTTGTGAATTAGTTTGTGCTGATGTTATTTCTTTGCCAGCGGGAGGTGTGTATGTTTGTGAATTATTTGTGTTGATTATTATTTCATTTCTTTTGGCAGTGGGAGGGTGTGTGTGTGTTTGTGAATTAGATTGTGTGGATAGTTCTTTTCTTTTTCAGGTGATTTCATGCCTATCCTGGCAGCCAACCTGAATCCGGAGTTCATCTCTGTGTGCAATAATGCTACCTGGGCCATTGGAGAAATCTCCATCAAGATGGGTATGTTTTGGTAACGCAAGGGCTGTTTTAGAAGCTGCTTTGTCTGGATATTCAAGATCATGATATGCAGATTTCAAAACAAACTAACACACAGAAGTGAGAAGAGCTGATCCAGGTATGATGACCCATTTCCCACCTTGACTTTTACTGATTGCTGTGGTTGTATTCGTACTGTCTGACCTGGCATGCCCGTGCTGCATTAAGTCACTGATTTTTTGTGATACTGTATATTGTTTGGTAAATATTTTCAACAACAACCAAAAAAGAAAGAAAAAAAAAATTGAGGTATTTGATGTTTTTATCTTAAATTCAACTATGATTTCATTTCAAGTGAATGTTTGTTTTATGTCAGATACAGACCAGAGATTTTCTTTGTGAATAATGTAAATGTGATAGCAGCAGTATATTGAGTGCCGGAGACCTGCTTCTGATTTTATCACTATATTGATTCAGTGGTTGATTTTTTCTGTCTTATTCTGATATTAGGATTTTGAGTGTTTCCATCTTATTTCGATATTAAAATATGGAGATGTTTTTTGGTGGTGATTATAGAAAAATAGTTGGATTATTAATTACTTCGAGAACAGCACAGTGCCTGAAGAATTTGTGATGCAGCTGAGAGAATCTTCCTCTTGAAAGGGTTTTTCATATTTGTCTGCAGGGGCTGAGATGCAGTCCTCTGTGAGTATGGTGCTAGGGCCCTTGGTGGAGATAATCAATCGACAAAACACGCCCAAGACTCTTCTGGAGAACACGGGTAAGTAGTTGTGGCCATCCCATCCCCATTTCAGGCCTCAGGTCTAGGAAGACTTCACATGGTACATGCTGGCCTGTCAGTAGTGAGTGGAAAGGAAAGTGCGAGCCTTGACCTTGTTCAGTGGCAGACTTCATTGTGAAAATCATGCGAAGAAATTCCACAAGGGTGTTGGTCATAATTGAATAGGGTTAGGTACACCTATGTTGTTACCATTCATGTTCAGAAAATGAGCAGTCCCTCCTTTCCCTCTCCATGCCATTCCCAGCACCCCTTAAAAAGCCCACCAGAGTCCCCTTAACAGAACTAAAAAGCACGAATATTATCTCAAATTGACACCTCAGTCTGCAGAATGAGAAGTTTTTACACATATTCTTTGTTGGTGTGAAGAAGAATATTAGTTGGAACTCTTCTACAGAATTCAGTTAAAGTCATTTAGCCCAACCAACTGCAAGGGGCCATTCAGGGCTGTTTTCTCCTCAAGGTTAATTCCCTACATTTTTCAAAGCAGGGGAGGAAAAAAAAAAAGGAATTTAAGCAAGGTATAGTTGTACAGATTAAGATAGGTTGTAATCAGCTGCCTGGTTTTATTCTTAGAAATATGTTTAACAGTTTGAAATAAAAGCGCTTTCCCTGGCTACAGTTTGATTATACATATTGTGTGTACAGATATTCAGACTTGTAAAGCTATTACTACCTTCTAGCATTTCAAAAAGAAGTTAATGTGTATTGTTTATATTTATTTGTTGATTTTTATCAGATTTTGTCTCACCCCTATTCTGTGCCAAGAGCTGTAATGTCACTTGTCATTTTGTTTGTTTTGTGACATGTTAAGGAAGTCCCAAGTGTTACAAACACACCACATACTTTCTGTCTTGGGTTACAAGTGTGCTGTAATGTCAACATTTAACCAAGTTACCTGTTTAATGCATTTTGGGTGGAAGAAAAAATTGAGAAAAATAGATTCAAAGGGTAGATTTTTGTTCCTGGAGAAAATTGGAGAGGATGTTGTATAGGTCTGTTGCTGATGCAAGGGAATGTTCAGATATGTATGTGTGTGTGTATGTGTTGCACTTGGTGTATGTACTTTGACATATTGCTGTCGGGAAAGTAGGAGAGAAGGAAGTGTGCAATTTGAAGATGCTAGGTTTTGTTATTTGGGATTTGTGGATGCACGACTATATCATTTGCTTGAAAGAATCTTTTATAGCCTTGTTGTATTGTTTTCGTATGTAGTTGGGGAAAGTGCAGTTAGATGTATGAGCCATATGAAGTCTTCAACATTGTGTTCTGGGGGTTGGAGTTACTTGGATGTTGTGTATTCATGAATGCATCACATAGTAGAATGGATCAGAAGGGGATGTTTGGGATTGCAGTTCCACAGAACAATCCAGTAATGTTTTTACAAAAGAAATATACAGAGAAAATTGTTTGGTTTCACTGGAAATTGCTGGAAGGAAACAAGCATATTTGTGTAGAGAGCTAATGTATTACGCTTGGCCAGAGAAGACCATAAATGATGTTTTCTTTAAATGCTTTAATTTGTCAGAGCACAAATAGATTCATTTAAGAGGCTTTCCATGGTCATGTATGAATACCGCAGTATTTACCTCTCTGTATGTGACAGGGTGTTCGTTGTGAGAGCTCTTATGAACTCCTCATTCTGCCTTGTTATCAGAATCTCTCTCTCTGTGTGTTAAGGATTAGTCTGTATAGAAGGTATTTCCATGTTTCAGTTATCCATTGGGCCTTAACTTGGCTTGCAAAATGTGTATTTTCTGTGTGCATATACACAAGAACAGGGCCAAGGCCCTTGCTGGCATTTATGTTAACAGGGGGAAACTCCTCCATCACATGCAGCTGGAATTCAGACACAGGTGTGGAGGAAGGTTATAGAATAAACTAACAACATCAAAAGAAAAAAAAGTGATAGAACTATATACAGGGGTCCAGATTTCAGTTGCTTGTCTTTTCTTCTTCTCCCTTCTCTGTTATTTTCAAATGACTGCAGTGGTGTTAGTTAGGGTTTTCTTTCACAGATTTAAGAGTCTTTGTTAATGCACTGCATGCCTTTCTGAAATGGAATGGTCAAATTTTGAACTTTTCTGGAGTTCATTGGTGAGGATTGCCTTAGTGTCTGAACCTTGTTCTGGCAGTTTTAGATGAGGACATGTAAATACAGGTCAGTGAATGGGAATGGAAAGTCAGCACACATGTAGTTGTGATGCATTCATGAGACAGATGATTGGAAGCGGTTTTCCTTGTTTGTTTTTTTTTTTTTTTTTCCAATGCATTTCTGATGTTTTTTATGTTATGATGTTACTGAATGGCCACTTTTAAGTTTGAACTTGAAGGGCTGCTCTGGGGGGAAAAAGAGATAGGATGTGAGAAGTTGCTTTGTAAGTAGTTCTTTTTGATGTTGTGTTTCGTGTTGTGATTGTTGTTTCTTTTTTGAGTCTGCTGCAGATGACAAAAGCCACCATGGAAAGGGGTGGGGTATGGGCTGACACTTGTAGACAAAAGAACACTTTTGTGTACAACAGCATCTTACTGAAGTTGTCTCTTTGATTTTTTTTTCTTTAACCACCATTCACTTTTTTTATTCCAGACATGTGATTGATTTTTATGTATGTTTTGTTGATTGGATGTCTTTCTCTGTTTCTTCCCTTTATATTTGCTCCCCGTCTACGTCTTGTCAACTCGTCGTCGTATCATAGCCATTACAATTGGTCGCCTCGGTTTAGTATGTCCACAAGATGTTGCTCCTCATTTACACCAGTTTATCAGGCAGTGGTGTGTAACTTTTTTTTTTTTTCTTCTTCTTCTTATGAGATGTTTTACTTGAATGTTTTATTGATATTTTTCTATTAAAATAATTTATGAAAAAAAGAAGAAATAATAATGTATGTGAATTCTTGTTTTGGTTTTCATTTATCTTTAAATACAAATTTGAAAAGAGAGTTGATTACATTTAATTTTACTGCTGTTAGATGCACGTATAGTGAGTTTTAAGTTCTTTGTTTTTTGCTTACATGTACATTTTTTTTCTTTTAGCATGTTAATTATTAAACTGAAATGCTTGAAGTTTTAAATTAAAGTTTGCAAAGTGGAACAGATATAAATTCTGTGATCAGAATTGAAAGTTGTAGACTTATTTATGGATATACAGTAAATTGATTTGATCCAGAAAATGAAATGCTTGAATGTTGTTGTTACTGTTTGCCATCTCTAAGGTATAGTTAATTTCGGTTTTGGTGGTCTTTGTATTTTATGTTTAAAGACCTAAATGTTTACAGTGTATATATTGTGAGCTTCTATTGTACAAGCAGTACCCTTTCAGTTTTAAAGTTACTGTGGATTTTCTGGAATGAATTCTGTCTGCGTTTGCTTTAATGTGTTACCTATGGTAGGGCTTTAGGTGGATGTGTTTTATCATTGATTAATGTTCTTAATTAAAGTGAAGTGTGTCT
The DNA here is from genome assembly GCA_016801955.1 of Conus betulinus. Classification (NCBI taxonomy): domain Eukaryota; kingdom Metazoa; phylum Mollusca; class Gastropoda; order Neogastropoda; family Conidae; genus Conus; species Conus betulinus. The sequence continues at coordinate 254,893 of JADBJO010000883.1, forward strand.
TATTTTAAGTTTCTGTATTGTCACCATGCACATGCTAGAAGAGTTACATACTTTGTATGCAATTTCCTTAAAAGCTAAGGTAGATGTTTTATAGTAGTAGCCAAAAATGTAGAAATTCTAAAGATAAAGTATTTGCCAGTTGCAAGGTGATAAATGTTAAAAAGTGTTGCTTTTTATTATTATTATTATTATTATTATTCAGTTAGCAATTTTGTATAAGGTGGTGATGATTTGAAATGTAAATGCCTTGCTGGTTTTTGTTTGTGTAGGTAATGCAAGGTGTAAACATGATGTCAGTAAACTTTTTTTTCTGTTAGTTTATTGTTTTTTCAGATTCATGTCAAAGACAGCAAGTACAAAATGCATACATGCTGTGATATTCTTTGTTTCGCCTGTCCTGAGATGTGGGCTAATCTGTTGGCTTATCAGGTGTGTAAATCACCTTTTTGGGATTAAACGAGAAAGAACAAGATGAAAATATCTGCCAACTCTTTCCTGATCTTTCTCCAAATATAAACCTCTAGGGACAGCAAAATACTTGCACAATTTATTGATGAAATTTATCCATCTCAGTTGCATGGATATTTGAGTCTGTGAGACTCGTAATTTGTTTAGCATTGCGACTCCAGAGGGGGAAGTGGATTGCCAGAATGACAGAGAATATAAAGATCTTGGAGATTACAAAAAAACATGAAATGGTAAAAAAAACATTTATCAGCTTGAAAGCCTTGTAAATCAAACAGGAAGAAATTATGGAAAATATTTCTTTGTATGAAAGAATAAAATGCATTCAGTTGAAAGCAGATTGTGATCAAGAAACCAGCAGGGCATTTATATTCAGAGCACAGTTTATGTCAACAAATGCAGTAACTATGCCTTGTCTTCCATGCTAGGTGCACATCATTGCGCAACATTCGCGACAATGAAGAAAAGGACTCCGCCTTTCGGGGGGTGTGTCTCATGATTGGCGTCAATCCTGGTGGTGTTGTTCAGGATTTCATCTTCTTCTGTGATGCCATCGCTTCCTGGATGCATCCAAAACCAGATCTGAAGGAGATGTTCTACAAGGTAATTCATTGTTCACTTTGGTGAAGATAGTGGTGGTCCATTTACAGTGATGTGTGCAAGGTTGGAACGTGTGCTTGGGGGCAAGAGGGAGGGTGGCAGAATATTTTTCATTGCTTCTGGTTTATTAGTAAACTGTAATAAACATTATTTTTAGGTGAGTGTTTTAATTTAGGGAGAATATCTTAAGATTTTGACTTTAGTTTTTTTTTTTTTTTTTTTTTTTTTTTTTTTATTGCTTCCTGGGGGGGGGGGGGGGGGGGCCTTGATTTTGGTCATTGTCGCTGTAGCAGTGTCCCTTGAAGTAGAGCAAAGTAGGGTCATTAGAACTAAACAAAACATGTGTACAGTGCTAGTGTACTTTTGTTATTGGGTGTGCATTATTATTTGGTATGGGGAGAAATTCTCATCATGTTCTTCATAGATAGCGGGGGGGGGGGGGGGGGGGGGTCTTTTGACCCTTTGGCTGGGGGGGAAAAAGGGTTATTCTGCATATGTTCAGGGTCAACAGTACTCTGTGTTTATAAGGATGGTAGAAGAAAAAGAAACACCCAAAGGTGCTGGGGAGAGCCCAGAGAAGCACTGTCCTCACCTGGCTTTAGAGCAGTCCTGTACCACCCTTGGAGGCCTGCGCTGTGTTGACAATGGGTACAGGCACGCACAGGACACTCCATTAAGATATCAAGGGACATAACTGCTCCTGAACAGAGGTAAATCAAGCTACAGGATGCAACTCGTAATGGCCTTAAAGTAGCATCCCCATGGGTGTACCAGCCCGTGCAGAGCCCACCGGCGAAAAACACCACCCTCCAGCTGCCGAGCACACCCCACAGACCCAACCACCCCTGCCCACGGACAGATGAAGACAGTGCAACTCCAGACACGGCCAAGCTTTCGCCATACGGTCTTATGTGCCCTCAAGAGAGAATCCAAAGTTGTAGTCTTTCCCACTGTCAACAGGACTTTCCCTGTGGGTCAGTGGGTCTTTCCTCACCGTCACTGGACCTTTCACCAGGGTCAGCCTAGTTAAGGCAAAAAGAAAAAAGAACACCCGAAGGTGCTGGGGAGGACCCAGAGAAGCACTGTCCTCACCTGCCTTTAGAGCAGTCCTGTACCACCCTTGGAGGCCTAAATGTAAATTAGCTCTGCTATCTAGCCTGTTCAGAGATGCTGCTGTGGTACCTATGGTGAGAGGGAGTGCAGGTTAGGGCTAATGAGAAACACAAGCATTGCTTTGGTCTAGGCCATGCAGTTTGCAAGACAGAGAATACAGATGAGTCCAGTGGAATTGGCTTTGCTCGAAAACTTTTTCAAAGGCTTTATAAGGAATCGTTAGAAGTGTGACTTTAAAAAAAAATTGTGTGTCACTTTGTCTCCTTGAAATTAATGTGTTTCTGTTAATTAAATGCATCATGTATGTACATACAGTTTTGGAGTTCATCAGTTCAATATTTGATGATGTACACGACATTTTGAGTTTAAGCTACATAGTTTCTTGATTTCTGAAAGTGAATCATTCTTTTTAGAATGTAAAACTCCAATTCCAAAATTGAAAGAAATGGGGACCAATATCGCTTTCCAGCTCCAGCTGTTACTTTTTTCTTCTTTTTTTTTTTCTTTCTTTTTTTTTTTTTCCCCATTGAATTCAGAATCTTGATAATTAACATTAGACTTTAGTGTGTTTGTTTAAAAATTACAGTATGGTGTGTTTTTGGTCTTTTTGTTTGCAGATCCTTCATGGTTTCAAGACGCAAGTGGGAGAAGAAAAATTGGCAAAGTTCTCTGACCAGTTTCCACTGCCCCTTCGGGAGAGATTGACTGTGAATTACGGCGTGTGAACAAATAGCCTCACGTGAGTATTGGCTGTTTTGTTTTTTGTTTCATCAGTTGTATATTTGTGCAGCAAAACCATACATAGATACCTGAGTAAGCAGCAAGTCATAGTAACCTGTCAGGGATTTAGACACAAGATTATTGAGTGGTATATGTTGGGATGTGTGTAGGGGTCCATTCTGATTCACTTAAGGGATTTGGGAGCTGTTAATGGTTAGATGGGATCTTCGTGGTCAGGGCCAGCTCTGCTGTGAAAGCAAGTATGTGTGTGTGTGTGTGCAAAATATAAATGCTGTACTGGTTACCTGCATTTAAGTAGTGTGAGCTTCATTGTGCAGAACAAATGTACAACTACCATTATCTGGGGATGAAAGACAATCATTCTCACAAGATTGATATAGGTTCGTAGCTGCCAACCCTCCCAGATTTTTCTGAACTGTTCTGTATTGGTACATTATTCCCCAAATTCTGATTTAAGTGAAAAAGTCCAGAATTTTGCAAATATAGTTCAGAAATGTGAGGTTAAGGGGGTCATTTTTATTTCATAAAGATGAGCAAGTCTTTCATTAATTATTTGAAACATAAGGATTAGAAATGCTGTCTAACGCCAGACTGCCCTATATTCAACCATACATACATCAACCCTTTCATCACATGGTTGCGGAATTTTCATTCTACAAGGTTGGCAGCTATGTGTTGTTGTGGTATCTTCAAAGTTGGCCATTTTGTAGTTCATGTCTTTGGAGCTAGTGTTTGGTTTTCCTTGGTGTAAGAAAAATCCTTACCCCTTGCAAGACAATTTTTTTTTGTTCACAGTTGCATTTCTGTGTTGTGTTTACAGGAAGAGGAGTGATGGCACTGGCATCTGTTGTTGCCCTCAAGACACCATGGGCAGAACAGGGCCAGAAACCAATCATGCTGGGGCCCGGAAAAAGGGAAATGGGCGGGTTGGGCCACATTAGGCGGGTGGGCGATGCGGCAGGCACAGCTAAAGGACTGGTACAGGCTGAAGGAACCTCTCTGACCTGTGATGATCACTGGACGGGGATGACCTTGGCTGTTCGTGGCTGGTTGGCTGGAGCTATGCTGCTCAATTTAATACCACGGGGGGCAGGAGGGTCACTGTGAGAGATGCGGAGGGAGAACAGTTTTGGTGCTTATTTCACTGATAATGTAAGCACTTTGACACCTGATAAAACACTCGCTCACTCAGTGAATCAGGAAGAAGTGGGGTCTGTTTCCACAGATCTCTCTGATCTGAGGACAGTGCTATTCTCTCCCATGTCTGTACACAGTGAATCTTCTCGTCCTCTTCTCGGGTGGGACGTGTCTGGGTTGGGATGGATTTGTCCATGTACCCTGTTTATGTGTTTAGGTTTAATTAAGTAACTGAGATAACCAAATCGAGGTCTGTGTGCACAGGGTGAGGGGGCTGAGGAGCCGTTAAAAACCGTCCTCGTGAAGTTTATCATCTTTTCACCCCCTCCCTGGTTGCCCGTCACTTCGTTGTCACTGTAAGCAGTCATGGTTGGCTAGGATTGTTGACGTCACCTAGAAATCATTTTTGCCAGATCCATTCTGTATGATTTTAGTGGAACATTTCACACACACATTCACACACCTTGTTATCTTTGCTGTTTTCTGCTCTCTATCTTTCTTCTTGCTATGCCTTTCCTGTTTTTCTGTTCACTGTTGTCTTAGTCATTGTCTGTACAAATTGTACAGGTCTCTTTGGAGATGGCACTTTGAAACTAATTCAGGCGGTTTGGCCTCTTAACCATTCAATACACAATTTTTCTGTACTTTATTTCTGTGCATGACATAGCTTACCTTGTGATTGTTCAGTTTTAACTGGATAAAAAGTTTGTATTATCCAGTGAGTCAGGGGGGCTGATAAAACTGAGGATTCTTTGGTCAGCGTTTCAAAAAGGCAAACTTGTTTACACATACTTTTTCTTTAAAATGCCCAGATGGATGTATAATCTTTCCAGTAATGTTGTCAAGACAGATGTCTTGACCAGAAATTGTCATAATTTCCAAATGATTCAGAAAAAGAGCACATAATCTTAGTTGTTGGTGCTATTTCTTGCCTGTATATTAAAACCTTCCCCTGAAAGAAAAAGGTCTGTTTTCTCAAAGTAGCATTACGATTATCCAAAGTACATTCTGAACCATAGAACAACTTCCTGATTACATGTAGATACACCACTGAATCTATAGTTTTGCATGCACATAAAATGGATGAGTGTTTGTTTCTAGGGGGATATTCGATACAGTGAGTTAACTTACCTCTAGGGATTGTCACCATGCGTATTTAGCAGCAGATTACCGAGACTAACACCATTGGGGTTGCTGTATTAATAATCTTAACAATGCCAGCTTTGCCTCCCACCCGTAAGACTGAGACCGCAATGGTCTGTGTCATATTTTAAAAGGAACTATCTTGACAGCTTATGAGACCAAGGAAGACACGATAAAATGGATTTTCCCACCACGTCGGTCAGTGGTTTTGCCTATTTTTTCGCGGTTACCATCACCACCACAGCGGTGACCTATGTTTTTAACTTATAATGCTGCAGCCGCTGGTGTGCATGTGATGTTATCAGGCACGATCTGTCACCGGTGACAGATGCCCTCTTCACTGTCAAGGCAGTGGAGGGGGGATCCTCTTAGCCCTAGAAAGATACTCGCTTGCCCTGGCAGATAATTGGCTCAGCTTGTATTTGTATATTTTATGTATTTGCTTTTTGTATCCACGATTAGTGTAACGGATGCTTCGGCAGGTTGCTGTTGGGAGTCATTGGCTGGCCAAAGACTTCTCCTGAGCATGATAACGAAGCATTCCAGTTTACATGTGTTCCATCAGTGCCCTTGGGGCAGCTCTAGCTCAGCTGTTTTGAGTGCGGCAGTGCATTTGAGGGTGAATGGAATTTGTGATGGATTCATATTAATTTTGTTGGTTAACAGTGATAATGGTGCTGTAAAGAACGACAGTGACGTCATGACCAGACTATCTACCATCAGTGAAGAAATGCATCTGACTTTGCCGACTTACCGATTGTTATTGATGATGTCAGTATTTTTTTTTTTTTCTTTTTTTGTTTTTTTGAGTGTTTTGACCAGTACAGTAATTGCACGAGTAGAGAAAATTGCTGAATTAGGGGAAAAGTTACTGCTTGGAAACAAAAATCAGTTGGTCACAGAAGTTGGTATGAAAATTGCATTTAAAAAGTATTTTCAGCAAGTTGAAATAAAGTTGTATCAAAGTGAAATCTGGTAAATGTGCACTTTTTGAAAGTAAAACTTGAGTAAAGTTGAGTAAAATTTTAGTAAAGTTGTTATCATCTTTTAAACTTGTTTCAGTATTCTGGTCAGCATTGTACTGTTTACTTCATGAATTAAGATTTTCCGATGGAAGCATTTGTGAGGTAGTCCTCAACTAATGAATGATTACTAGTGAAATGTGAAGCACTATTTCATGTGGTCATTTACGGTTTGCTAAATTTCATGAATAGAAATAAGTATTCAAATTCTGAAGTTGGCAGTATGCCAGTGAAGTCATGACTCAATCAGTATTTTAAATCCATGATCAAACCAAAAGTATGGCAGCTAGTGGAAAGAATATTTGTGGAGTACATGGTGATTGAATGGTGGTTGAGCTGGGCTAGACTACTGACCGTGGAATATTATTGATCCAGTATATTTTTATTCGTGGTTTAATATCATGGTCTCTGAAATACTATTATTTGTGATGGTATTGAATACTGATTTTTAATATTTGCCTTTTTTTTTTTTTTTTTTTTTTTTTTTTTTTTTTTTTTTTTTTTTTTTTTACTTTTGACTTTGAAGATTGGGTGTGATGGTGGCTGCTAGTGGGTCTCTTAGATCATGTCACTTAATTGCAATTCATTGTAAGTTAGGTTTTGTTTTAGGCTGAATGTGAATTTCTCCTGCCTGTGCTTACGTTTGGAGAATGTTTTTGTGGTATAAGATGAAACGGAATAGGTGTTTTAATTGTTCATCGGGAACTTCTGTCTCCTTAGTTGGTTATGTTCGTGAGATGTGTGTGGGTATATGTGAATGTGTATTTGAACTCATCATCATCATTGTTATCAGTAGGGGTCAGAATATTGTCCTTGGTTGCATGCATTATGTGCTTTGATTTTGTCCTTAAATAAAGGGGTAAAATGGAAAGAATTCTGTCATTTTGGTGTTCAGATCCAACGGAGAACTGGTAAGAATGAAATTAACAGGACCGGTATGTTCTCATTTGTAAGAATGGATGGCAGGACTGACCATGTGTGTGTGTTGAAAGAATGAGCTTGTTACGTTTCATTTTTCGAAGGTTACAGTTTAAGTTGATTCATGTGATGTCCATCTTGGGCCAGCCAGCAGATCTAGACCTTTTAGGAATCGAATTATTTTTCTTTTTTTTTTAAGTCCCACCCATATGATAAATTATTTCCCTTGAAAACCAGCCTTCATCTTTCCAATAGCTCTTAGCTCAAACACAGGTTCAACCATTACTGCGTAAGTACTCGTTTTTTGCGCATGTCGGATCTCGTAATGATATTACTATTGTTTTCAACATTTTATCTGTGGGCGGGTGGCAACATTCTTTTGTTCCTTGGCTGGAGCTCTTTACCACCACCACCACCCCAACACACGCGCGCGCGCACACACCCCACACCCAGGTCATGTCCCGCCCAGGGGTAGTCTATACCCGTCCTCTGTGGCTGAACTGATCTGCCCCTCTGGTTGGTCTTTGTGAAGAATAGTCTAAGTCGCATTGTTGAATATGTTGTCAGGGGTTCCAGGCTATTTCAGCTGAGAGAAACGTGTACCTAACTTCAAACAAAACAAAGCAAAAGAAATGGGGTGGTGAGACACAAAAACAATAATGAAAGCATAGCGGCTACGGCACAAATTATGGCAGGCTGCGCACCAGCAGTAAAAAACATGGGGACGACGCAACTCTGTAATATAGATAGCATGGAGACGATCAAGAGATAGAACTACAAGTCCGGTGTAACAAGCTGATTGTATCGAGCCCTTTGTTCGATACTAAATCAATTAACATATAAAAACGGATTACTCTTGTACGATCTATCATGACGAAAGGTACATGAAATTACAGAGAAGGTTCCGAGGAACATGCTCAGAACGGGCACAGTCTTACGACTGCGTTCAGTGTTGTGGAGATTTTTGCATTCTCTGAACATGGAGACTGAAAAAGCCATCAAAGTTTTGATGCAGACGCAGTCTGGGGAGTATTGTTTCGCACA
>JADBJO010000883.1:268075-345575 GCA_016801955.1 Conus betulinus
TTTTTTTTTTTTTTGGAGGGGTGGGGGAGGGAGGGTGGATGGCGGGGATGAGATTTCCAGCTATCTTGAAATCAGGCCTAGTTATGCCTGTCTGCGACGACGATCAGCCAGTGGGTCCTGTAGTTCTTTGTGATGAAGCATGCTGCATGTCTCTGTACCCTCTCCAAGTTCTCGATGTCCTGTTGGTAATATGGGCCCCACACTGTTGCTGCATTCTCTAGTCTGGATCTCACTAGTGCGATGTACGGCAGGCGCCTGCACTCCTTGGGCAATTCCTGAGATTCCGGCGTAGGAAGCCCACTGTTGATGATCCTGCTTTCCGAGCAATATTGGCAATATATGTTGTCCCCATTTTAGGTCATCTGAGATGAGCACTCCTAAGTATGGGTTTTGCTGAACCTGTTTCAGGAACACTCCATTGAGACTGTACGTGTAGGTAGACTTGCTCCAGGAGGACAGGATGTAACATTTCTGTGCGTTGAAGCGCATCCCCATCTCTTTGCCCAGTCCTCAAGGTGTCTCAGGTCTTCCTGCAGGGTGATGTGGTCCTGACGGGTGTTGATGTTGCGGTACAGTAGCCAGTCGTCAGCGAAGAGTCGTACTTTTGACTTCACTGCTTCCGGTAAGTCATCGATGTGGCACAGGAAGAGTAATGGCCCCAGCACTGTTCCCTGAGGGCCACCGGAGTCGACAGCTACCTCGCCTGATGCCTTTTTCCTCCAGTACCACTCGCATCCTCCTCTTCGTCAAGAAGTCGATAAGCCATTTAAGAATAGGTCCTCGTACTCGATGATGATCGAGTTTGTGGAGTAACTTGTTGCGAGCTACCATGTCAAAGGTTTCACTGAAGTCCAGTATCACCACATCGGTTTGCTTCCCGGCATTGTAGGATTCGAAGAGATCGTGCATTGTAGTAATCAGCTGCGTCTCACAGGAGTAGCCGGATCTGAAGCCATGGTTTCTGTCTGTCAGTATGTTATGCCTCTCCATATGGTTCAGAATATGACGACAGATGATATGTTCAAGGAGTTTAAAGGCCACTGAAGTCAGAGAAACTGGCCTGTAGTTCTCTGCCTTTGTTTCTGTCTCCTTTGTTGAAAACCGCCGATGTGTTTGCTGACAGCCAATCCTCTGGTAACTGGCCCGTATATATAGAGCGCCTATAGATGCAGGTCAAGGCAGGAGCGCAGGTCTTATTCGGTATTCCATCCGGGTCCACCCGCTTTTGCAGGATTCAAGTTCTTCAGCAGCCTGGCTACTCCGTTTGTATCGATGATAAACTCATCCAAAGTTGGAAAGGGCGCCCCATTCATCTTGGGAAGTGGTGTGCCGTCATCTGGTGTGAAGACGGATTTGAACTGATCCAACAAGATCTGTGCCTTGGTCGCGCCATCACTCTGGAGGGTCGTGCCTTTCATCATGGTGCCACACCAGTACTGTCTTCGCGTCTAGATTTGACGTCGCTCCAGAAGGGCTTCGTACCGTGTTGTTATTCCGGAGTCCTTCTTCTATTGTGTTGTTTGTGTACTCTCACTCCATCGCTCTCATCCGTCTCCTGCATTCTTTTTGGTAAAATCTGTAGTTCTCCCATCTTCCGGTCTTCTTTGCCTGCTTAAACAGTCTTTTAAGATTTCTTCTTTCTGAGCAGGCGTTTGACCTCTTTGTTGATCCATGGGTATGTGGAGGCAGGATTTGCATGTGTTTCTCGACTAGTTCTCCACTTCGAAAACATTGTTCATTGGCTGCTTGTGTCGTGTGTCATGCACTGCACCCAAACATTACTGATCCACGGTCATGCTCGACGACGAGATGTTAATTCTTAAACGGCCAGTCTTTTTTTACTTGGTGTGTTTGTTCACTTTAGGCGTTTGTTTGGTGAGTACGAAAAGTGGGTTCAAGAGATGGAGGTTGAGATGTTTGCGACAGTGGAACAGCTGAACAAACAAAGCCTCAACTATGACAGAAAAGTGTACTTTATGGTTGTGTTGTTAATCAGCTATCAAAACCAGTCTGCCAGGAACAAAGGCCAGTCTGCCTTTTTCCTGCTTTTTTTTTTTTTTTTTCGGTAGGCCTGATAAAATATGCAGTCGAAAGTAGGAATGATCGTCTGCTCATTTATAGCCAAACTCACTTGGGCTCTGTGACTCGACGTGACAGCATCTTACAGGTCCAGCAGTGGATCACAGGCCGGTGATCATGGAGCCGAGGTCCAGCATGAAAGGAAACCTCATGTGTCTCAAACGTGTCAGCAGTGCAATCACAGGGGGGTTGGAAATCGCTTTCTTCAAGTGAGTTTTTGAGTCGAGCTCAAGTAGTGGTAGCACTAGTCGTGGACTACTACTTGTATTATTGCTACGTAGAGGCCTAAGGCAATAAATATACTTTTTAGAAAGAGAGCAGGTTAGTTACCGCCAAGAACATAGACAAACAAAGTACAGACAGCACAAGACACAATTCATTTCGACCTCTTGGGTCTTCTTCAGGGAAAAACAAGTAACATTTAGGACAGTGAAAACGAAGAACGAGAAACCACTTAGCTTCTCATATTCGGCGCACAATCAAAAACTTTTTTTGCACTGAATATGAGAAGATAAGTGGTTTCTCGTTCTTTGTTTTCACTGCCCTAAATGTTACATGTTTTTGCCTGAAGAAGACCCAAGAGGTCGAAATATATTGTGTCTTGTGCTGTACTTTGTCAAAGCCCTTGGTGGTAACTAACTCCCTCTCTTTCTAAATTTTGTTTTCATTTTCCGCCCTCAGTCACTCCATTTTGTGAAAATAAAGTTACTGTCTATTCTATAGGCATTCTGCCGGTTATAGTTTGTTCATCGCATTCATTGAACAAACTTTCATTTTCTATTCATAACAAGTTTTTCTTTCATTTCCCAGTCTTTCAAACAATTTGACTCTGTGCAGTCAAGTAAAAAAAGAAAAAAAAAGAAAAGATAACTGATGGAATGGAGGTGGAAGTGGTTTGAAATTCCCCGAGGTAACTACCCTCTGAAAAAGACTTCCTCCCCATTAGAGAAGATGATAAGTCACTGTAGGCAAAGAAGCTTGATGGTTAAAAAGCTGCGTTCTGTTTGTGTTGATTATTTTCTCTTAAGGGTGTAAATGTGTATGCAGCCTGTTCTGTCAATAGTGTCAGATAACAAGTCCAAATTAATGTAAAACTAGTGTTCATTTCGTGTATGCAGTATATCCATAGCCACAGGTAAAAGAAGGTAATAATTAATATACTGACAAAAAAAATCAGCGCAAAATGCAGAAACTTATTTCCATCAGTTATAAACTCTGATTTTGTTTGCTCAGCTTCTTTCCATCTATAGGTTAAATGTATTGTCTGTGGTTCTGCAGCTAATGCCTTTAACATTATTTGTTTAACATTCACTGATTCAAGATTTTTTTTTTTTTAATGAAAATCTGTTTAAATCTTTGACAGAAAGAAAACCAACAGGAGAGAAAAAGTATACAAAAGCAAGTGCATGCAACAGGTGGGAGATGGCGAGTGAGGTCCAGAATACCAGATTCTGGTAGGGTTTCTTGCTTAGAAGAAAGAAAGAAGCCTATTAGATGGATGACTTCTGAGTAGGTTGCCAACAGAAGGGGTGTTGACTACTAGGTTCTCTAAGACAGGGTGTTCCAAAACTTACACAAAAAAAAGTTACACCAGTAGTCTTCCTAGCAGGGTTTTGAAAGAGTGATCATTGTAGATAGTGGATCTGTACTCACAGGGGGGGGGGGGGGGGGGGGGGGGGGGGGGTAGGAGAGAGAGGTCATTGTACATGAATAATCCGTCTTATTGTAGAACATCACCAGCCAAGCAATTCTTACAGCATATCCAGTGACACTGGTGGACCTGTGGAACCACTTAAGGTAAAAACTTACAGTGCATCACTTCCAGCTTTGTCTGTGCACTTCCTTTTAAATTCTTGGCTGTTCAGTCCAAAGCCAGGCGAACAGATGAGTCAAATATCAGCCAATTTTACACACTATTCTGTAGATTCTAGCTCAGCCACTTGATGCTTTTTTAAAACTGGAAAACCGATAATCTAGAATCTTCCCCATTCCTCCCCTCTCCTTCTCTTTACCATCCTTGTGCATCCCAGGACTTTGAAAATTTAAAACTTAACTCCAATCTGTTTTATAACAATTTTTCTATCTATTATGTGTCAATCTCCATTTTGATAAGCTTGTGTCCTCCATCTACCCCCCCCCCCCCCCCCCCCCCCCCCCCCCCCCCCCCTTCATTTCTTCTGTTTTTTGTCATAGTGTGTGTTTGACATTTAATTCGCTTCTTTAGAAATTTTGTCTTCTTCACTGTCAGTTGTTCTTGCTTTTAACTTGCCATGACAGTGATTACTACAACTTTTTTTTTTTTTTACTCTGTTTGCCTCATCTGATTTGGTGGTACTTTTCAGGTCAACATGGTGTTTGTTAGGGGAAAAAAGTTCTGACTGCTGGATCACATGCAAAAATCAGATAGATATAATTAAAAAAAAAAAAGGTAAAATAATAATCCTTTAAAAAGAAAATGTTTCATCTGCAGGTTTCAGATTGCCGGTTAGCCTGCAGTATTTTCACATGAAATTTTGAAGTGGTGCGTCACTTAATGACTTTATGTTTGTGTGCCAGGCTGTTGCAACAAGGCTGAGATGGGAATTGGTTCTTTGTCTCTTAATCTTGTGGAACATCAAAAATTGACAAATTTTGCCTGTCCACTGGACCACAGCTCATTCCGAGACATGAATAATCAGGTTTTGTTTGATTTGGAATCGAAACAAGCGACAAGACTTATCTCAAGGATTTGAGAAAGAATAGAAAAGCTTCTCTTTACTTTCCTGCAAAATAGTTATGGTTTTGTCCATACATGTATGCTGCATTCTTTGTGCTGTGCAATGGGCAGTGATGAAAATGACACTGAAGGCAACATGGAAACTGGAGGAATCCTGACAGATTTTTTTTTTTTTTTAACAAATCAAACATTACTCTTTTTAACATGATGCCAAGAAATCTTCTTCAAATATTTAAGTAATGTTTGTACACACACACACACACACACACACACACACACACACACACACACACACACACACACACACACCCCTCTCTCTCTCTCACTCACTTACTCACTCACTCACTCACAAACATATTCACACATACACACCTCACAGACAGTCAGACATACACACACACACACTACACAGACACACACACACACACACACGCACGCACGCACGCACGCATGCACGCACGCACGCACACACAGACACAAACACACACACACACACACACACACACACACACACACACACACACACACACACACACACACACGTACACACAGACAGATACACACACATTCACACATTGAAAGGTGCTAAGGACACATTCTGATTTAATGAAAAAGCATCAACAAATGCAATGTGACACAGACACATGCAGATACGCACAGACACATGCAGACTTACACACAGACAGACAGACAGACACACACACACACACACACACACACACACACACACACACACACACACACACACACACACACACACTCAGCATCATAACCCCCCCCCCCCACACACACACACATTCAATATCATACCCCCCTCCCCCCCCCCCTCTTACTTACACACACACATAAATTTTGACAGTCTGCTCACATGTAGTACCAACAGTGTGAAAATACAGTCAAAGCAAATTCATGGTACTTCCTGTTAATGACTGTTTAAAATTGTATGAGAGTTCTGAGATACTGACTGAAGTTTGTCTCATGCCCTCATATTTGTCCCCCCTCCTCAGTTTAAACTGCCAGGGGCATGTGTCTCATGCCTTTGGTTTTAGTCCCCTCATGTGTGTTGTCCCATGCCTTTGGCTTTTGTCCCCTCATGTGTGTTGTCCCATGCCTTTGGTTTTTGCCCCCTCACATGTGTTGTCCTATGCTTTGGTTTTTGTCCCCTCAGGTATGTTGTCCTATTCCTCTGTTTTTTATCCCCTCATGTGTGTTGTGTCCCATGCCTTTGGTTTTTTGTCCCCTCAGGTGTGTTGTCCTACGCCTCTGGTTTTAGTCCCCTCATGTGTGTTGTCCCATGCCTTTTTTGGTTTTTGTCCCCTTGCATGTGTTGTCCTATGCCTCTGGTTTTTGTCCCCTCATATGTGTTGTCCTATGCCTCTGGTTTTTTGTCCCCTCAGGTGTGTTGTCCCATGCCTTTTGGTTTTTGTCCCCTTGCGTGTGTGTTGTCCTATGCCTCTGGTTTTTGTCCCCTCAGGTGTGGTGTCCTATGCCTTTGGTTTTTGTCCCCTCAGGTGTGTTGTCCTACGCCTTTGGCTTTTGTCCTCTCAGGTGTGTTGTCCTATGCCTTTGGTTTTTGTCACCTCACGTGTGTTGTCCCATGCCTTTTGGTTTTTGTCCCCTCAGGTGTGTTGTCCATGCCTTTGGCTTTTGTCCTCTCAGGTGTGTTGTCCTATGCCTTTGGTTTTTGTCACCTCATGTGTGTTGTCCCATGTCTTTGGCTTTTGTCCTCTCAGGTGTGTTGTCCTGTGCCTTTGGTTTTTGTCACCTCACGTGTGTTGTCCCATGCCTTTGGTTTTTGTCCCTGCACTTTAAACTGCCAGGGGATGTGTTCCACGGTGACCAAAAAAAATCTGAAGCTCTGCATCTGATAAAGACTTCTTCACTTTGCAACTAAAATGATGACGGAAAAAATATTCTTTGAAAATCCTCAAACACCTTAATGTCAAATGAACAGTAAAAGGGAGGGGGGGGGGGGGGGGGGGGGGGGGGGGAGAGATTTTAAAATGTCTTGTCAGATGAAATAGATTAAAAATGAAACACGTGTACTTTGTTTTGAAATAAGCAATGTCCATATCTGTTTACTTTTCTATGTGAAGCATTTAAAAGCTATTTTCTCTAGCATACCAACAGGCACATGCAAGTCTGATTAAGTCGCTTTTGTGGACATTGCTTTGACATGCTTTCAGTGCTTAATTAATGTACCATCATTTGCTATGATGCAGCTTATATATGGTAAAATGATTTTCTCTCATCTTTGTCCTTTTCACAGTATTCACATCCTGTCCTTTCATTGGTCATCTTTCCATGTCTGTTTTCTCGATTGGTTTTAGATGAAAACATGGTCATTATTACATGACTTGTGAGTTGACCTTGACAGCCCTGATACGGCCCTTTGTGGTGGGCTGAGCTCTAAGCAACATTACCTCACCTTACCTTACCATTATTATATGGTTGCAGTGTGGGGACATTTTGTTGGGGACTATCCCGTCCTGACCATCATTCTCAGTCTTCTCATCTGTGGACTGTGCGGAATCGGTCTGAAGACATTCAGTGAGACGACGGATCAGGAGAAACTGTGGGTCCCGCAGTCATCGAGGCTCATTAACGAAAAGGCCTGGGTGGATGGATCGAATCTTCCCGGACACACCCGCTTTGTATCGGTGATCCTGGAGTCAGAGGAGAATGTGTTAACGCCAGATTTCCTTGGAGCGGTGAGCAGCTTGGTTTGAAAAAGTGAGCGTATGTGTGTATGAGAGAGAGAGTGGAAGGAAGCAGAGGGAGATGAGGGAGGCAGGGGAGAAGAAAGGGGAGGGGTGGGATTAGTGTAGACCTTGCATAGCGTCTTTCTACGAGTTCTTTCTGGCCTTCAGTTTAGTTGATATTAGTTATCATACCTCACAACCACACAGGACCAGGGCTCCATTTTGAAAAATATGGGGGCATGTGTCTGAATCCATGAATGTAAATATATGGATATGGCGTGTGTGTGTGTGTGTGTGTGTGTGTGTGTGTGTGTATGCGCGCGCACGTATGTGTGCACGTGCGTGCACGCATAGCTGTCAACTCTCCAGAATTTCTCTAGCATTTTCCTATTTCAGAAAGCGTCTCTGAAATCACGAATGTTGAATAGATATCCAGAATTTCAAAATTTTGTTTTAAAATGAAGGGTTTGGGGTTCATTTCTTGAACATGGTTGATAAAGCATCACAGAATAAAGCCTAACTGATGTTTGGTGAATTTCAGCGTTCATTTTCTCTTTTTAAAGCCCACATTTGTCAGCTCAAGCAGTAGGGTTTAAAATGCATTCAGTTGAAAGCCAAATTACTCCCTCTTCACCATGCCTCATCCCCTTTAACCCTTGATTCCAGTATTTTTAACCCAGAGGGTTAGCAGTGGTGTGTGTGTGTGTGTGCGTGTGCGTGCATGCGTGCGTGCGTGCGTGCGTGTGTGTGTTTTAATGTATGCATGCTAGAGTAACACTATATCTGTTTTGTAGCTCACAGTATTTTTCTCTCTCTAACTCGATTTCTGTTACTGCTTCTGTGTAACACAAGCAAGCAGTTTTCAGGATTTTTCTTTGGTAAGCATTTGCCCCCCCTTTTTTTATTTATCAACATTTAAACATTTTTTTATTTTGTATCTTGTGACAGATGATGGACTACTATTCGAGATCAGTGAAGATGACTGTGTCAGGCCTGAAATTTTCTGACTTTTGTTTCAAGTAAGTAAGCATGTTGGAGCAACCTTTAATAGAACATTGTGCAAGGGCCACGTGATTGTAAATAAATTGATAATGGTGTAGGAGTGATGAATTAGTGCATTTGGAGCTATGTTTAGTTTCTTTCACAAATTCAGTGACATTTTGAGTGCATATATGGATTTTGTGTGTATTTTTGTTGTTTCTTTGTCATCTTCTCTGTGTCCTCTAAGGAGTATAATGTTACCCCCACATTTTCATTCTGCTATCCTAGTGCACAGCGATTGAAGAAGCTCTGTGTGTGTTCCATGTCATGAACCTCTCACAGTGAAACATGTGCTTTTAGAGTGTTGGGACTTGCATGATATGTGACGTAAACGTTTCACAACAGACTCCGTGAAAACCTTGTTCAGAGATGTCCCACCTGATGTGCTCTTTGAATTTCTGACAAAGATTAACATTTTTCATCTGATCTAAGATTTTACAGAAGAAAGATTTTTAACTAAATTTCGAGTGAGTTTTTAGAAGGTGGATTTTAAAGGGTTATGTGAATGAGTTTTTTTTTTTTTTTGTTTTTTTTGTTTGCTTGTGTTTTCAATATGACTTGTGAGTTAACTGCAATGACAGGCCTGATATCGCCCCTTGCAGTCAGCTGGGCTGTAAGCAACATTACCTTACCTAACTGGAAGTAGTTGATTAGAAGCTTTCAGTGGAAGGTTGCTTTTAGGCCACCCATTGAAGGTGTACTTGCACTGCTGCAGAACCACATCGCCTGTGTTTGGTGATGCCTATATAAATTCTTCATGTACCAGATGCTGTGGTACGGTAAAGATGGGTTCTGCCAGCTCTGATAGTGGTAGATACCTGCAGTGTTTATCAGGAAATATGAGCACTCGATATCCTGTGCACACATACACAGAAATTATTGTGTATGTAAGGTGCACTTTGTGTGCGCAAAGGAAGACGTTTGATATATTTTGCACATACAAGCCATGAAAATAAATAGAGATTGTAAACTAACTTTTTGCCAAGTGATGAAACCTTCATGTTGGTATTTTCTTATTTTTGCTTTCCTGTTCTGGAACGTTTTCCACAGAAAAATATAATGGTTCCCCCCCCCCCCCCCCCCCCCCCCACCCCCCTCACCTCCCTTTTTTGTGATTACTTCATTCTTGCTGCGGATCATTTCTTACAATATTTGTTGATTTGAGACTGTTTTTGTCACTTTAATTAAAGTTAAGTGGTTTGTATTGATAATCAGAAGATTATGATTCGAACAGCTATGGAATCTTTTAGGCTTAGTTAAAAGGAGTCATGGGATTTATTCTGAAGGCGATACTGTAAACATTGTCCTTGGCAACTGATTCTGTAAACATTGTCCTTGGCAACCTGATCTAAAGAAGCCGTCCAGAAGTGAATATAGAATCAAATAGATATGGAAGATTTTGTTCATTTATGTAACAAAACATTATGTGCATTGTGGATGTGTGTGAGTTATTTTGTGAAAAAAGGGTGATTGAAAAAGGATCACTTCATGAGAATGATGTTGACGTCACCGATATACCTGACTTAACATTCATTTGAATTCTACCCTCATATGTATCACGTATACAACAAGGTACAGGCTGTTGAAAGTTAGGGGGGGTATAGGAAAATGTTGTGCACATTTGAACAATTGACATAATTTTTTGTTTATCTTTCCATTTTTGTGCCCCCCATTTTCTTCCTAAGGCATCAGACCCGCCCTGCTCATTCCAGCTTCTTCATGTACAGCCACGTTTGGCCCTTGCTGTCAGTGCTCTTGCACGGCAGGCTGCAGAGCACAGTCATTAAGAAGTCAACGTGTGGCAGCCCATCACAGGAGTTATTACGCTGCTGCCTAGTCACTTCTGTGGCATTAAAAGATGCCTGTTCCGATTCTACATGTGCAGGATACTTCCTGCTAAGCATTCTAGTGATGACAATGAATTGCTAAGTTATAGAGCAGTTATGAGTGAGCATTCCGCACCACCACATCCATCCAGTTACATATCGTCCCCAGTAGCGTGCAGATACCGCTGACTCTGCATAGACCTGGATGTGGGGAGGAAAATGAAACCAAAGTCACCAGGAAGGAAAAAATATAGAATTTAAGGCTCAAGTTACATCTTAACAGGGTAATAAAAGGATGAATATTGATTATTGTGCTTTTCCACAGGGTGGGATCTCAATGTCGTGTGAGCAGTTTACTGGAATTGTGGAACTACAGTTCCTCTGTTATTCGCGGACTTGATCAAGCAGAAAATCAATTACACCATCAACAGTATACCCATCAGGTAAAGTGTACCACTAAAGATACTGTTAGTTCTTTTTTTCTACTATGCTGGATTGTGAGTGTGTGTGTGTGTGTGTGTGTGTGTGTGTGTGTGTGGTCACATGCACTAGCTTGCTTGTGTTTTCATACTTATATGTGGATATATTTGAGTTTATGCGTGTGTGTGTGTGCGTGTGTGTGTGTGTGTGTGTGTATGTGTGTGTGTTGTGTGTGAGTGTGTGTTACGTGTGTATTTGTTGATTACAATGTTGATATGAAGTAGGTATGTTCTCAATGTGAATATAATTCAGCTCTCAATCTCCCATAATAAGAACACCAGTCGTAGAAATGCTTGCAGACTTGTTTTCATCGACACACACACACACACATACATTCAAACACATTCCCTCCTGCATATACGACTCATGCATGCTCACAAAAATGTGCACACGCATACACACACGTATGTGTGCTTAAGAGCGAAGGAATGAGTGCACCACACACACTCTTGTACACATATACACACACACACACACACACACACACACACACACACACACACACACACACACGCACACACACATGCACACACACACAATCACATTTACACAAACAGGTAAGCACACACTGAGAGACATATACTCAATGACACACACATGTGCATGGATGCACGCACTTACTGAGGTACACACACAATCCAAAGCAACATTCCACATAGTTTCTGACCTCTCATGCAGTGTGGTTGCCTGTTGCTCCATTTCAGCCCATCTTTTGGGTACGACATATCCACTCTGATGGGAGGGAAAATTTTACGCTCCGGGGATCTCATTGTATCGGCCACAGCTACTCAGATGACCTGGGTCACTACAGGACATGAAGAGGTAGCACATACATCCTTCTCCTGAATGTGTGTGTGTGTGTGTGTATGTGTATGTGTGTGTGTGTGTTTGAGGGAGTGTGTGTGTGTGCGTGTGTGCGCGCGTGTGTGTGTGTGTGTGTGTGTGTGTGTGTGTGTGTGTGTGTGTTGTGTGTGACAACAAATAAACAAACTCTCCACCTCTCCTCCCTCTTCTCTTCAAGAAAAAGAAAAATGATGAAAGAAGAAATATTGCGAACTGTGGATTTCAAATGAGAGATGTGTCGATATGAGAAATGATTGATGTCTTGTTTCTTTTTGGGTGAAGCACTTTACTTTCAATGTCTTTTGGGTAAAGCTGTTAGCATTTACAGACCTTGCATTTTTCACATATTGGACTTCCCATGTCCAAGTACTCAAAAAGGTATGTGTCATGAATGCAGAGGTTCAGCTGTGAATTTGTGAAGTGAATTTGCCTGAACCGTATGTAGCGTTGTAGTTTTTGATGATTAAAACTTGTGTTTGATTTCGGCAAATGATTTGTTTTACAGTCAGTCAAGGAATGGGAAAGCAAAATGATTCAGCTTACTGGGAAAGGGCATCCGGATATCTCCAGAACTTTTGTTTATGCTACCGCAGGTAAACGTTATTATGTGCCAAACATGTTGGCTTCTCTTGGAGTATATTTTCTCTGAAAGATGTTGTTTGTAAAAGATGCAATGCTTTGTGTGTCATGCATAAATATGTGTGTGTGTGTGTGTGTGTGTGTGTGTGTGTGTGTGTGTGTGTGTGTGTGTGCGTGCGTGTGTGTTTCCTACTTTCCATGTTTTTTTTTTTAGTGTTTTTGTAAAAGGCAAAAATTCCTTTTTTAGCCTCCCTGATAAGGCCCTATGTTGTTGGCTTGACTGTACTTTTTTTTTTTTTTTTTTTTTTGCTGTCCCAACCTCTGCGCCACCTCAGAGGCAGTGCACCCATGCCGCTCATTCCGACGCTCCCCACAGCCCGGTCGGCCCCACCACAGCCCAGCACCAGCAATCCACAGGGAGCAGTCAGTGTGTCAGGTCGTCTAGAGGCAACCCACCAGAGGAGACACTGCACTGCTGCCGAGTCACTCCGGTGGTGTTCAGTGGCGCCTGTTCTGATCTGACATACGCAGGACACCACCTACTAAGACCTCTACTGACGACAATAATTGCTTAGTCATGGAGCCGGCGTGAGTGAGCTCTCCCTCCGGAGGGTGCCACCATGTCCGTCCAACGACAGCCCCCATGGACTCGCTGATACCGGTGACCGACGGAACCAAACCAATGCCACAGAGTGGAGAGGACATCAAAATTGAGGTCACCATGAGAGCAGGGCATGAAGGGCCACAGAATTTGAGACGTTTTTTTTTAATGCTGTTCAATGAGAATGAGGATGATTAAGATGATGCTACGGATTTCCATTTCGGTGTGAGACTACATGACAAGGCTGTACTGTACGCTTCCTTTCATAATATATCCCGGCATCAACCAGGCCCGAGAGACACAGGCACCTGCAGTGTTGGTCAGGAAATTTGAGCAACACTCTCAGAGACGCATCCATTAAGTGGATGAAGCTTGACTGTGTGGTCCCAGTCTTCCCAACTGAGTCTGCAGCAAACTCAGCTCTGGGTAGGAGCCGGTCGGGGCAGAAAAAACCACATCACTCTGATGGGATTCGAACCCATGACCTCCCAGCCGAGAGAATCCGCGACACTAACCACTTCGCCACGGCGGCTGGTGGCTTGACTGTGTACTTTTCAAACAACATTAAACCATTCCTTAGCAAGTAGGCTGTGCTTGAAGGACCATCGCCGCCTTCCCCCGGCTCCTCTCCATCCCCACCTCTCCCCACCTTTTCCCGGTCTGTTTCTGAATAACGGATTAAATGGATACGACCCGTAATTTCTTCGTTGGTGAACTATTCAATCATGTTGTTGATGACCTTGAAAATTGCTTATTGGATTCAGTTTGTTGCATGTTATATTTTGGATTTTATGTTCACTGTGCATTTCAGTTTTGATGATGAAGGATATGGAGCAGTGGACAGGGACATCACACTTCTGACTGCTGGATTCAGCATCGTCTTCATCATCTTTGTTATGCTGTCGCTGGGAAAATTTAATTTAATGGAACAGAAGGTTGGTGTTTACTTTTGTTCTTGCATAAAAAGAGGAACTGGAAGTAAGAATTACTACTACTTGTTATGTAGATCAAATTGTTTATTACTTGGTTTTTTTTTTTGTTTAAATAAAAGCATCAGTTTAAAATATGAGCTTAAGTGTGATGCATATCTTACCTATAAGAGGGTAAAATTGATATTAGTCATAGAGAAATCTGGATTTTCTTCAGATGCAGTGATGATCTATATAAGCGTACCATTACCCATGTTCCAGTTCATTAAAAAGTATGACAGAGAGTAAAAAATCACAGAGAATTTCAATAGTTTACTCAAAGTATTTGCAAACTCCCAGATACATTGTGGTCCAGGCATTGTGATACCTAGAAAATGATTGTTAGTGAGCTAAATCAGTTGATCATCAACAAAATTTGTTGAGTGGGTACCTCCATGTCTAGGGCTTTAACACTGGCTAATCTTGAACTCTGATGGCGGAACTGCAAAGAAAGTCCATATCTTGAGTTCAAACAGCACGCTGTCTTCATTAGTTTCAGAAATGGTAAATACAAATTATAGTCAACAGAAATTATTGCTGCCTCTGGTTTCTTGAATTAAGTGAACTCCACTGCATCTCTAGGTCAGTAACATTAATGTCAGTTTTAATGGTGTCCTTGTGGATTGCATGGCAAAAAGGAGGTAAGATGTGACCAAATGCCCAGGTTTTTACTTATGAAAGGTGTAGAAACCTCTCGCCTTCAGGGGGTTTTGCCCCCTGACCCCCAACAAGGGGCTCTACCCCTTGACCCCACCAGGGGGCCTCAGGCAACCCCCTAGATCCATGGCCTTCTTGCTTTTCATTTTTACTTGGTTTCACCCATGCATTGCAGCAATGTCTATCATTGGAGTAGTGTCTGTCATTGGAGTAGTGTCTGTCATTGCAGTAGTGTCTGTCATTGCAGCAATGTCTATCATTGGAGTAGTGTCTTTGCGGTAGTGTCTGTCATTGTGGTAGTGTCTGTCATTGCAGCAATGTCTATCATTGGAGTAGTGTCTTTGCGGTAGTGTCTGTCTTTGCGGTAGTGTCTGTCATTGCAGTAGCATCTGTCATTGCAGTAGCGTCTGTCATCGCAGTAGTATCCATTATTGCAGTAGCGTCTGTCATTGCAGTAGCGCCTGTCATCGCAGTAGCGTCCATTATTGCAGTAGCGTCTGTCATTGCAGTAGCATCCATTATTGCAGTAGCGTCTGTCATTGCAGTAGCGTCTGTCATCACAGTAGCGTCTGTCATTGCAGTAGCGTCTGTCATTGCAGTAGCGCCTGTCATCACAGTAGCGTCCATTATTGCAGTAGCGTCTGTCATCACAGTAGCGTCTATTATTGCAGTAGTGTCTGTCATTGCAGTAGCATTTGTCTTTGCAGTAGCGCCTGTCATCGCAGTAGCGTCTGTCATTGCAATAGTGTCTGTCACTGCAGTAGCACCTGTCATCATAGTAGCGTCTGTTATTGCAATAGTGTTTGTCATTGCAGTAGCATTTGTCATTGCAGTGGCATCTGTCATTGCAGTAGCATTTGTCATTGCAGTGGCATCTGTCATTGCAGTAGTGCCTGTCATTGTAGTGCCCACAGCTCTGATGGTCTCCACTGCCGGTCAGATCTGGTATTGTTCCAACCTTTTTTTGGCTCAGTGCACTCAAGCATGTTCTAATACTAGTCTGCATCATTTGAGGGGATGGTGTACAAAATGTTCACTTACATCCTACGCTATCTGTGATTTTGTTAACCCTCTTATACTCGTAACGGGAGCAACCGGGACTAACTGCAGGCGCCTGTGCTGTCCGTTTCAGGAGCTACTGGGACTTCTCGGTGGGAAATTTTCCATCACACAGTGATCACATGTGTAGACACTCAGTCACAGACAGTAACTAAGAAGACTCAGGCATGCCACAATCATGTGTTGTCACTATTTTTGGGTGATGGAACTGTATGTGTTCATTGAGAAAAAGCACAGTAAACCGTATATTTGTGAATGAAAAACACCAACTTTCACAATGGCTGCTTTTGCGTCTGCTGCGAATGATGAAGAGATGGTTGATTACTCGCAAGAGGAGTTAGATTAAATTAGTAGAAGTGGAGAAGTTTGAAAGAGGGAGATGGAGATGAAAGTGATGTAGAAGTAGGTAGTGGTGTTGGTGACGATGGTGAGGAGGAAGGGACCTGGCGTACAATGTTCTGCTTGCAACGCTGTAGACAACATGGCGTCCTGTGACATGTGCCACGGCAGAAGTGCGTCAGGTTCAGGAACCTACTGGGCCCGCACTTTGTACTCGACACTGCTACACCACTGGATTTTTTTTCTTTTTTATTTGTGCCCCTTAAATTTTTTAAACTGTTGCTGATGAAACAACCAGGTATGCAAGACAGAAACAAGCTACCAAGGGCGTACCTGACTCTCTTTGGTGCAATACCTCACCTGAAGAAATGCGAGCTAAGGTGTGTGGGTCAATGTGTCAAAACTGGCCGTTTGACACCAAAGGGATATCAAGTGGAAATGTCATATAAGTGTTCTTTCTGTCAAGTGCCCCTTTGCTGACCAAAGAATGGTTGTTTTTTCACGACTATCATGACCAAACATAGCCCAACAGTAATGCAGCTGTGATGTTTATTTTTGTTTTGCATACCCCCGTGTTTTTTGGTGACAGCTGTGACTGTGACTTTTAGTAGTGAGTAGTGATTGTGTACAGTGACACTGTGCTGTGCATCTGAAGACTGTGGATTATATAATCAGCTGTAGTTTGTAGAACTGCAAAGGCTGACGGAAACACTACAACATATAGAGTATTGGGAAGTGACTGAGTTCAGTATTGTGTGTGACAAGTGACAGGTTTTGTATGACATTGGTGGGACAACCAGTGGGACCTGTACTGCCAGGTAGCAGATGGATCATGTCAGGTAGGCCTCAGATTTCATCTTACACTAACAACTTGCATCACCATGGTGATTGCGCATGCTTGCATGCTGTAAAATTCTCACCATGAATGTCATGTGTCTGGTGACAATTTAGTGACAGTGACATAACCCATCTCTCTAAGACAGAAAAATATAGTACAAATGACAGTGGATGATCCTATGAAACTGCCTGCCAATTTTCTTTCTCTTAGAGGTTCACACACATTCCGCATAAGCTAATAATATGTCACACATTCCCCATAAGTTAATAATCACATATACCCATTTTTAGGCTGAAACCTGTAAAAGAATCTGAAATCTAGGGGAAGTTTGCTGTCAGAGAAACTGAGTACAAGAGGATTAATTCATTAATTTGCTGATTGCATTCCTACATGCATGGTAAACAGAAATATGCTTTTTGAATGAAATGTATGTGCAACGTGTATACAAGCATGCACATATGTGCATGTGTGCGCGTGCGCACACACACACACACACACACACACACACACACACACGCTTATTTAGAAACAGTTAACATACTCAAGCCCAGAATTGTCAGACTTAAGAAAACAGTTATGAACCAAAGATTTCAGTGCAATGTCATTACCTTTCTGGCCAGACTTTTTGGAGAAAAAAAAAAAAGATGATGTGTAATTGATAGCAAAGCTAAACAGCATGTGCTTCAAGTGTTATTTTTTTGTTTGTTTGTAGCTTTTTTTTTTTCCAAGTGGGATTAAAATCTGTCATGTAGTTGATAATGTTGTGCAGTGATTATGTTTCAGATTTACATCTCATGTTGCGCAGTGATTATGTTTCAGATTTACATCTCATGTTGTGCAGTGACTATGTTTCAGATTTACATCTCACTGGTAGGCATGATGTGTGTGGGACTCTCTCTGCTGTTTGCCTATGGGCTTGCCACTGCCATGGACCTCATCTACAGTCCTATTCAGTCCATCATGCCATTCCTGCTTCTGGGTAGGTGTAGAAAGTGGTCAGCATTATGGGATAGTGGGCGAGTTGCCACATGGGCGACACCACTGAAAGTATGCAGAGTTTTTGAGTGGAATTGTGTTGTGCGAACACTCGCAGAAACTGCAGGCAGTTTTTCCATCTTGTGCCAGGAGAGAAGTGTGCCTAGTGGCGTGAATTGGTATCTCTGGTTCAAGTTAGAGGCTAGCCATTGTGAAGTTATGGTAAGCTCAGACTATTCAGAAACATGTGCAGAAGTTGGTTCTGTTGCTAGTGGTTTCTCATGTCTAGTTTTTCTTCTGTGACAAATGTGACTGAACTGCTTGCTATGAAATCTAGTGTTTTGACTCTCATGCAGAAGTGCTGACAGTGGTGGAATCAGCAGCTCCATATTTCCAGTGACCTTACTGCACTGAGCTTTGAAAACTTTGCCAGATCTTCAAACTATGTATTCTCTAGTTGCGAAGTGAGACGACTGCAGGTGGAAATCTAAACAAATCTTAAATAAATGTCAGTGAACCGCCCAGAGAAATGTGGACTAACGAGTCACAAGACAAAACACAACACGTTTCGACCTCTCAAGTCTTCTTCAGGTGAAACAAAAACGAATAAAATAACGAAAATGCACTTAGCTTTGATCGCTTCAGATCGCTTCAGAGTTGAGCGCAAGTAAGAATGAAGAAGACCTCAGAGGTCGAAACACGTTGTGTTTTGTCTTGTGACTCGTTTGTCTACGTTTCTCTGGGTGGTTTGCTGACATTTATTTAAGATTTATGTATTCTCTGTCTGCCCTCTTTCTACAGTAAAGGCGTTTGCTGTAAGGGCAAATGGAAAAGAACGGGGGAGGGGGTGGGGGGTGTGGCTGTGCCAAGTTGGCATTTACCCCCGTTGGCCTCCGTATATCTTACTGGAGGACTGATAATGAGGAACTACTCAGGATGTGTGATATTCTTTTACTTGTAGGCCACAGGATTGTTGAGAAGCAACAGACATTTTATGTCATGTTGTTGTTACTTTCTGAAGACGACCTGATTATTTGTCAGTGTTTGATGCAAGCTGGACCCTTAGGTTTGCTTTATCCTTTTAACTGCCTTCCTCTGGTCCAACATTTTCCTCCAACTTCTGATTTGCCCTTGTTTGCTCGTCAATGTTATGTGTAACATAGTGATTTGGAAACGTTGTGTAACATAGTTATTTGGAAACATTGTGTAACATAGTTTGGAAACGTTGTGTAACATAGTGATTTTGGAACATTCAGCATTAGATATGTTGTTTTTAAATAGTAGCGTCTGGCATTATTGATAACATGCTTCCGTGACAAGCCGAAACAGTTCTGAATATTTTTTCACCACCCTAGAGTGTGATTGGCACACACACGCACGCACGCACGCGCATGCACACACACACACACATACACACACACACAGGTGACCTGGACACTGTTAAACTGGAGAATGTAACAAACAACAGACATAACAAACAAACAACAGCTATAGCACACAGAAGTCAAAACGACTTTAATGAGGTTTGCTTTGATTAAAAGACGTTTGTATGACCTTGCTGCAAGTTAGGTAGATATTGAAACACAAATGTATACAGCTTCTTGATCTGGTTTTGATTACGCTTTGTTTGTTTTTTTTTTAGTTTTTGTTTGTATGTGTTTTTTTTTTCTGTTGTTATTGCTTGCTTTTAGTCATTTTTTTGTGTGTGCGCTCTTCCTATTTTAGGTATAGGTGTAGACGACATGTTTGTGGTGGTGGAGGCATGGAAAAATCTCAGCCCAGAAGAGGCGGAAATGTCGGTGCCGAGAAAGCTTGCTACCGCTCTCAAGCTGGCTGGTGTCTCCATCACTGTCACCTCTGTCACAGATGCTGTAGCCTTTGGTGTTGGAGCCTCCACTGTGAGTGGCTCCATTCATTTGTGTTATGTGGCTGATTGGTTTTGCTTCGTGCTAGTTGCTGGCAAAACCTGGTTTCAAATGAAAGTAAAGGTCACTCTCACAGAGACTGGTACCAAACTCTTATTTCTGCTTAGTTTTCTGACTGCTCCTTCAGTGTGTTGTCTTTTTTCACAAGAGCTTTTGCACACCAGCTCAAATCTCATGATTTCTCACTTGGTGTTGCCGTCACTCGGTTGAACTGCCACATATACTAACATTCTCTACGCTTGCAAACAAAGATCTATACTTCTAGGTCATCTTCTCACATTTGTGTAATGTTTCTCAATCATAAACCTGTATGCTATAGTTGTTAATTTTCCTTTCATTAACCTGCGCATAGGCATAGCATTGTAGAGCAGAGTATAGCTGAACAGAAATCTGACTAGGGCCTGACCAAAAAAAAAAAAAATCAGGTACCTTAGTTTTGCTTTGAAATATTCAGTCTTTTTTTTTTTCTTTTTAATTTTGGACATCTTTTTAATTTGATGGAGATGTGACAAAATGTAAACTTTTGCACCCCATTGACTAACATTTGTGGAAGTTAGGATTTTTAAGACAGGTGAATAGAAAAAAAACAACAAAAAAATCATATATATATATATATAGATAGATAGATAGATATATTCATTTTAGAGATAGTCACATGCAAGCTTCTTTCCAAGGAAAGCAGCACAGGCCATCAGCTTAACCGCTGAACCATACGCAATTCTTTCCTTTCCCTTCACCACTTCCATTACTGCTCATTTTGAGCGGTAATGGAAGTGGCGACAGATGAAGGATCTGATATTGAAGGTGCTTATGTGATGAAGGGAACATTACTTTGAAGGGAAAATTATGTCATTCTTTCCAATGCATTTACTGATTGACAGTAGAAACGTGTGGTAAGCATACTTATGTACTGTCACATTTTCTTTTTTGCAGAATTCAGTGGCAGGACTGGAAAAATCTACAAGAAGCATTTGTAGAAGATCTCTTTGGACATTTTAAGAATAATAGATCTTTAAATCATGTACGGATTGTACATTTTGCACATTTTGTATAAAGATTGCAGAACTTATTAAATATGGCCAGACTCATCATGAGATGATGGCAAGTCTGCTTTTAATGTTTCGCCATTGAGTCAAAATCTTTAGGTTCACATGATGATTCTGTTTGTTGTCAGGTGATACCTGCCCTCAGTGCCTTCTGTGTTTATGCTGTGTTGGGGATTTTCGCTCTGTTCGTTCTGGTCGCCACCCTTTCTCTGCCTGCCTTAGTCTAGATGAGCGACGCCGGAGACGTAGTCTGGATGCATGCATTTTGTGCTACCGTCACAAGGAGGACACACACCCAACACATGCAGTCGGGGCTCCTCGTTGCTTCAAATGTTTTTCAGCCGGTTTTATGGGCCGTTTTTGATGAAGTTACCTGTCAAGGTCAGTTGGTTAATGAGCTTTGATATTGGTTTCTTTTAGTGTTTTAAGATGTGTGTGCATGCATGAATGTTTGTGTGTGTGTGTGTGTGTGTGTGTGTGTGTGTACATTTTTGCAGTTGGGGTTGTCTCTTACATATTTCTTCATTTCCTTTTTTTTAAAAAAATCAAAATCAGGATACTCTGATGACTTTAAAAGCATAAATGAACAGTTTTTCTTGATTGTTGTAATACATTTTTCTCTGTTTAAGAACAAAAATGCCTGTCAGCTTGATTTTCTTTTCCTTCAAGTTTGCAATGAAATGGTTGCAGCTGTATAACTGATGCAGTTTATGAGTTGAAAACTGCTCGTGGGGTTGGATTTCCATAGGCTAAAAGCTGTCCACCAGCAGAAAATGGGTACTTGATTTGGTTCAGGGAAGGTCAGGGCAGCAGAAGGGTAGGGGGTTCCACCTTCCAAATGTTGTACCATAGATACAATTAACTTCCTAACATTTCATTGTTTCTACGGTGCTTAGGTGATGAGCCTTTTATTTTTAAACTTTAAAGATTTTGTTATTCTGTTGCAGATTGGTGTTATTGTTGTCACCTTAACTGTGTTTGCGGTCAACGTTTGGAGCTTCACGTTGCTGAAACAAGAGTTTAAGCTATCCTCCCTACATTCCAAGCGACTCGTACGCATATCAGTTCTTCAGTGCCAAGGACAGACTCTTCGATACAGAAGGAGTGGATGTGTCTGTCTACTGTGGTGAGCTGCGCTTTGCATTTTGATTTTGTTCTTAATCATCAAAGTCCCAGTGGGAGTGGTTAGGCTCTTTCATATTGTATGATTTTTGTTTCTCCATTCTGGAAACTGCGCTGGTATTTCCTCCTGCTCCATCAATTGTTTTGTCCCTGCCATTTGATCTCCCATTTGCTGTGATCTGCTTTTTTTTTTTTTCTACTATACTGGCCCATTTACCTTTCTTTGTTCTAGGACATTTTTGCCTTGTTATTCTCTTTTTACAAGGTACAATTTTTTTAGCTTGATCTGCTTTTTGACTAGGGTTTTGAGATCTGTAATGGTCATATGCTTTTAAGTTTTTCATGCTCAGAGTTCTTAATCTACTAGGCTTTTTTTGTTTTTGTAAAGTATTATGTTTAACACTTACATGTATTTGAACATTTTTTGAAAGTTTTTTTTTCTATACAGGTGGATTTGACAAAAGTAAAATAGCTGATGCACTCAGAAGGCTTAGTCTTCTCTGTCTTAACCCCTTGACCAGGTCTAGATAGATTTCTCCTCAGTAAGACGCTTGACATCCTTTTGATGGGATGGGGTGGACAGGTGAGGTTACCAAGTACCGTAATCTATATTCTGTTTCACACGAGGTAGGAAATGATGACTCGAGCATATATTAATGATGCCCTTCCAGTCTACACAATGTATAGTTACTGTCTTTCACTGATCTGATATTCAAGAGAGTGAGCAAGCAATTAATTACATCCATGTTCAAGATGTTATATCATGAATGGCTGCTATATCATGAATTTGAATATTTGGTAAATAGGTATTTGAGTGTGTATGTTGCTTTTTCCGTAACAAAAGTCTGTTAGTTTTCTTCTCGTCACATGGGGATACCTCTGATATGGCCTATTTGGTCAGATGAAGTAGCAACAAAACCAAAGCTATAAACGTGGAAAACTGTAGAGTCTGATCATAATAGGCTGTGGAAAATTAACACTTGAATACTTAGGAATGATGGTGGCTATGCATGTTTTGTATCTGGCAGAAAATAATGTTATTTTACAAGGTGTATATGACAAGCATTTTTCTTTTTCTGAGTAGTTTGTTTCATTGGATTTCACTTTTTACAAAATGCGGATCAGTGGTGTCAGCAGCATTGGAATGGGGGAGAGTTGATATGTTAATTATAAAACAAGAGCATGAGTTCTGTGAGATCCACAAGACGGAAGAAAGGATTGTTAATCTTGCAAAGAGTGTTTATTCATTGATTTATAACCAATAGTTCAGACACAGTTCGTAAACGAATGAAACGTAAGGCAAAAATAAATTTCAAGTTTTTAATTGCACATACATATTGCTCTTATTGCCTAGTGCAGACACCAGCATGGATCCAATTTCTGCTGGTTGAGAATACTCTTCCTCCCAGGAGAACAAGGTCCAGACTTGCTTTTGTCATAAGATGACTAGAGGGGCACTGGGGAGAGTGCAGACTTCCACCAGCATCAGGTGGATTCTGGAATAGCCCTATGATCTGGATCTGTACCAAAATCTGATTGGATCGTCCTTGGGTCACACTCTCGGTCTTAATCGCCAAGTTTTCTTAATGTCAGTCCAGTCATATTTGGCAAAGTCTTGCAGAGTAGATCCAAGGCCCATCCTGTGATAGGGATCTTGGGTCTGCACCACAGTGTCATGGATTTGTTCTTGGGCCACACTCGGTCTTAATTTGCCAAGTTTTCTTGATATCAGTCCAGTCATTTTTGGCATAGTCTTGCAGAGTGGATCTGGCCCACCCTGTGATACAGACCTTGGGTCTGCACCACAGTGTCATGGGTTTGTTCTGCCCCCCCCCCCCCCCCCCCCCCCCCCTCCATTTTCTACCAAGTGTCATTACAGTTGGTTCCTGCAGGTAGTGAGTAATAGCTGGTCATTACAGAGAGATGGACCAAACAAACCGCTGGAGCATGTGTAAATATGTCCCTCTTAAAGGAGGAAAAAATGTGTTTGTGCATATCATTGTAAACGTCAGTGCATATTGGATATGATTGTTGGCACACCT
The DNA here is from genome assembly GCA_016801955.1 of Conus betulinus. Lineage (NCBI taxonomy): Eukaryota > Metazoa > Mollusca > Gastropoda > Neogastropoda > Conidae > Conus > Conus betulinus. The sequence goes on from JADBJO010000883.1 coordinate 291,914, forward strand.
GTGTGTGTGTAAGTGTGCATGCATGCACTGAGTGTGTGACTTGTACATGCTTTGTACCACCGTCATCATTATTATGCTAAAGTTAGTAGGTGGTGTGGGTTGCACACTGACATGTGACTGTCAGTTTGATGGCAGGTGTGCAGTGTGATTTCAGGAAATTTCAGTTATGTATCCTACCAGTCCCAGTTGGAGGCCATGTACCATAGCATCGCCACAAGCCAGTCTGTGCAGAATGGAACGGTCACTGCCTGGTTTATCAACTACCACGCCTGGCTGAATCAAAAGGTAGCACAGACGCGATGGATGTTCTTTTGTATTTTTTCGTTCTTTCGTTTGTGCGATACAAGTATATTGTGCATGCAAGTGCAGACAATGTGTATAAATGGTGAATGTTTCTCTTATGTACATGATATTCTTTCCTTGTGTGTGTGTGTGTGTGTGTGTGTGTGTGTGAGTGCATGCATGCGTGCGTGTGTGCATGCGTGCATGTGCGCACATGCGCATACGTTTGTGTGTGTATTAAACCATTTGTGCTGAAAGCATCTTATAAATATTGTTTTCTAGATCAGAGATGTTTACAGTTATTGTGGAAATTGGTATTACTTCCAGCACCCTTTATAAGAAAAAATGTCCGTCATATAATGCACATGAAATTTTTTTTGTGGTAGATGTAATGTGAAAAAGGGCTGATAATAGAAACCTTTGAATTCTTTCCATTTGTTATGTGGTTTTTTCATTGAAAGTTGCTAGGAGGCAAAGACAGTATGAGCTGAACAAAATACAGTCATTGGTGCATTGAATCACCATATCTGTTTTGCCTGCAGGTACCAATGTGACGACAGACCAGCAGTACATTGACTCACTGCAAGCATTTTTTCATGTCAGTGGGACCAAGCTTAAAACACTTTGTCTCCTTTGATGATGATGACGATCCATCTGCCATTATTGTGAGTCACTGGTGACTTGGTTTTCCTGTGTGCAGTATGTGTGTGTGTGTGTGTGTGTGTGTGTGTGTGTGTGTGCATGTGTGTATGTAAACAGAAATCGTCAAGGCTTCCAGTTACTGATTTGCAGACGGAATCCCTCAGACCCTCATTTGAGAGTTTTTGGTAGTCCCTCATAGGATTTTAGAGAATCCCAGTGGTTGTGTGTATATGGAGCACCAGAAAAGGAGTAAGAAACTGATTGTGAATGGACTTGGACCTGTTCACACTCACACATACAGACAGAGAGTGAAAGTGAGAAAGGGGAAGAGAGAGGAAGAGAGAGAGAGAGTCCTGTGAAAGACAAACTCTTATCTGCTTGTTTGGACAGGACCATCACATGTTTCATGACTGAGTGAATGTGACCTCTTGAAGTTTGTAAAACTGATCACCAGTGCATTTTCCTGTCCATGTTTCATGGCGTAAGCAGTACAAGTTGTGCCCTTCATTACATGTTGCCATCATACTGTGGCCATCATATTCAGTCTCCCAGAAAGATTGAAGTATAGTCATCTTTTGTGGATCTCACTGGCTTTTGAAGATCAGATTAGTTGGTCAGCTTGGGTTGATTGTTCTAAGGACTCCCATTGGGGGCTTCTGACCATGCTTGCAGAGACATTTTTCTGATTCTCCGTCTCTTGCCCCTAATGCTGATATTGATCATGATGATCATTATTTTCATTTGCACACCGGGCACTGCAATGGAGATCAACTAATCCTATGAAAGTCGCCTATGAAACGTGATAAAGGTAAAAGCAGGGAACTGATCTTTCAGAAGGCAAAAAGAAAAAAAGATGAGAAAACTAGAAAAATGTCTTCCAGAACTTGAACTTTACTCAGATTTCAGTCAGCATTAGTTGCATACTTTGAAATGAAAATGGAAATATTTGGTAGGCACTCAAGGTCTGACTGGCGCACTGGGTTAATGCATAGGTCAGAAATCTGCTAAGTCATAGGCACGAGACACTCTTCTTAAATTCTCTCGTCTTTGTCATTAATTTGTTTATCCATTGTTTGGACAGTGTGGTCTCAAAACTTAGCAGATGTGGTGTAGCATATATGGACAAGTCCACACGTAGTGACGCCTCCTTGATGAAACTGAAACTGAAATGGAGATGCTGGTTCATCCTGTTTTACAGACTGTTGGAAGACGTATAGAGCTGATTGAGTGTACAGGCGGGCTTGCCAAACAATGGATAATAGTCTTGTCAAGCACCACAGGTTTGCCTGTTAAAGGTATACAATTGGCCATGACTCCCTGTACGAGAACATTGCACAGGATACAATGGAGATCCCAGAGGGAGGCTGAAGTAGAAGATGCAGTGGTGGTAGAAACAGGTGTCTTGCCCTTATTCCCTGCCCAGGATCATTCAGCTGGAGGCAGTGGAGGATGGATGCCCCAGAAATGGACCAAGGAAGTCCTAGGTAATCAAACGTGGAAGACTGGACTGGTAGTGCTCTGAACTGCTGCACAAGACCAGTCAAAGGACACATTTTAACAGAGAATTGTCTGTGTAAATGATTGACCTTGCAGATTGATAGTGAATCTCTACTCTTCAAATGTTTCTTGAAACTTATAAAATTTTTATCTTTCCGTATTGGTGTCTATCTTTTTCTGTCTCCATGGACCATTCTCCTTCCTGTCTTTGTTCTGGAAACTCTTTCACACATATTCATGGTGACATTTATAATATGCCATTTTTGTAGTAATCTGGTGACTAGGTAGTGAAAGTTGTACACACTGTCCAGGTTTTCACTTCGTAATCACCAGATTACAACAAGAAAGCAGACATGTCTGTCCATCCTGCCGTGTATTTTTACTTATCTGGCTTTTCAAACATGATTTTATTTCACTTTTTTAATTTTTTTCATTTTTTTTTTTTTTCTTATATGAGTTAAAAAAAAGATCAAGCAGAATAGTAGACGCTCTCAGCAGGACCACCTTATGTATGTCAGTAGTTTGCTACGATGTCATGAATCATTTCTTTCTTTGTCAGTGTGTATTATTTTGTAGGATCTGACCTCCTCAAGATTTGACTCTTTCTCCTTCCTGTAAGAGTCTGACCACTTGGAAAAGCTCTGTGTGGTTATGGGGGTTATAACGACAGAAACTAAACTGGCAGTTACTGTATAATGACAGTTAGCTTTTTATTTCTCCCTGTTTTATTGTTGATGTCAGAGTTTAGATTCAGGTGTGAAAATCTTTCCTCCCACCCCCTTCACAGGGTAAAACAAAATTTTGTCTTTTATTCTCTTCTCTGTGAGTGTGTGGTGCAATGGATAGAGACGTGGTGGAAATGAAGAAAATGCTCTACTGCTCAAAGCACATCAATCCCCATCCACATGTGAGTCTAAGGAGGCATGTTTTTTTTTTATTTTTTTTTAATTTGTTTATATTTTGGTATGTGTTAAAAGATTGTAGAAATGTTTAGTTGTTGTAGAGGACAAAAAGTAATGTATCTGGTTATGATATGATATACAGATTTGGAACTGAAATAGGATTAGTTAACCGAACTTCTTTGTTTATTTTTTTAAAACTGTGCTGTAACAAACAGTTGATTCTTGAAAAATTGATTATATGTGAATAAAACATTTATGACAATAAGCATTGTGTTGCAGGGCTCTTATATAACATTGCGTCACACTCGACAGCCCAACTCTGACATGGAGATTGAGGCCATGGAAAGTCTGAGAGATATTGTGGATGGGTCAGGTCTGCCACGGTACAAAGACCAGGATGATCTGCCAGAGCACAAGTGTTTCGCTTACTCGCCAAGCTACATGACTTACGAGACGAACAAGGTGTGTGGTTCAGATACGATATGAGATTTTGTTTGTTGAATGTGGACATGTCATTCATAGCCACATTCATGTGCTCTGGTAATAACCTTTGTTTTCTGTGGAACAGAAATTTGTAAGCTTAATTTGCAGTATTTTGGCATAAATGAGATACGCATACTAAAGGGTGTGAAATCATTTAATGAATAGAGGGGTTTTCTTTCAAATGACAGGTTGAGGTCGGAATGATTTGTGGCCTGTGTAAGGGTGGAGGTAGTGGATTAAGTGTGTGACTTCATCATGGTGGTAGTGAAATGTGACCATCAGCGTGGGGGTGATGATTTGTGGCCTGTGTGGGGGGGATGGAGGTAGTTGATGAAGGGTGACTGTCGGCATGGTGGTGATGATTTGTGGTCTATGTGGGGGCGGAGGTAGTCGATGATGGGTGACTGTCACCATGGTGATGATTTGTGGCCTGTGTGGGGGTGGAGGTAGTTGATGAAGGGTGACTATCAACATGGTGGTGATGATTTGTGGCCCAAGTGGGTGGCAGAGGTAGTTAATGAAGGGTGACTATCAGCATGGTGGTGATGATTTGTGGCCCATGTGGGGGTGGAGGTAGTTGAAGTGTGAATATCAGCGTGGTGGTGATGATTTGTGGCCTGGGTGGGGGTGGAGGTAGTTGATGATGAAGGTACTGTTGGCGTGGTGGTGATAATCTGTGGCCTGGGTGGGGGTGGAGGTAGTTGATGAAGGGGTGACTGGTGGTGTGATTTTGATGATTTGTGGCCTGTGTGTGGGGTGGAGGTAGTTGATGAAATATGACCGTCAGCATGATGGTGATGATTTGTGGCCCATGTGGGGGGGGGGGGGGGGGGGGGGGTGGAGGTAGATGATGAAGTGTGACTATCAGTATGGTGGTGATGATTTGTGGTCTGTGTGGGGGTGGAGGTAGTTGATGAGGGGTGACTATCAACATGGTGGTGATGATTTGTGGCCTGTGTGGGGGTGGAGGTAGTTGATGAGGGGTGACTATCAACATGGTGGTGATGATTTGTGGCCTGTGTGGGGGTGGAGGTAGTTGATGAGGGGTGACTATCAACATGGTGGTGATGATTTGTGGCCTGTGTGGGGGTGGAGGTAGTTGATGAAGGGTGACTGTCAACATGGTAGAGATGATTTATGGGCCTGGCGTGTGAGGTTGGAGGTAGTTGATAAAGGGTGTCATCCTGGTGGGGTTTGCTAGGTGCTACTGGGAGAGCTGTACCGCAACCTGGCCCTGGCAGGGCTGTCCGTGCTGGTCGTCACCTGTGTGCTCATCGCCAACCTCTGGACCAGCATTCTCGTCTTCTTCTGCGTCATCTTCACAGTGGTAGGTCTTCTTTTGTGTCGTCTTCACTGTTGTTAAGTCTTTTGTGTCATCTTTACCATTGTAAGTCTTCTACTGTGTAATCTTCACTGTTGTAGGTTGTTTTTTGTGTAGTCTTCACTGTTTTAAGTCTTCTTTTGTGACCTTCACTGTTGTAAGTCTTCTTTTGTGTTATCTTCACTGTTGTAAGTCTTCTTTTGTGTTGTCTTCACTGTTGTAAGCTGTTCTTTTGCGTCATCTTCACTGTTGATGATTTCCTTTGTCATCCTTACTGCTGTATGTCTCCTTTGTCATCTTGACTGTTGATGACTTTCTTTGTCATCCTTACTGCTGTAAGTCCCTTTGTCATCTTGACTGTTGATGACTTTCTTTGTCATCCTTACTGCTGTAAGTCTCCTTTGTCATCTTCACTATTAATGACTTTCTTTGTCATCCTTACTGCTGTAAATCTCCAGTATTATATTATTTTTTTTTGTTTAATCTCCTGTGTTATCTTTGCTTTTGTTTAGTCTTCCGTGTCATCTTTGCTGTTGTTAACCCTTACACTGGTTGTCGTGACATAAGTCGCACCATTACGATATGGAAGTCACTGGTAGTCATGACAGGTTGCGCTGTAGGGTGAGCCTTGTGAGCCTAGTTTCACTGACACACACAGATACGAAACTATGGCTCAGTGACAAATTAATTAGCATAATGACTGAGCGAGCCCTGAACATGGATTTTCAGCATTTTAGCTTAGTTTATGTTTAGCAGCAGCTGGTAATGCATAGCGTGACTACACTCATCTGGCAAACAAAAATGGTGGCGACGAAAAGGAGAACGTGATAGAATTAGGAACTTGTTTGAAGATACTTTTAGTGAATTTCTTGTGGAAAACGCAGGTGAAGAAGAAGTTGAGGACATTTTGAGTGAACTGGGTGTAGAGGGTGTTAGTTGTGTTGTTTAGATCACGCACCATGTAATTGTGATTTTGAGATTGACATGGACAGTGACTGGATGAGATCCTAAGGATGCCATTCAGTAGGGAAGAAAAACTCAATGTTGCGCTTCCAGATGATTTTTTAACCTTTCAAACGTAAGCAACGACAGTGTGGGCTATTACATTTTTTGATAGTGACCATTTTTGTTACTTTTTTTTTGTTTTGGTGTTATCAACACGTGACTCTCAATGAGAAAACTGAACTGTACCTTATTCATTCTTACCTTGATTACCTGCTGGGAAGAAGAATATAATCCACACTGACTTTCCTTTGAAAAAGGCTTCAACTTATTTCTAGATACTGTGTAATATCGTTGACTGGATTATTATTTGTGAAAAAGGTCTTGAGAATGACAAGCAGGATGTGCCACCTGTTCTCACCCATTATTTTCACATTCTAGACAGGTAGGCACCTAATCGAACACTCACAAGCATACCAGTTCTGTTTTGTATAATTCTTTATTCAATTTCTAACAAGTTTTATTGAGCATGTCATGTTCAAATACTAACCATTGAAAAGTTATGCATATTATACAAACGTTACTATTTTTTTCAAACTTTCCTTCTGCAATTCACCAGACAACATACTTAATAGTACGTTGTTAAATAACAAGTGTAAGGGTTAATCTCCTGTGTCATCTTCACTTTGTGTATACTCCTTTTATGCCATGTTCATTGTTGCAAGTCTTTCTGTGTCATTGTCACTTTTGTTAGTCTTCTGTGTCACCTACATCGTTGTTTGACTTCGTCACCATTTCTGGTTGAAGTCTTCTGTCATCGTCATTGTTGTAAGTCTACTGTGTCATTGCCATTGTATGGTTCATTGTCACTGTTTCAAGTCTTTTGTTCATCACTGTTGTAAGTCTTCTGTGTCATCATTATAAGTCTTCTGTGTCATATTAACTGTTTTAAGTCTTCTGTGTCATTGTCACTGTTTCAAGTCTTCTGTGTGATCTCTTTTGTAAGTCTTCTGTGTTATTGTCACTGTTGTAAGTGTTCTGTGTCATCACTGTTGTAAGTTTTCTGTGTTATTGTCACTGTTTAAGTCTTCTGTGTCATCGTCACTGTTGTAAGTCTTCTGTGTTATTGTCACTGTTGTAAGATTTCTGTCATCACTGTTGTAAGTCTTCTGTGTTATTGTCACTGTTGTAAGTCTTCTGTGTCATTGTCACAATCAATTGTAAGTCTTCACTGTTGTAAGTCAACTGTGTCATCGTCACTGCTTTGAGACCATGTGCCATCGTCACTGTTTAAGCCTTCCATGTCACTGTCACTTATGTAGTGCCATCTTCGCTAATTGTAAGTCTAATATGTCATCATCACTGTCGTAATCTTCTGTGTCTTTGTCATTGGTTGTCTTATGTGTCATTGTCATCGTTTTAAATCTCCTGTACAATCTTCACTGGTGTAAGTTTTATGTGTTGTCGTTACCAATCATCAGTCTTCTGTGTCAGTTTCACTGTTTTAAGTCATGTGTATTATCTTCACTGTTTAAATCCTAGGTGTCATGTCACTGTTGTAAGTCTTGTGTGTTGCCTTCACTTTGGTCTTATGTGTCTTTTTTTGCCGTCTTCTCTTCTTCTTTTCCATCCTAATGTCATGTGTCATTTTAACTTCTGTGATTCTTTCTGTGTGTCATTTTTTGTACAATGTCTTCCATGTTTTCTTTTATCATCTTAACCGTTGTTACTAATATTCTTTCAGCTTCATGTGATAAATCTATTTCTGTGTCATCATCACTGCCACCTTCACCGGTTCAACTTGTCTTCTGTGTTGTGGTAGGCTGGTTTCATTCGTTTCATGTTGACAACGGCACCTGGAACAGGTTAACGTGGAACAATGGATTGCAGTTATCCACAGAGTGTTTAAGTTTGAACATGCAGTGAAAGTCTGATACTGAAGTGTCATGGACATTGCTGTTTATAGATTTTTGGGTTTCTGTATTCACATTATAGTGTAGTTAAGTCTTGTTCCACCTCTTGCTTGCAGAAACATGCATTTCTGTGCAAAATGAGCAGGTTTCAGGAATTGATGTGGAGACGCAGAACTGTGGGCTACACACACAGATATCCCTTTTGCACATGTTGGTAAAGAAAGATAACCCCTCCCGCATCCTCTTGTTCATTCCATGTTAGGTTTGGGGATCAACATTGTCTTCCCCTCAATTTCATTTGATCTTTTTGAGAAAGCAGCTGTTTTTGAAAGTATGTTTACTAAGCTGTCCATGTCTCTTTTCTTGTTCTTGTTGTCCATAGTGTTCAAGAAAATTGAAAGGAACTGCATGTAGGTGTGGCCTGACCTGAACGAAGGTTGAAGGTGTAGAAGTGAGTGTCATTGGCCTGAGTGATGGTAAAGAAGAGTGGGCTGTGGGCAGGTGGATGTGGCGGGGGTGCTGCAGTTCTGGGGCACCTCCATCGACACTGCCAGCAGCATTCTGTTGACGCTGACCGTGGGTCTGGCTGTGGACTACTCCGCTCACATTGGACACACCTTCATGACTATCGCTGGACCTAGAACAGGTGTGTGCTTGTGTATGTGTACGTGCTTGTACAAGAGAGAGAGAGAGCTGCCGTGCTGAGATACAAGGACACTCCATGACAGTTTCTGGATCTAGACAACGAGTGTGTGTGTGTGTGTGTGTGTGTGTGTGTGTGTGTGTGCACTGTTGCATCTCTAGACCTAGAGATCAAAGAGCAAAAGACCTCACCTCACTTGGTACACAACGTGTGTGCCAACTTCGGGCAAGATGTTTATTTGCTTTCCAACATATATTCATCGCATCATAATACACTGAACCATAGGTCCATCACAACATTTCAGAGGGCACTCTGGCATTCTTGGCAGGCTCTTCTCCTGTCCATCCTGTTTTGTACATTGTGAAAAGGGGTTCCTGGCTCATACCTTCCCTCAAGTTTCATCACACACCATGTTCCTCATAGACAAGGTACGGCAGTGTTAGTGGCAAGAAGACGGCTTTTCATTCAGTTCTCAATGACTAGTGGTCAGGGATCTTGCGCTTGGTTCGGAGAGTGCCGATCAAGATGTTCAGCTAAGAAAGACATACCAGCATCACACGCTGTAGAGATGACTTGCTGGCGGGGTATGAAGGCTTATTTTTCTATGGGGTGCGAAGTCTATGCCAGCTCTCTAAGGCATGGAGTTTTTGCATTATCTAGGTGAAAAGTGGGCACGGCTTGAGAAGCTGCAGTAGCTGAAATGCAAAGAGCAGTTGACAGTAAGGAGTGCCGGCAAGAAGATGGGACAGTAGGAAAAAAAAAAAAAAAAAAAAACACCATTAATGTGGGCGCATGCACACACACACACACACACACACACACACACACACAGAGTCTCTCTCTCAAACAGAAGACTAAACCTTCTGGTAGCTCAACCCCTGTCCAGTCCTGTTTTAGTCAGAGGGTGGCAGCTGTGCATCTATATTAAGAGATAAAATCACACTGCGGATCTTTGCAGGCAGCCAGCAACTAACAGAAGTATTTGTGAACCTTGTGGTGTTCTTTCATTGTGGATAATCCAACCTTGTGGTGTTCTTTCATTGTGGATAATCCAGTTGACAGCTTACAACTAACACCAAAAAAATAAATAACCAATAAAGAAGCGATGAAAATATCATGACAGTACTTGCTGTTGTTGTTGCAGAAAGAACGGTGGCCACATTACGTAACATTGGTCCTGCAGTATTCAATGGAGGGTTCAGCACTTTTCTGGCATTTGTCTTGCTGGCCAACAGCGCCAGTTATGGATTTGTCGTCTTCTTCAGGGTTGGTTCAAGTCTGGATTTTGTTTTAGTTTCTGTTCTGTGTGTGTGTGTGTGTGTGTGTGTGTGTGTGTGCGCATGTGCGTGTGTGTGTGTGTGAGGGTTCGCATTTTATGTCCATTTTCTTTGTCTTGGAGATATTTTTTTCACTGTGTGCTTTTCTTCAAGCCACCTTGTGCCTTGTGTCCTCCTCCTCTGTACACACTACGCTGTGGACAGACTTTAGAGTTTTACACAAGTACATCTATCAGTCTGCCCTTGATGCTTCGTATGTTTGCATCTTCATTTTGTTTCAACTACTTCAAAAAACGTGTTTTGGGAAGGGGGTTAGGGAGAGGGGAAAAGGAAGGGTGGAGGTTGGATTATACATAAAGATTAGAAATTGAATTCTTTTTTTTTTTACTATTGCTAGCTGCTCATGGGTATTTAGTGCCAAATTTGAATTTGCGAATAACCATTTTTGTGAAGAATGGAAAACGATGAATCAGTTCAGCATCCTCTTATTTAGTTTCCTGGTCTTGTAATTCAGGAGAACTTCCATTTTTCAAAGATCACTCTTTGATGCATTATCCTGAAGATGTTTGTTCACAAAAGACAGAGAGATTCAACAGTTATAAAGAAGAGCATATTACTGATTTTTTTTCTAACTGTATCCTGCCAGATATTGGTAAATAATTGTGTGACAGATTTTCCCCTGAAGAGTTTGCAGTCTCTCTCTTCCTCAGGGGGATACCAAGGTGGTTTTTTTTTTTTTTTTCAGTACAGACTGTATCCACATCTTCTAGAATTCTTTTTTTCACTCATGATTTCCTGTTGTCTATCATTCCTTTGATTTTTGAAATATCTTTTTTTTTTTGTCAGCCAGTGTTTTCATCCTTTTGTGGCCCAGTCTCCTGTCTTTGTTCCGGAAAATCTTTTTTTTTCTCCTCCTGACTGTAACATGCTAGCTTTTTTTTTTTAATCCAATCCAGTGACAAGGAAAAGTTGGAGCCTTAATGACAGCTTAAACTTGTATGGGAAGCACATGGCAATTGCTTGATGGTGGCATTTTTTGCTGGTGGGCTCTACGGTCATGAAATAATGGGCTGGTACACCCATGGGAACACTCCTGTGGAGGTTTTGTCATGTCACATCTAGTGGCCATTACACAATGGCATCTGCCAGGGAGCGCTTACGTCCCTTGATGGAATGCTCTGTGCGTGCCTGCAACCTATGTGAACACAGTGCAGGCTTCCTATGGTGGTGCAGGATTGCTCCCAGCTGGTTTGTTTGGCATTTGAAGACAGTGAGCGAAAGAAGCTGCTCGTTGCTGGTGTCATCTCTTGAAAGATGTTTTCACTGGAGCAGGCGTGTCTTTGTTTTCAGCCACCAGGTTAAAAAAAAATCAAACACTATTTGCTTATCTCAGCATGATTGCCTGCTGCCTCCTTATACAATTTACCTACTGTGTGCTGACCAGATTCTGGACCACACTAATCATATTTCATGTTTGTTTTGCTTAAGGTTTAAAATCCATTGGTAAGAGATCAATAAAAAAAAAAAGAGAGAATTGACAAAGATATCAGATTTGTCTAGACAAAACAATAATGATAGAATTGTAACCAAAGCCACTGGAACTTAGGACACCTGCAATTGACAGCATAACCTGGTAGATTTGTACAAATCGGCATGTAACTAGGATCAGAGTCTCCTCTAAGTTTAATGTTTTCAGCTTCGAAAAATGATTTACCCCACTGTGCATATTTTTCTTATCAAAATTCAGTTTTATCAAGGAAAGTGAAAGATAAATGTCTGGCAAATTTATGTCACAAAGAGGACATGCACATCAACTGGAGACGTTTTTTTTGGTGGCAGGTGTTTTCTACAGTCGTGCTCTTCGGCCTGTTCCATGGCCTGGCATTTCTACCCGTCTTGCTGAGCATTGTGGGACCTCCAGCATACCTGCATGCTGACATCCTGGCCAAGTCACACCAGATCTCCGTCCGTCAGAATGCCTGTCCAGAAGAGTGACCTCTGTTGAGGTCACCATTGTCGATGGGACGCCAAAGAATGGACAAATTAACAATGCAGAGGTAGGTTCCTTCTTTTTGGTTATGCAAATGAGGAGAGGGAGGTGGTGAACGGAGGGAAGACAGGAATAGGGGATGGAGGAAGAGGTTTTTGGAAGGGAGTGGAGTAGGAAACCTGGGTTTTGGAGGGGAGTGGGGTGGGAAACCTGGGTTTTGGAGGGGAGGGAGAGGGTGGGGGAGACCCAGGTCTTGCAGGGGGGGAGAGGGGTGGGAGATCCAGGTCTTGGGAGGGGAGAGGGGGGTGGGAAACCCAGGTTTCAGAGGGGTTGGAAACCCGGGTTTTTGAGGGGAGAAGGTGGGGAAACCCAGGTTTTCAGAGGGGTTGGAAACCCAGGTTTTGGAGGGGAGAGGGATGGGGAAACCTGGGTTTTGGAGGGGGAGAGGGGTGGGAAAACCCAGGTTTTGGAGGGAGAGGGTGGTGGGAAACCTGGGTTTTCGAGGGGAGAGGGGTGGGAGACCCATGTCTTGGGAGGGGAGAGGGTTGGGGAGACCCAGGCTTCGGAGGGGAGAGGGGTGGGAGACCCAGGTCTTGGGAGGGGAGAGGGGTGGGAAACCTGGGTTTTGGAAGGGAGAGGGGTGGGAGACCCGGGAGTTGGAGGGGGAGAGGGGTGGGAGACCCGTGTCTTGGGTGGGGTAGAGGGGTGGGAGACCCAGGTCTTGGGAGGGGAGAGGGGTGGGAGACCCAGGTCTTGGGAGGGGAGAGGGGTGGGGAGACCCAGGTCTTGGGGGGGGAGAGGGTGGGAGACCCAGGTCTTGGGGGGAAGAGGGTGGGAGACCCGTGTTTCGGAGGGGAGAGAGGAGTGGGTGGGAAATCTGGGTTTTTGGAGGGGAGAGGGTTGGTAAGCTTTTGTTTTTAGGTGGGAAGAATGGAGGGAGGTGCGAGAGGCAGGAAATGTGGGATAAGAAAGGAAGAGATGGAGAGGGAGAGGGGGGGTAGGATGATAGAGGAGTGGGATGGGTGAAGGATGGAAAATGGGAAAGGAAAAAAAAAGGGGGGGGGGGGGGGAGAAGGGGTTGGGCAAAGAAGGGGAGAGAGGAGATGGAAGAGGGAGGATAAGAAGGCGGACGAGGGGGAAAGAGAAAATATTGGAGGGGGTTGGGGAGAATTGAAAGAAGGGACTATGTAAGTACGGGGTATGAGAAGGAGTAATGGGGGGTGGGGGGGGAGGGGTGTGTGGTTAGATAGTGGTAGGTGAGGGGGGGCAGAGGAAGTTACAGGGAAGGAGGAGAAAGGGGGAGGGGGGGGAGATGAGGCAAGAAAGGAGAAAGGTAGATGAAGGGGATGGGGAAGGGGGAGATGGAAGGTATGGAGAAGGATGAAGAGTAGAGACTTGAGCAGAGAGAAAAAAAAATGTGCAAAGGAGAGGGGGAAAAGGCAGGCAGAAAGAAGGGAAGGGGTAGGGAAGAATGGGAATGGAGAGATGAGACATAGGGATAGGTAGGCATGGAGAGAGGTGAAGAAGGATAAAGAGGAAGAGAAGTATAGAATCAAATGGCATGTGGAACTGCAATTAGGTCGGGGGGGGGGGGGGGGAGGGGGAGGGGTAGAAAGAGAGAGAGTAGTTAGGAAATGGTGTAGTAGATAGGGGATAGGAGGGGGAAGGGAGGGAGGGAGGGAAAGATGAGAGAGGAAGAGCAGAGAAGAGATGTTGTGAAAGAAAGGTAGGGAAGGAGGATGGAGATGGGAGGGGGAAACTGACAGGGATGAGGGGGGGGGGGGGGGGGGGGGGGGGAGAGGGGGAGGGGTAGAGTAGTAGAGATAAGGGTGGGCAGGGGAGAAACTGTGTCAAGGTATGTTAAGAGGTTAGGATGGGGAGGGGGCAATGGATAGAGAGGGGGGTGAAGGGATGAGGAAAGGGGAAGGGGGATAGGGGTTGGGATACAGAGAAAAGGGGACAGGGAGAGGGAAGTGAGGGAAAAAATAAGGAATTGGAAGGGGGAAAGAAAGGGGATGTGAAGAAGGAATGGGAAAGGGATGGAGGGGAAAGAGATGAAGGGTAGATCACCAGGGGTAGGTGTTTGAGGAGGTGGGGGATGGGGGTAGAGAGGATGAAGGGGTAAAAGGGGAGTGATGAGGAGAAGAACGGGGATAGAAAGAAGAGGATGAGACTGGGAAGATGAACAAGGTGAGAAGGGGGGGGGGGGGGGGGGTGGTGGGTGGAGGGAGGAATGGAAGGAGAGAGGTGATGGGGAGAAGAAAGGGTGGGAAGGTGAGAGGGGATGGGATGAGAACAGGATGAGAGGTAGAGGCTGAGGTGCAATGGGGGTGGACAAACAGTTGCAGAGGGATAGGGGTGTAGGGGTGGGGAGAGGGAGCAGAGGGTATAGGCAGAGGAGGAGGTAGGTAGGAAGAAAACAGAGGAGGGGGAAAAGAAGGGGGGGGGGGGGGGGGGCTAGCGGAAGGAAGGACAGGGAGAAGAATGGCGTGGCATTATTGGGGACTGGTAAAGGAAGATGATGAGCAATGGCAGAAGGATTAGGATGGGGTGAGAGGTCAGGGAGGGGTTGGGGGGTGAGGGTGCAGAGGGATGGGGATAGGGGAGGGGAGAGAGAAGGAGAGAAAAAGGGGGAGGGGGCAGAGGGATAAGTAAAGAGAGAGATGGGGAAAATGAAGGGGAAGGGGTGGGGAGTGAACCAAAGAGTCTGAGAAGAAAGGGACGAGAGGTGGAGAGATGGACTTTGGAAAAAAGAAGGGAAGTGGGGGGGGGGGGGGGGGGATGGGTTGGGGGTATGAACAGTTGGAAAGATGAACAAAGAAGACTGAATGGAAGGGAGGGTATGAAAATTTGGATAGAGAATGAGAAAAGGAGAGAGAGAGAGCTATAGAGCTATAGAGGAGAGTGAAATTGGGGAGGGGGGATGAGGACTTAGAAGGGGAAAAAATGGGGGGGAGGGGGGCAAAGGGAACAAAACACAATTGTTTACTATCTGCAGGTTTGTGTGTGTGAGAACGGAAAACTTTGTCATCTTTTTGTGTCCTTTGGTGATGCGATATGTCAGCTGTGTTGTCCACAGTAACTTTTTTTTTTTTCATCTTGAGTATCTTTAATCATTTGAAATACTTTCCATGTTTCCTGCAACAGTTCTGTATAGTTTTTGTTTTCCAGTATCTCAGAACACCCTGCATCCAGCTGTAATGTTAGACAAAGCAACGGAAATTGATAGGAATGCAAAACCTGTCTTGTGGGTTCAGTTAAGCCCATCATTCTCGACAAAGAACAAAACCATACAAACTTGGATTCTTTAATATGTTTACTTCTGAAATTTCCAGTCAAAATGTTCACATGTTTTTATAGATAAATATAAAAGATAAGTGTGCTTACCTTGGAATGTTTGTACTGTCCGTCACCAAATGTTTCCTTGAGAGTGATATTCTCTTGTTAGACAGATCAGTGCGTTGAGCGTTAGATCTTCCACATGTCACAAATTCTGTCACTTCTTGCAGTGAGTATTGCCGCGACTCTGCCATTTCGCTAGGGAATATTGTGAACTGTGACCCATTTCAAAACTGTAAGATAGAAGACAGTTCTTTTTTTTTTACTGTTTATGGGAAAGAACTGCGCATGAGTTACTGGTCAAGCAAATGGCCCTGTTGTTTACCCCCCAGTTGAAGCTTACCTGTTCATGAGAAAGGAAATTCTGCATTCAGTGAATGCTTCATGCTTTTTTCACTTGGTATCCCCATGCTACCAGAAGCTGTAAGGACAGGTCATTCCCAGGTATGTTGCAGCTGAAAGACATCTACATGTTCAGTGAGTGGGGGGTACTTTTTTTTTTTTTTTTTACATGGCCATGATGTCCTAACCACTGAATCAGTTCTTACATTCATATGTTACTTTAAGGGAAAAAAAAATTATTCTGTACTCTTTTACATGTTTCTGTTTACATATTGAGAGACTTGTCTGTTTTGTCCATGCACCATATTCATCAGTTCTCCTTCTGTTTGATGGTTCAAGAGTTAAATGACTGTCATCATCACACTTACTTCGCTTCCACATGGAATGATCTCTTTCTCTTCTCTACTGTCCCCGTTAGTAAATGGATCACTTTCCACCAGATGACTTTTCCTTCCATCACTATAACGGTGGAACTATGTCAGGTCACTGGGTGAAAGGGATTGTCCTCTTTACGTAGCAGGAAGTTGAGCTCATTGTTGGGTCATTCACCGCAGCAGTTTTAACTTGAAATGTTGGAGTTAGCTGATTTGTACATACAGCAGTGTCACTGCAAGTCACTGACAGGCACCTGCAGCATTTGTCTGCACCCTGCTGAGCAGCGCCTTATGCAGCTGGAGGGTTAAGCTTCAGCACAGGGCTGAGCTGACTCTGAAGTGCTTTCCCTTGATTTTTGGTCACCTATGATCGAAGTTTTTTTTTTGTTGGAACTATCGCATCTAAGCACATATTTTTTTTGTTTTGGGAGCATTTACCAAGAAATTTTTTTCTTTTAATTTTGATACTGTTGCATAGTTATTGCTGCAAAAATGCACAAACCCAAAATCTTTCTAAGACTTAAGAAAAAAAAGAGAACAGAACAGACGTACAAAATGAACAAAGAAAATAAGTGATGCTCAGAGGCAGGGATTTCTTCTTTCTATTCTCCGATGTGTATGTGGTGATTGTGAATCCTGTATGTGACTGATACACTGATGTCCTTGGTCTTTGCCATCTTGTGTGATGCTTGTCATTTGTTCTGTCTCTTGCTTTTCTTTCTAGCCTCTCCTTCTGCAGCATCAGTAAAGCAGACAACCAGAGGTAACTGTATCGGTGTTGTGGAGACCTGCATGGTTTCAGATTGGCTTTGTTTTACCGATGTGTGTTTGCCTTGTCAGTGGTTGGATGCGAATGGCTTAGCTGAAATGGCGATATTCTATCCTTTGAGTTTTGTTTTATGACTTTGTGTAAGGGCCACACAGGTACAGTATGTACTGTCCCTTAATCGCTGTTTATTTCTGGCTTCTTTTGTTTGTAAGCATGTACTTCGGTTGAGAAAACAGCTTTGTATATTCTCCTTTGGTCATTCATTCAGTTTTTTTTTTTTAATGCAAACATAGATGTGTCATGCTGCTGTGAAAGCCTAACTATGAACAGCTTGCCTTTATGACTGGCTTGTGCTGAATGCAAACAGCATGAAAACAGAGGGCAAAGTATGGGCGGGAACTACCAGGGGAATGAGAGAGGCCTGTAGACTCAAAACCAGACACACACAGACACACATGTGCATATAGACTGTAAGCACCCAAAGCATAGTGCATACGTTCTATGTTTATACAAAAGATTTTTGACCGCCGATCTTCTGTGAACAATACAAACTGTCTTTGAGGATGCTCAGAAGATTTGAAAAAAAGGAAAGAAAAAAAAAAAACAACAAAAAAAAAACAGAACAAAAATCTTTAACGTTTCGGTCATAGACCGTCTTCAGGACTTGTGGCATAAAATGAAAGACAAATACATAACATATAGGCAAATGACGTATGAAAACTTATATGTAAATGGACGAATGCATGTTCAAAGGCGTGTGTGATGGGGAAAAGGAAAAAAAGAGAGGCAGATAGAGGAAAAGGCCAATAGTAATAGAGAAGGAGAAAAAGAGAGTGTGATAATGATAATGGAGGAGTCTTATGCTTGGAAGGGGGCGCTTGAGGGTGTGTAAAAGAAAGGGAGAGAGTGGGAGAGGAGTCTTCTTATGCTTGGAAGCGGGCGCTTGAGGGTGTGTATGAGGTAAAAAAAAAAAAACAGTACAGGAAAAAAACCCCATAAAAAACGCAGGAGTGAGGGGTGGGGGTGGGGTGGAGATTGGGGGTTGGATGGAAACTCCAATTTAAAAAAAATAGGTGCATATGGATTGTGTTTGGGGTGTATTATATTATGCTTTACATGTTATGGTGGTTTGAATATGTACATGAGGTATATGAATGTGAATATGGTGGGATGGGAAAATTGGAGGAGGGGGGTGTAGGGAGAAAGGGATGGAGGAGAGGTTGGGGGAAAGGAAAGCGAGAGCCAAGAGCTGGAATGATTCAAACTAGAAAAAAAAGTTGGATGTGGAAGTTGAGTCCATCAGGGACTGTGGTGCCAAGGCAAGAGATGATCCTTGACTCCATGAATTTTCTTTCTGGAGCTGAGGAGTGCTTTTGAAAACAGCAGTGATGAAAAAAAATGGGTTTGGCTGTGGCAGTCAGCATAGACACGATTCCTCACTGGTGTTGGATGAGACGACTAGATGACTCTGAGCTCCACAAAGCGTTTTGTTGAGGGTACGATAAGTTTCCCCAGCGCACAACTTTGAGCAGAGGCTGCATCTCATTACGTACACCAAGTTGGTGGACTGGTATGTGACATGGGATTGGACATTGAATTTTCCTTTTGGGCCAGTGATGCTGTGGATGTTGGCAATGAAAGTGCAGGTTTTGTGTTCAGGTTGATTGCACAGGTAGTTTCCGTTTGAGGAATTGGTGTTTTTACTGAACTTGGTTTACCAGGTGGTCCTAAAGGTTTTGTCTCTCTTATAGGCGATGAGAGGAGGTTTGGGAAAGATCGATTTCAGCTTTGGATCAGATTGTAAGATCTTAAAATGGGGTAAGAGGATGTTTTTGACAGGAATATTTTGGGGGGGTGGTAGATGAGTGTCAATGGAATACGGTCTTTGTTGTCTGCATCAGGTTTGGACATCAAGGCTTCTGACTGGGAGATGGAGCTTGCTCGAACAAGAGTCTCCTGAACAATGGAATGTGGATACCAACATGTCTTGAAAAAGGATGCCATGTCCAGTGCCTTTGCTTCAAAGTCCTGGTCATCACTGCACAGGCGTTAGAGACAAAGAAACTGGGAGAAGCGATTGTTGTCCTTTAGAGTGTGTGGATGACTAGGTGAATACAAGAGGTAAGAATGAGAATCTGTGGGCTTGTAGAAAACAGAAGTTGACAGTGCTGTGAGTCAACTGAGACAGACAGTTACATATCCAAGAATGAAACAATGGTCTCCCGAAATCTCTTAGGTGAAGCAAAGAGCTGGGTGGAAATTGGAAAAAATGTTATGAACTGTAGAAGGTCAGATTTCAAACTGGATGTGGCTCATACACAATCATCAATGAATTGTTTGAAGAGGTCAGGAAATTTTCCTTGGAAGGTGCAAAAGATCTTTTCTTCCATGTATCCTACAAAAAGGCATGCGTATGATGGTCCCATTTTGGTGCTCATGGCCACTCCATGTACTTGTCGGTAGTAGTGGTTTTCAGCGAAGCAGAATGAGTTTAATGTTAGCACCAGTTCCGCAAGGTGGACTGTGGTGCTGATATCAATGTTCAGATGACTTTTTTGAGGAAATGACTTACAACTGCGAGGCCTTCATTGTGAGGTATGTTAGTATACAAAGCTGTCACATCCATAGTGAAGAGGAAGCGATGAGGACTGTCGGGAAAGATGAACTGGTCAAAGATATTGAGAGTGTGGTTGGTATCTTTAACGTAGTTGGAAGTGCTGCAATTACAGACTGAAAGACAGAGTCCAAGAACTCAGGGATGAGACTAGTGGGACAAGAAGAAGCTGAAATAATTGGTCGACCAGGATTGTTGGGTGTGTGGATTTTGGGAAGGAGATAGAAATGGGATTTGTAGGGTTCACTTGTAATGGCAGACGAAGCCTCAGAGGGTAGATATCATGGAGAGATGCATTTTTGATGGTTTTGCGAAATCAAAGTATTGTCTTGTTTTGTTGATCAGAATGACATTTGTTCATAAAAAGTACCATCTGACAAATGACCTTCAGCTTCAACAAGAGACAAGTCTTTACATCACATCACAATTGCCCAGCCCTTGTCTGCAGATCTAATTATGTTTGTGCGATTCTTGATTTCTTGAGAGCTTTTAGCTCTTGGACATTGAGGTGGAATGTTTTTGGGATGTTAAACGCAACTGAGAAATTTCTGCCGGCTTGCGTCTATATAACAGTCCAGGGCTCCAAACTGTCCAGGTCTTGGAGTCCAGGTGCTAGGTTCTTCGGGAAATAAATGGGAAATATCTTTTGGATCATTGGTGCTTGAAGGAGGCTCTGAACTACGAAAATGGGCAGCTAAACAGAGTGGCCTAAAGAAACAATGGCATTGGTAGAGGGTAACAAACATGCTGGTGTCTGGCTGCATAGGGATGAATTTAACTTTTCTCTTATCATCCTGAAGAACTAATGTTTCTGGAATGGTGAATACCAGTTGACTGTCGGGTACAATGGCGCTGGAGTTTTGTGTTTTGGCATTTGGTAGGGGAGTACAAGAAAGATGCATCTTTTTACTAAGCAGTGATTTAAATTTCTTGTCTTTTGTGGCTTTGAGCAATTGAAAGACATCTTGTTTGACATTGCAGGTGGTTTGAATGATGAAACTAGGTGTCTGAGAATCACTTAAAGATCTGAGCTGATTTTTGAGGTGCAGTAGTTTGGTGTCCAAACTCAGATCTTAATGTGATTTTCAGACGTGTAGTTTCATCATTCAAACCACCTGTAATGCCAATCAAGATTTTCAATTGCTCAAAGCCACAAAAGATGAGAAATTTAAAATCACTGCTTAGTAAAAAGATGCATCTTTCTTATAACCCCCTACCAAATGCCAAAACACAAAACGCCAATGCCAGTGTACCTGACAGTCAATTGGTATTCACCATTCCAGAAACATTAGTTCTTCAGGATGATGAGAGAAAAGTGTGTTTTCGTGGCTTAAAATTCATCCCTATGCAGCCAAAGACCAGTATGTTTGTTACCCTCTACTATTGCCATCATTTCTTCAGGTGAGTCCGTTAAGCTGCCCATTTTCATAGTTCAGAGTCTCCTTCAAACATCAACAATCCAAAAGATATTTCCCATCTAATTCCCAAAGAACCCAGCCCCTGGGACTCCAAGACCTGGACAGTTTACAGCCCTGGACTACTTTATAGACACTGCTTGTGGGAAATTTCTTAGTTGCGTTTAACTCCCCTAAAACATTCCAACCTCAATGTCCAAGAGCTAAGAGCTCTCAAAGAAATCAAGAATTGCACAGACATAATTAGACCTGCAGACAAGGGCAGGGCAATTGTGGTGAGGCGTAAAGACTTGTATCTTGATGAAGTTGAACATCATTTATCAGATGGTACTTTTTATGAAAAAATCTCATCCTCATCAACAAAACATGACAATACTTTGATTTGCAAAAAACCATCAAAAATGCCATCTCTTCTGGACATTTACCCTCTGAGGCTTCGTCTGCCATTACAAGTGAACCCCGTGAACCCCATTTCTATCTCTTCCCAAAATCTGCAAACTAAACAATCCTGGTCAACCAATTATTTCAGCTTCTTCTTGTCCCACTAGTCTCATCCCTGAGTTCTTTGACTCTGTCTTTCAGCCTCTAGTTGCAGCGCTTCCAAATCTACGTTAAAGGTACCAACCACGCTCTCAACATCTTCGACCAGTTCATCTTTCCTGACAGTCCTCATCGTTTTCTCTTCACTATGGATGTGACAGCTTTGTATACTAACATACCTCACAATGAAGGCCTTGCAACTGTCAGTCATTTCCCCCAAAAATGTCATCTGAACATTGATCTCACCACCATAGTCCCATTTTGCAGAACTGGCACTAACGTTAAACTCATTCTGCTTCGCTGAAAACCACTACCAACAAGTACCTGGAGTGGCCATGGGCACCAAAATGGGACCATCATACGCATGCCTTTTTTTGTCGGATACATGGAAGAAAAGATCTTTTGCACCATCCAAGGAGAATTTCCTGATCTCTTCAAATGATTCATTGATGATGATTGTGTATGAGCCACATCCAGTTCAAAATCTGATCATCTACAGTTCATAACATTCGTTTCCAGTTTCCACCCCAGCTCTTCGCTTCACCTTCGTGTTTTTCGGAGACCATCATTTCATTCTTGGATATCCCAACTGTCCATCTCAGCTGACTCACAACACCTGTCAACTTTTGTTTTCTACAAGCCCACAGATTCTCATTTTTACCTATTGATTCATCTAGTCATCCATGCGCTGCAAAGGGACAACATTCGCTTCTCCTAGTTCCGACATCTTCAACACCTGTGCAGTGATAACCAGGACTTTGAAACAAGGGCACTGGACATGGCATCCTTTTTTAAGACATGTGGGTATCCACATACCATTGTTCAGGAGATTCTTGTTCAAGCAAGCTCTATCTCCCAGTCAGAAGCCTTGATGTCCAAACCTGATGCAAACAACAAAGACCATATTCCACTGACACTTATATACCACCCCCCATATTATTCCTGTCAATAACATCCTCTTACACCATCTCAAAGTCTTACAATCTGATCCAAAGCTGAAATCAATCTTCCCCAAACTTCCCCTCATCATCTACAAGAGAGACAAAAGCCTTCACGACCTCCTGGTAAACCAAGTTCAGTAAAAACACCAACTCCTCAACTGGAAACTACCCGTGCAATCAACCTGGAAGTAAAACTGCACTTTCATTGCCAACATCCACAGCATCACTGGCCCCAAAGGAAAATTCAGTGTCCAATCCCATGCCACCTGCCAGTCCATCAACTTGGTGTACATAATGAGATGCAGCCTCTGCTCAAAGTTGTACATTGGGGAAACATATCGAACCCTCAACGAACGCTGTGTGGTGCATCTCAGAGCCATCCAGTCGTCTCATCCAATACCAGTGTGGATTCATTTCTATGCTGATTGCCACAGCCAAACCCATTTTTTCCATCACTGCTGTTTGGCGAAACCATTCTTCAGCTCCAGAAAGAAAATTCATGGAGTCAAGGATCATCTCTTGCCTTGGCACCACAATCCCTGATGGACTCAACTCCCATATCTGGCTTTTTCAGTTTGAATCATTCCAGCTCTTTGCCCTTGCTTTCCTTTCCCCCAACCTCTTCATCCCTTTCAACACCGCCTCCCCCAACCCCGCCATATTCATATTCACACCCCTATGTACATATATAGCATATTCATAACATAACAGGTAGAGCATAATATATACACCCCAAACACCATCTCCACCATCCAGGTATGCATACTCGTAGATACATGCACATGTGGGCAGTCCTGAAGATGGTCTATAACTGAAATGTTGAAGATTTTTGTTCTTTTTTTTTTTTTTGTTTTAGTTTCAAACCTTCTGAGCATCCTCAAACACAGTTTGTATATCCTTCTACCTTACACACACACACACACACACACACACACACACTTTGGAACTAAACTGAAAGGCAAGCTAATGACTGAGCAACTCATATTTCCTCTGCCCAACAAAATTCAGCCACTGCCTGCACCCTCCCCACCTCAACTTACCCACCACCATACTATTTCCTCCACCTCCTCCTCACCTCTACACAGAAGCCCAGGTGTTTTAAGTGATGCAGTGTCAAGGAGAGTAAACCGTTTCTCTCTCCACTTTCTCTCCTCTCAGCTGTTTCGAAACAAGATGCAAGAGAGAGTGTATTTTCCCCCACTTAAATGGAGCTTATAGCAGACACTTTTCCCCCATCTAAATATAAGCAGTTGCTGAACATTTCATTGTTTTAAATCAAAACAGCTATGCCTGAAAGATCTATTTGAGGCATGTGCAAATGGATAAAATGATAAGCGTTTTGTTTTTCTGACAGCCAGTTGAATGAGGGGAAGTGTAATCACTGTATCGTAGTCTGAAGGGGATGACTGGTAGAAAGGGGGGAGGGAGTAAAGGAGTTAATTTTACTTTAAGTATCAAACACTGTTGTGAAAGATATACAGGGGGGGAAGGGAAGGAACCTGCCTAGCTCTGCACAGACATCATCAGCATAACAACACATTAAAATGGGTGTCTCAGTGCGTCTCTTATGTTGTGTTGGGTACCTGGGATTCAGCTGTCTTTTAAGTGGCAGCACTGTGAATTTATTAACACTTTAATCATTCGTTTTGGTGCCTGAAGAGAAGTAAATTGCTCTCACCATCTTCCTCCCCTATCTGTCACTTTATGGTGTGTGTGTGTGTGTGTGTGTGTGTGTGTGTGTGTGTGTGTGTGTGAGAGAGAGAGAGAGAGAAAAGAGAGAGAGTGTGCACACCAGCACTCATTTGTTGTTATTTTGGTATGATTTTACCTGATCTGGACCCCCCCCTTCCCCCCGTTTTCCGCTCCCTTCTTCCCTTCTTGTGTACTTGGCTCCCTTCCTTTCCCCACATCTTCATCCTGTCACCCTGGATGGTCTGTCATTCCCACTAATTTTGTTTCTGACATCATACACTGTAACATTTCAACCTTTGGCAAGTTACAGCAGTGAAGAAGTTGATAATCTGGCCAAATGTTCATGGCAAATAGAGCAATCACATGACATGTTTATCGTCTTCCATCTCAAGAAAGGTTGTTTCCGTTTCCTTTTCATTCTATGGCCAGATGCCTTGCTGCTCACACCACACAGGTTTATGCTCTGTCCCACCTACCTCTGTCAAGACAACAACAAGTTCCTGTATTTTTTTCCCATTTTTTCGTGGCTTCACAAGTTCCCATGTTTTATTTACAACAGGAATAATCCATAATTACTCTCCTGCAGTTTGATGATTGATCTCTTTGCTCTTGTTTTTTTTTTTTTGTTCTTCTCGCATGATCTCACTTCTAGTGCCATTATGCATTTAACAGGAATTTACACCGTATCCTGGACTCCATGGCCTTTTTAAAGACTTTTATCTTGCCCCATCCATGGGGAACTCTGGGTTGGCACAAGACTCTTGGAAACAAAGGAGTAAGTGTGGGAACTGGTGCAGGTGACTATCGGTCAAGAAGAACCGGTCAGATACTAGGCATAGGCCATTGTTCCCGAGGTGTTCCTTGATCGGGAGGGAAGGTAGTAGGATGGGTAGGGTGGTCCTCACTAGTCACTATGACAAACTCATATAAGAGTGAGTGTGCGTGTGTGTGTGTGTGTGTGTGTGTGTGTGTGTGTGCACTTATGTGCTTTGGGCTCTTGCGAGATATAAATCTCTCTATAAAATATCCTTTTACATTACATAAGAGGGTCTCTTAAGAAAAGTAAAGGCTGCGTCATCAGCCTTACTCTTTTGGTAAGCAGGCAGTAGGTCCCCTCCTCCCCCTATCTTTCTCCCCCTTAATCCTCTTGCCTTATCTGAGACACAGAAGGGGTCAGGATGGACACACTGTCACTGTGACAGTTTCCATCCCTTTGTCTCCTGCTCAGTCCCAATGGCGGTGAATCATTGTACCACTTGCGGCATGTCTGACTTATCCTGCAGTGACAAATGACACAAATGACCAAACATGGGAATGGGATCCGCTTTGGACACTGGCTCTGTATCTGCGATGGCACCAACTTACCACCCTCAGGCTTCTTTTTCATGTTTGGAGTCAACCCCTGTGGTTGATCCATACTTCAGTGTTGTGGATTGACCACAGGTGCTCAGTGTACCCTGACTGGATACTGTACTTTGTCCTAGGACACTGGATAGTCTGTCTTTTTGTGCTTCCTCTCCTAGTTAACATCCGCTATCCTGTTCTCTCAGGGATGACTTTAGGCAGAATAGCAGGGTTTCTTCCCAGCCTTACAACAGCCCATCTGAGCCCCTGAATCCCTTTAGAATCAGCATGCCCCTTGGCAGAGTCGGGGTTGGTATGGCCCTGGTGATCTCAAGGGCCCCCGGTACTTGTGTCTGCTTGTCCAACAGGCACATGGCCTCATGCTTTAGAGGCTGTAGGACTTTCATTCCAATGGGAGTTCCTCTAAATCCCCCCCGTCAACCCCCTTCCTGTCAACTCCCTGTCCCTTGACCTAATTCTGGGCAAGGGGATACCCCCCAGGCCTTTCTAAGCCTGCTTTTCTCCAAGGGGATGAGAGGCTTTATGTTCCAAAAACAGATGCATGGGTCTTGCCCGACTCTGCCTGGGTCTGGCATCCAGCTCATGTCTGCTTGATGGACCATGAGTCCTCTCTGCTACGGAAGGCTTTCCATACACCTAGATGTGGTGTTGTATTCCACCTTGCCTCAGGCCCCTCTTGGGGCAGTTGTGCAGGGGGCACTAGGGATCCCTCCCTGCCTCCTAACCCTATGGACTAGCAGCAGCAGCAGGGCTCCACAGTGTCCCAGGCACACACAGATCCTTCAGACTGAGGGCAGGGGACATACCTTAGTCTCTCATCCCACTCATTCCTGCTGGGTGTATCCTCCCAGTTGCCTCACTTTAACACATTCAGCCCAGGGAAGTGGTGCCTAGGATACTGTCCCCACAACAGGTTTGGCTTGAAAAGTTTGGACCAAAACTCATCACTTGAGTCATAGGAGAGACACCAATAGACTCCATGCCCTTGTTTCCAAATGTTCCTCTTCCAGGAAGACATCACTGCACCTGAACATGTTGCTATGGTTTCCATCATGTGGGAGCAGACAGCTGTGGTCGTTTGGGGGCACACCCTTGTCCCACCTCTGGTGAAAGACGCTTTGGCAGTTCTGGAAGGTACCCCACAGGGCACCTTCCTCATGGACCTCCTGTCAAAAAAAAAAAAAAGAAAAATTGTGCTTTGGAAGCACTGGTGTTGATTGAGGTGTGGACCGACTGAGAGGAGAGAATTTCCCTTTCCATGGGAAGACGTATCCCTTCTTGAACCCCAAGACTGTCCAGGGGCTTAGTTCCCAAAACCACTGGTTGGCTGGGCTGTAAGCAACATTTTCTCCCTTTCTCTCTCTCTCCGAAAACCACCACCAATGGGCATGTCGTGATAGACAGCCCACCTGTGGTGTGGGACTGTGTGGGAAAGCAGGCCTCTGGAGAGGAAGGGTTGGGGGGGATGTTGCCTCCAGTGAGAGATCCTTTGGGTGGTCTGGCTGTCATTTTGCTGTGGCTGTTTCAGACCAGAACTGAAAACTGGAAGTGGGATTGTGCTGACCTTGGTTAAGAATGGGAGGGCCCCTGGATTTGGTAGGACTGGGGTGTTTCTATGCCTGGCTAAGTATTGGAGGAGGAGGGGGTGGCCTGCCTCCTAGGTGGCCCATGAGGGTGAGATGTCTGGTTTGCCTCCGTCCTCTAGGAAATGCCTTGGTCCACAAAGTCCCCACAGAGAGTTTGGTGCTGACTGAGGATCGTCATTAGGCAGACTGTTGGTGAAGAGGGAGTTGGACCTTTTCTTTCTGCACACCACCCACCAGCTAGGAAATCCTTTCCTCCTAGATGAATCCCTCTTGCAGGAAGTCTCTATGGGTAGTTGCTCTCAGGGGTACTCAGTTTTCTTGCTAGGTTTCTTTATGGGATCATTTCCCCAGAAACCTCTCTTTGAGCTGCTTTCAAACATGACTTTTTCATATCCTCTCTTACAGGACCACTTTCCTCCTTGCTTGTGCTTCAGCTTGGTGTCACAACATGGCACTGCAGTGAGATTAACAGCCTCAGTAGTAACCCAGAGATATCACTTTCCACTTGGATGGGTTGGTCACTTAGCGTTTATTACCCAAGTTCCTTGCCAAAAACCAGGAGTTTGGCACTCCCTGTCCTTCCTCTTGATAAAGACTGTCTCTGATGTCCTTGGTCAGGAAGAAAGGATGGGGATGGGGGTGGGAGGACACAGAAATGCCTGCGCCATTATTGGGAGAGATTCGACCCAGGGCAGTCTTCCATCTTGCCTCCTTCAACATCAACAACACAAGTCATTTTCAAAGGAGCCATCTCCAAGTGGCTTATCAACACTGCAGGGCATGCTCCCAGGTTCTGAGTGATGCTACAAACCCCAGCCCAAGAGCTCATTAGGTTGGAGCAGCTGTGTTCCTACACTCAGTTCCTCAACACCGCCACCCTGAGGCAGCTTTCTGGTGCTCAAGAGTTCCCTTCATTAACTGTGATCTCGGGGATATCCCTAGGACCAGACCTGATGATCTTTCATCATGGCTAACTTGGCCATATCCACCCCTTCTATTCACCCCCTGGACATAGGGGCAATTTACATTTCTATTACTGTACATTCTGCAAGTTTGATATGCTACAGTGCTTATTCTTGTTAGGCTAAATGTACCTATTTAACTAGTATAGTCTTGCCCATCTTCCTTTCTAGTATCACTGTGGACCACAAGAGAATGTTGGTTTGGCCATAGAATGGGAAAGAAATGGAAACAACCTCACAAACTTGGCTAGAGATGGAAGACGGTAAGCAGGGTGCCTTTTTGTTGTGTTAGCCACCAGAATTTGACCAAGGAGAACTTGTCGCCTGCCGTTGACATCGTATACAGTGTAGGATGCCAAACGTGAAATATGAAAAAAAAAAAAAACCTCCTCATTTCTGGTCTTTCTTGGAAGTGTTTGATATCAAATTCCAGCATGGTTGAAAACATAACAGTGTACTGGTGTGACTTGAGAGTAATCAAGAATCCTGTTTTGTGTTGTTGGAAAGTTTTTTTTTTTTTTTTTTTTTTTTTAAACCTTTGGAGTGGTATGTTGAAAAACTGTTTTTGATGAAGGTGATGAGTTTGAGCATTTATTTTGGTGGGGTGGAAGTGATGGATACATTATTTCATTTTAATTGTTTTCATCTTCATTTCTTGTAAGTAATGAAATTTAATGAAATATGCCCTGGCTTGTGCATCAGCCTAGTTATGTTTTGTTGCATTGGCTTGCTGATTATTTTTTCCTTTTATGCAAAGTTTGCATTATGATTTGCATACCCTTGCCCGTATGTAACCTTGTTTAAAGGTTGTAAGCATGAAGTGTATGTTTACAAGTAACTCTAACTAATGTCATTTTCTTTGCATTCATTCTGAATAGAATGTTTATCCTTTTGGTTTCTTTTGGATAACAGATGAGAAGAAACAAGCTCAGTCTAAGTATACACCCACAGCACATTCACTCCACCTACAAACTAGCATACACATGAGAATGTGTGTGTGTGTGCGCACACACACACACACACACACTCACTCTCTCTCTCACACACACACTCTCTCTCTGTCTGTCTCTCTCTCTCTCACACACACACACACACACACACACACACACACTGTGTACACATGCACACACATACACAAACATGCCAACCCAGGGAGTGTGTAATGTGATCAGGGAAACATACTCACTCAGAAAGACAGATAGTGATGAACAAGCCACATTGCGGACACATGCACACCTTTCTCTGTTCCCTTAACTCATTTTTAAAGTTAACACACAGAACATCCTATCAGATACAAGGTACCTTCAGGTACATTTTAAGATTCTAAATGATGTCTGTTTGTGGTCATATTGACTGAGATTGCCTGTAAAATCATAATTTTGCTTGGTGTGTAGAGTTACACTGAAAGCAAACCAGTACTGCAGAAGCTATGGCAAGATCAGTGCTGTTCCTATCTCTAATCACTCTTGCTGTGTGCGTAGATCAAGAGGGAAGAGGGTATGTGTTTTTGCCTTACCTGTCAAGAGGTCCATCGTGTGTCTTGAAGTCAGTCACCACTTCCTGTTGATCTAGTTGCTGGTTGTCTGCCTTCTGCTACGTACACGCGGTAGGCCAACGTTGTTGAATATCAGGCAATGTGGCTGGAGTGGTGAGGGCAGCCCATCTAGATGAACAGTCCCTCAAAGGTGTGCTGTGAGCCCGATTCCTGGAAGTGAATTGCCACACACACGATAACCAATGAAGGGTAACAGCCGAAAAGCAAGGCAGAATGTTTACTTCTCTCTCTTGATCTACAATTTTTACAGTTTGGACAGAAGACAAGAGGTTGATAGCTTTGGGTGTAAAACCTGATCTTGACGTAAGAGGTTGCCAGTGTTCTCTGTCATGGTTCATTCCTCTGATTGGTGCGTGGGCAACCTGATTTGCGTTTCTTCCATTCAGCCTAGAGTGAGCTGTTTTTTTCACAATCCTTTTGGCTATGTTTTCATCAACCTTCATATTGCCTCAGCACAGATTATCCTGAAGAGGCCTGAAATGTGTTCAGCTTCATCTGCATTATGGTCTTGTTACACCCAGATGTATCAACTTTTAGACTTGCCCATAGATAACATCCTTGCTTTTACTCCCTGTTTAAACTAGGACATGAATTAACTATTCGTAGACACACACACACACTCGCACACCATACTGTTAAGCCTTTTGTAGTTTGTTAACAATTTAAGTGAAAAGGTGTAAAAACTGCAGAACACAGTCACAGACACAGACAGGCACAGACACACACCAAAGTTCATCTATTTCTTGTATATTATGATTTTTTATGAGAACATGTTAAATTGAGAGAACCAACCAAACCACACACACACACATGCACACGCACACACACACACATGCTTCACACACAAACATGTTTCATTCTCTCTCTCTCTCTCTCTCTCTCTCTCTCTCACACACACACACACACACACACTGCTTTTCAATTTTAAAAAAAAAAAAGTAAATCATCACTCTTTGTACAAAAATGTTAAATTTTACAAATCAAGTTGTGTGTGCACAAGCACACACATGTGTGCAAGCATGCACATGCCCTCACTATTTACATTTCCTTTGTGCTGTCACTTTGAAAACATTCTAAATTGGAGAACAAAGCATGCATATGTGCCTCATTCACACACACTCGCACAGATCCGCCCAGTAGTACACTTAAGAGCAAGTCGTGTTCACAGCCTAGCCAACAACAAAGACCTCATCAGGACAGCGAAGCAAGTTAGAAATGGCACTAGGTACAAGTTACAACACACACACAAAAACACCGAGCCAAAACCTGAAATGAAAAAAGTCTGATCTGCTTTTTGGATAGAAGTGGATTAAAACAGTAACAGACATGCATGCGTTATTGTTTTTAATTGTGTTTTGTTGTGCAGACCCATCATCTCCATGGGAAAAGACATGGGCCTGGCAGCAACACACAGGGGGGCTTTGATGCCCCGTTCACTGTGTCGGACAGTGTGGGCAATGACATCCTCTTCACTCCCCGAGGAGCTGCCATCTTTGTTCCAGCACCTGACTACGACCCTGCTGTCGCCTGTGATGAGTTATGATAGAGAGAGACAGACAGACAGACAGAGAGGGAGGCCGGCCTAAGTATTCTTGTGTAATTTAAGTGGAACACATGATCTTATCATCAGCCAGACCAAGAGAGAGTGAGATGGTAAGAGAGGGTGTCGAGGGAAGAATTTTGAATTGCAGTGTAGTTTGAATGGTATGCAGTATCATTCTTCAATTTTTTTTTGGTCTGTCACATCAGCCACATATGAGAGAGGGAGAGAGAGAGAGAGTATGTCTCAGTGAGTTTGAAATTAGAGTGGAATGTACAAGGTTATCATACCCACCAAGTTTTTCCCTTTCACATCCGTCACATGGAAGCAACCTTCTTTTTGTGTGCTTTTGTCTTGTGTTCTGAGAAACCTTTACAATCCAAAGGCAGTGCCTATCTTGCATAATTTGTGTCTGTGTTCAGCTGGTGTTCTTGTAAGCATATGGCAAATGATGAATCTATATCTTAGCCCTGTGATAACCAGTGGGTAATAAAAAGCAGCATTAGTTTGTAGTTATGCGCCTCAAGCTTGGCATGGGAGCCCCAAATTGCTATTTTTATTAAGAGGTAGAACAGGTTAATTGTCTTTTGAGAAATACAGACTTGAGTAATTTGTGTAGGTCTTCAGCCTTTGTTGCAGTATGTGCATTGCAAATAACAGATCTGTTCCAAGCGCTTTACCAGTGTAATAATTAATGGATAGTACAACTCATTAGCTTAAAGTTATATGTCTTTACCTTAGTATGGAGGTCTGGAACCAGAAATTACTGTTTGTTGTATGATAGAAGTTGATTGCATTTTTAGAAATATATCCTTACATGATTTGAGTATGTCTACAGTTGTTGCTGTGAACTGTTCCAAATGGTTGTTATTTTTACCTCTGTGACAATCTCTAGATAGTACAAAGCAGCATTAGCTTGAAGTTACTTCCTTTGGCTAAGCATGGGATCCTAGTATTAGCAGCTGTAGCATGAAGTTGAGAGTGTTTAGTTTGGTATGGGAGCTAAACATTAGCAGCACTGGTTTGAAGTTAAACACCTTTAGCTTAGTACGTGAGGCAAATATTAGCAGCATTAACTTGAAGCTAAGAACCTTTAGCTAAGTACATGAGGCAAATATTAGCAGCATTAGCTTGAAGTTGAGAGTCTTGAGCTAAGTATGGGAGCCAAATATTAGCATCATTAGCTTGAAGTTGAGAGCCTCTAGCTTTGTAGGGGAGCCAAACATTTACTGTTGCAGGTTGAAGCTAAGCACCTTTAGCCAAGTATGGAGCCAAAATTTATAGTACTTATGATAGAATAGGTTGATTTTTGTTGAATACATTTTTTGTGCAATTTTACAGGGATAGATTGTATCTTTATAATTTCAATATACAGGGTGGCTTTGTCTGCTGTCTATCCCCCATTCTCTTTTAACTCCCACCGTTCTCTGCTCACTTATATTGCTTTTTTTTTTTTTTCCAAGAGGCCACTCACCAGCAGCAGGGCAGACCTTACACTGGTGTTGAGTCACCAGCCAAGCCTGCTGGTGGTGACAATACTCTGCTGCAGAGCCACACTAAGTCAGCATGCTCTTTGGAGTGGTTGGGAGGGTGTCACCATCAGCTTAATTAATGAATTTTCCCAGTAGTCTGTGGACCGTGAAGGTGTTCAGTGAATTCTGTGTGGATGCTGGTGTGGTGGGAAAATTCAAACTGTGGGCAGTATGAGACCAGGGTATGAATGAATGTGGTGGGGACACCAGAAAAGAAAAAAAAAAGAAAAAAACTGAAGTTAAAGATTCTGGGGAGTGGGAGGATGGATGATGGGGAGAAGGGAATGAGAGAGGGGAGAAGGAACCAGGAACTTAAATGTGTTTGTGTGATACAAATTTGATATAAGAAAGTTTTTATGTTCTCTGTTCCAAGGAAAAACTGTTATACTGATGTCTGATTCAAATAGGTGACATATGCATATATTTTGGAATACCATTTTTGGAAATATTTTCTTCATGTAATGAAATGATTCATTTTCTTTCTGTATTCTTGATAGGTATACATGTGGACAGAATGAAATGTGAATGCACATAATCATTGTCTGTTGGCTTCTTACTGTGATATTTTGGGTCTGGTCAGTAACATATATTTCATGTACTTTCTATCTCCAAGTGTGCAGTGCTTATATCAACACATACTGGACTCCCTTAAACCCATAAAATAATGTGGATACTCCTTTTTGTGCAGAAGATAGATGAAAAATTATTCCCACCTTGTAGATATTCTGCACTGGAAATTTTTACTGCTATGTCATGGGGATCTTCTTGTTTTCCTTTTTTTTTTTCCCCCCTTTTCTAAAATTCTCTATTCCTGTCTTCAAATTTATGACCGACTATTCTACTGTGATGACTACCTTGTATGCATTAGGGTGGATATTGTTGCACATTGCTATTTTTTGCACTTTTGACTTTCTAATGTGCACAGTACTTTTTTTTCAGATGATTTTGTTTTCAGGACATGTTCACATATTGGTATGATGTACCTAACAGAGACCTTGTGTATGGGGAGATGAACAGCTGGTGTCATTCAGGCATGTGCAATTTGGAAGAGGATTTATAGATTCTTGGTATAATGTAAATGGCCCAACATTGTATGTTCACAGCTGATGGATGACCATGGGTTAGCCAGCGCAAGTTTCAGTAACAGAGAAAATGACATCAGTGACATATGGCTAGCTGACATGTGACAGCTTTATCTCATATATGTATGTAGAAGATGGCCAAGCCTATTCCAACAGTCATGACCAACATTTCTGTCCCCACTATTTTTGTAAGTCATTTTGATAGAGTTGTTATCTCTGATAAGCAAGATAAATGAACTGTAAGCAGTATGAATAATGATCTCCAGTGTACAGAAATAATTATTTTGCCAAGTGGTTGCCATAGAAATTTGATTTGTTTATTCGCCTGTTTGTTTTGCCCACAGCACATTTTCAGAAAGTTCCATCTGCACTGTGAAGTGAAGCTATGTAGTTTTCAGTCCTGTGCTTGCATGCAATTGGTGAATCTTCCTAGTCTACAAAGCACTTTGTAGGGGCAGTAACTACTGGTGATTTCTGACAAAATATTAAAAAAAAAAAAAAAAATTGGCAAATGAACAAGAGCCAAGTGTCTAGAAGGGGAGGCAATTTTCAGGTGTGCAGGGGATGGCTTAAATGTGCAGCAGTTGCGTCCCTTTGGGCACTTTGCACCTGAAGAACGTACATGGACATCAGTGCTCAGCCTGAAAACAGAATGCAGTTAATACAGATATATGTGTGTGTTGTGAGAATGTGTGCATTTTTAAATTTGTATGCTGCCATGGTTTTTCCTTTTTCTTTTTTAAGCTTATATTATTTTAGTCAAACATACCAACTGATGTAGTCTGTTAAGTTTGTATGTTGTCTGTTAATTGCCTGTTCAGACTTAAGCTTGCCACTTGATATTGAAATGGTAAAATACATAACACATGTTTCTTTTTTTATCCATGTGTGTGGTGTGTGTGTGTAAGAATATTAAATTTACTTTAAAAAAATCCTGGGAACATTCATATCATACGTTGGTGTTGGTGTTATTGTTGATTTCAGAAAATTTGCAGAGTTAGATATACAGCTCAAGGTGATTTTGTATTTTTTGTTTGTTTGTTTGTTTTTGTTTGTATGTGTGTATGGGAAATAAGGGCCCGTTGTAGAATTGTTTGCACATAGGCACCAAGACCTGGCTATGTGAAGTATATGTTTTAAGCATGTTGAATACATGTTTTGAAGCAGGAGGAGTGAGAGTGAAGCATGTTGTTATTTTCAAGTGTGATGCAATGCTCTGTATCATGTGTATGCCTCTAACTGGCTGGACTATAAATAAGATGAGTTGATAGATGGTAACTGATCTCGTGTTTTACATTAGCTTACTTTCTGTTATTTGTTATATTTTATTTCAATTGTTTACACCCTGAGAGCAGTGTTTGTGACCATATTTAGAGCATACCTACTATATAAATGAATTACTCAGCATGGTACGACACGGTGGGGCGAGATGAAGAGCTTTTAGTATATGGACTCTTATGCAATCTTGTTCACATCAGGATTAAGCTGTAGGTTATTCAGCATGTCCTGTTGTGCCAATCCAAATCATTACCGATTTATACCTGGTAATGTCTATTTCATTGTCAGATTTTGTTTTCTATTATTAATTGTTTTCAGCGCATTCCAGGGATGTTAAAGCACTAGTGTGTTCATTTTGTCTTTCAGCGTTTTTGTTGTATTTGCTTTGCACACAAGCACCTCCGACACAGGTTGTTTATCACCCTCTTTTGAGAAAGTCATCAAAATCATCAAACTTTTGTTGTTGCTTGTGACTGCTATTGCATCACTACAAAGGATGAATGAGAAAACTCAAATGACTTGAAATTATGAAAAAAAGAGAAAATTTGTGGACCTATACATGGTACCTTGTTCGGTGTGCCTTTTATGTGGATCTTGAAGCTGCTACCACTTTCCATGTTCATCCCAGCAAGGAGGAGGAGGGCTGACCTGACACTGTTCAAGGCAGTGTGGTCTACATATGTGTGCTTGCCCTGGCAAATACTGATGTGGGTGCAGGTCGCTTGGGAGAGTAAAAATTCTGACAGCTCTCATGTTTGGGTCATTTTCAGCTGCTCTTCCTTGTAATGTTGTGAAAATCCCAGTTAGAGTTGGAAAATTCTACTATTGTGAAAAGCCCAGTTGAGTAGGGCTATTCTGATATTGTGAAAAGCCCAGTCAGAGTAGGGCATTCTGATATTGTGAAAAGCCTAGTTGAGTAGGGCAATTCTGATATTGTGAAAAGCCCAGTTAGAGTAGGGCAATTCTACTATTGTGAAAAGCCCAGTTAGAGTAGGGCAATTCTACTATTGTGAAAAGCCCAGTTAGAGTAGGGCAATTCTACTATTGTGAAAAGCCCAGTTAGAGTAGGGCAATTCTGATATTGTGAAACGCCCAGTTAGAATAGAGCAATAAATCCGCATGCACTTGGAGAGTTGGCTGATAGAGGGGGAGGGTGGAAGATGGTGGGGAGAGGTCAGTGAGGCTATGGGTTGGCTCAGACCTTGACATCTGGTCTAAAAGCAGTGGGGAGTAGACAGAATGCTAATGAGAGAGAAGAACAAATGTTCCAAACATAGATGGTGATGGGGAAGAGGGAATGTAGGTGTCAGATTAGCATTAGATTGCTGGACAAGGAGTTTCTCTGGCTGTCCTGTGTGGATGGTTGGAGGTTAGGCTGCAGCCACAGGTTGACCAGACGGTTTCTAGTCATGTGCATCTGTATGGTCATTGTTGTTGTCCTGCTGCTCTGGAGAAACTAGCTTGAGTCTTGAGATGAGCTCAGAGGCATGTGGTGATCCTGAATTCCCGCATGATGTGTCTGATCGTTTGGCAGCAAGTCTCTGGATATGCACTAGACTGTTCAGATATTGCTGATGGGAGTCCTGTTTGTAATAGTATATTCCCTCACTGGTTGAACGAGACCCTTGTAGCAGTTGTAAGAACTCCGGTGAAGCATCCACAGACGTTTCTGCAGAAGAAGAGTGAGATCTTGTTTGCCTACACAGCCATGGCATGGATGTGAAGGCCCAAGTGTCTGTCTTTTGTCAGCTCAACACTGAAGTACTTAGTGCCATTATCCCTGGAGACTGACGGGTCAGTCAGAAGTTGGTAAGGGCTGATTTCCTTTTTTTGAGATGGCAAAGATGTGGCATTTGTCATCATTGAAGCTCATCAACTGTGTTGATTCCAACTCTGCCAGTTCGTTCAGATCTGGCTATATCTTTAAGTGAGGTGGAAACTCCATTGATCTGCTGGCAGAGAATGACATTGTCAGCAGACACGTAGACCTGAGCTTTGATGCTCCTGCGCACTTCATTAATGTAGGCCAAGAAATTGATGGGGCAGAGCACAGAACCTTGTCCAAGATGACATGCTCAGCCTGCAATCAAAGCCCCACAAGTGTTGGGTCATGTACAGGAGGAAACTCTTTATCCACATGAAAGATGGAACCTCAGACCCAGTGATGAAGGAACCTTGGGAGGAGGAGGTGGTGGGGAATCTTGTCAAAGGCTTTACTGGAGTCGAGGAGTAGGGTGTGTGTTTGCCCTCCTCTGTCAAGACCATTGAGGAGGAGGAGGAACTGAAATTTCACATAATCCTCCCTTCCTAAATCCATGTTGACAGTCAATCAGAATCTTTTTTTTTTTTTTTTTTTTCAGAGAAAATTATTGATGATCTGGTGATTTGCTCTTACATCTCCTGCAAATGGAGGTAAGAATGAGGCGGCAAGATCTAAGACCTTTGACAGTTCCATATTTTGGTGGTGTGATTTCGAACGAACATTTTGGTGGCTCCTACCAATCACAGGACATTACTGTTTTTGGTGCATCACGAAAAGTGGATGAACTGTGGGGAAAAAAAAAAGAAATTTACCTTCAGCTCTATAAAGCGTATCTTGTTTGTATCAAAGACAAAATGCATTTTGAATGGAAAGATGGTGAATTAGTAAGTAGATTGTTTCAACTATGCAACCTGTTGCAAGTTTCTCTTGACACAAACATGCCATAGTGGACTACAGCAATAAGTTTCAGTTCCTGATGGTCTGCTGGAGGATTCTGTTGTTAATGTAACACAGAGAGCTGAATTTGAAAAAGCTTTTGCAATGGGTTCACAGGCTTTGGGATGGCAAGCAAGCCAGGATGGTGGGTTTTTTTTGTTGGAGACACAGTCCAGCATGTTAATAATGATTTTACACCAGCAGCAATGTGATCTGAGTATGCAAAGAAAAACTTTGCAGCTGAAAGGATTT
The DNA here is from genome assembly GCA_016801955.1 of Conus betulinus. Lineage (NCBI taxonomy): Eukaryota > Metazoa > Mollusca > Gastropoda > Neogastropoda > Conidae > Conus > Conus betulinus. Next base: position 329,682 of record JADBJO010000883.1, read on the forward strand.
GAGCTTATGGTTCTAAAAAGACATGCTCTGGTTTAGTTTCAAAATCCTTATATTTGAGTGATTGAGATAGACATAAGAGAATTATGCTGTGGCCTACTTCTTCACACTGCTTCCATTGCTGTTCCATCCTATGTCCATATTGCAGTCATTCTTGTTGCTAGCTTGGTTGAGAGGAGTCTTGGCTTGATCCATTTCCTTTGGAAGTCCTCATCAAACTGTGATGAACTGTTGACCACTTGCTGTCTGTTCTCCTTTGACTTTTCGATGACTCTGTTCAGTTGTAACTTATGGATCAGGAGGCAATGGTTGACCCTGTCAACAAAAGTACTAACAAAGTCCATCGTGATGATGTCTCGTGTGATTTCCTCCCCTGATATTTTCTGACTGTAGCTGCTGTGTTTGACATCCAGAGTTGAAAAATGTGTGTCACTGTCAGCATAACACGAGGCTGTTGTCTAAGTAATACATGAAAATTCTGCTGTGAGTACCAATATCTGGAGCCTGGCAGATGGATCTCTGGTCAAGGACACCCGGTGATAGTTTAGGATGGATGTATCCTTGGGTTTTCAGTTTAGGTGTTCTGTACCCAATACCCTGGTGTGCTTGTTTTGTAGGGATTTAAAATTTGTCAAGATTTTTGTAACCGTTTTCTGCGAGATACTTAACTTTGTAGTGTCTGTGAGAGATACTTAGTGCAGTAGTGATGGGACAAACTGCAATTTCTTCAACAGGGTTTTGACTTCTTACGATTATGATGTCAGATTCAATCCAAGGACAACTACACAGGTCACTGAATGTGTTGTGTCGTGAAGGGACACTGTTGAAATTTTCTAAGTGAAGGACATCTACTTACCACATGCTTTTCATTTTTTAAAATTTAGTGATATGATTTTTTTTTTTTATACCTATAGATAATTCACAAGGACCACTCATGAAAATTTGTCCAGCCATTTTAAAAATAGACGTTTTAAATTGGGAATAATATTTTGTTGTTTTGATCATTTATGTGAAACGGTTTGACTTAGAATATGATAAAATGATACGTCATCAGATGATGATGAGTTTATTTTTAGTGTATTAACACTGAGTTAAGTTTGTACATGTATAGATAAATAAGTGCAATAACTGGCCACAGTTCAGAAGTAAATATTCTTAAAGTATTATTATTGATAGAAATTAGTTGTTGGTGAGGCTACCTGTTGGATTTTGACAGGACTGGCTTGAAAGAGTGTGTTTTTTTTTATCTGCCCTTGATTCAGTATTGCCCTTACAGAATAGCTAAAATCAAAAGACTTGCCAATTCGTCCACAACAAGTTTTTCTTTGTTTGTAAGCGCACATGTGCGCATGTATAGTGCTGTTAGAAAACTTTAGGATGTTCTGACATTGAAAATGTTTGTATGTGTGGTGGTTGTATGATGCGATGGAAAAGTTTTCCATGAAGCATGGAGTTAAGACTCTGACAATAGCACAGCTTCTGTCTTCATATTACAATGTTACCCTTTTCAATGGAGGACTTGTGCCAATGGGACCACACTAGTGTGTGATATTGGGGATTCTGCCTTGTAGTCATGAATGAGTATGGAACTGGATGCTTTTCACTGCTGCTTGTACTGTCATCTTCAAGGACTGCTACACAATGTCTTTGAACACTCATTATCTGAAGCTGCGTGTCATTTTTGTAGCCATGACCAAAAGAAACAAACAAAAGACAAAAAAAAATGATAGAAGTATTGAAAAAACGTAGAGAGTGGCAGCAATGCATAGGACACAAAGAACATCCTAGAAACATCACCTGAATACAGCGCTTGACATGATTTCTCCAGCAGTTCAATAATAACCATACTACAGCATAACGCAGATCTAGCTACATAATCTGCCATGTGAAGCCTTATGTGGGGGGACATCTGTGCAAGATTCACAGCTTTTATTTTTCCGTCCTGCCTGAGACACTTTGTGAAATGGCAAACAAAGAAGCCTTAAACATTTCTAATCCAACATTTTTGTTCCTGTAGTCCGAGCAGAGACATGTATCAAACTTGTGTAGTAGTTAACTAAGGAAAATTAAATACCCAGAGAGAGATGACGTTATTTTTGCACAATTTTGTGTGTGTTGTCATTGTTCTAATACTGCCTGACCACTTGCATACAAGCTTTCATGCCGTATCAACGTTATGTACAGGAAAATAAACCTAGTCGAGTTTGGTATTGAAAGAATTGTTGGGAATTCACCAATTCAGTCATCTCGAGATTGCAGATATATTACATTTTTTATGACAGCCACTAATTATCAAACCAACAGCCCCATTTGTAACAGCCGCTCAACAATGCCGAACACATTGCTGCCAGACCGGTTATGCACAGATGGCATTCAGTTTGCTGAATACAGCGCGGTTAGCTGGCCGGTGGGGAGTGGCCTGCAGAAAACACCCCTTTCCCTGACCTGCATTCACGGCTTGGCCTCTGCAGCTGCGGGCGAGCTGTAAACTCCCCTGCCTCTCAAAACTAAGGAACTTGCTCTGAAGAGCCATGGTCTGTCATATACAGATATAGATTGTTCTGCTGACAAGGGGCACATGTCATGTCAACATCTCTCATTGACTTTTCAGATTGTTGGTCTCATAGTGAGGTAGATACAATGGCAATCAATATAAGAAGCTGCATTTGTCCATCCTTCTTGATAGAATAATACGGATGAAAATGATTGGCTGGTTTGGGTTACAAATTACGCCGTTTAATTTTTTGATGAACACGGTGTTTCTGCAGGTACTTGGGGAAATGTACATACTGTGATAATTCTTTTTTTTAATGTATAAAATCTTGTGAAAATGACCTTTTGAAATCCTATCATATCAGATAAGGGAGAGCTGTCTGGGGGTTTTGATGTTTGTGTGCATTATATTTTGGAGAAAGACATTCACATTTGTCCATCTGTATCTGTGGTGCATTTGACTGCTTACTTGATTCTTGTGCCTGTTCTAATTTATGAAGCATTGCCATCACTGCTGTCACAGTGGATGTCTGGAGAGATGGTGGCAGATTTTTGTGTCTTGGAGAATGCTGAAGAATGGCTCTTCTAGAGAAAAACAACTCTTTTTACTACTAAAGCCATACAGGGCTTCTTTGCTTTTTCTGTGTTAATGACCTTCTGGGAATTCTGTGCTGGGAACTTCCCCCTTTCTTATCACTTTCTTTGATTCTGCCTGGATTAATTTTTGTATTTCTTAACCATCATCTGCTGCTTTATGCCTGTATGGGTCATACTTCTGTCTTTGTGATGGAAATTCTTATTCATTTTTTTTCATCTGATTAATTTATGACATACCAGCTTTTTTGTTGTTGTAATCTGGTCATCTTTTTTGAAAATCTGAGAGTGAAAAATCAGGGGAATGTAGATGGTCCTCTTAGCTCGACTTGATTTTACTTGCCATGTGATGACAATAGTTTTACTACCCTGTCATAGACTTTTTAATATTCATTTCAGAATATACTTTGTTTCTGATGGCCCGACTTGCTTGTGATGTGCAAAGGACAGCCCTAATACGGCTGCATTTGAGTTTTACCTGCTTTTTAGTGTTGTGTGGTTTGGATTGTATTTTACCTGTTCTGTCAGTTCTGTTTTGTCTGCTGTTTGTTGTTTTCACTTTTGGAGCTATTGGATCAAATCAATAAAAAAAAAAAAAAAAAAAAACTCAGTCTATTTCGGATATTAAAGGAGTATTGAATCACTTGTATGTGTACAGTACTGTAACCCTTACCTGTCATCGTTTCCCCTGGATCCAGTGACCATCTTCTCAGCAGTGGTCAGCTGCCCACGACATCCAGCACTTTGGCCTTCTGTCCTGTCTGACCATGGTGTTGGATGATCTGTTTCCTTGCCGCTTAGCTGTGTAGTCCATAGACAGTCCTGTCCAGATTCACCTGGCATCAGGCGGCCTGCCACCACTCTCTCCCTTTCCTTGTCCCCTGCATGAAAAATGGAAAATCCAGAAGCATGCCAAAAGCGCATTTCCGAAAAAAAAAAAGAGCTGGGCGATGGGGGGGAAGGTTTAAAAAATATCATAGCTATAAGTTGTAGACAAAACATCTTATCTTGTAGTTATTATTGCACACACACACACACACACACACACACACACACACACGCACACACACACACACACACATGCAGATATAAGTATTACTATTTACAATGCAAATGAGGCCTGAGATAATAAACACAAAATGGACCCCCTACCCTTTTTCCAGGCGAACTTAACTGTCCCAGTAAGTCAAGTGTGTCCATAGTCAACAGAGAGCTATTGTGTCAGGCAACCTGAAGCCTGCCCACCGAAAAGACTTTTTGCATGCACATAGTAGAACACAACCACCTTGCCATGGAGCTTGTCCTCTTGGGAATGAAGACCACCACAACTCTATGGGGCGGGAATACTAGTTACAATAAAAACATTGTTAATGTCTCCTATGTCTCTCGCAAACGTCTCTTGTCTCCTGTGGGCGATTGTGCAGATCTGTAATTGCAATAGATAGCTCCGGTTCTCAAAGAAACTAACATGAGTTCATTGCAAGCACAGACGAAGAGGACAATGGAAAGGTGTGTCGTACCACACCATGAAGAGGTAAAGAATTCCAGACAGGTATTTACCTCATGAAAATCAGCGTATAGTATGTAAGGGCGGTGAGTATGCTGATATTTGTTTTGGTGTGAGAACGATGTGAAGGGTCCAAGCTCTTTTCTCAAAGTCGTCTGGCGTCTTGCAAAACAGAGAAATTCTTTCGCATTTCGTGAATCGCTTTTGGAGGCATAGGTGGTTGCATTTTCGCCCGTACAGCTGACGCTGTGTCCTGGAAATCAGGATGGGATCTGCCTGCCTTATGTATCGTAACCAGATCTGTGAACGATTTCATCAAATTTGTTCGATTTGTTCAAATCTCAGCAACAAACCTGCAGTAATTGAAAAAGCACCCACGAAGAGAGATCCTTCATGTGCAGGAGTCCCGCCTGCTCCCCTCCCCTTCCCCCACCACCCTTTTCCTCCCAAAACATCTGATCCTCTCCGACATCCACCCTCCGCTTCACACCCTCCAATTAAATATTCGCATGCACACAAACACACACACACACACACACACACACACACACACACACACACAAAGATCCGTGGAGTGGAATAGATCAAACGGCGGATCCATGATCCATTAAGAAGAAAAAAATCCACGGAGCATATGAAGTTACTGAGTCTTGAAATGCTTTTGATATAACCATACACATTTGCAAGTTTGCACAGCCGGGGGGGGGGGGGGGGGGGAGAGAAGCGTAAGGGAAGTAACTTTTTCAGTCCATACCGTTTATTGCTACCCCTGCGGATATTTCCCCCTCATGAATTGGCTCACACAGCAAATCCAGGATCGGTTCGACCACGGGCCTTCTATGTTTCTGTTTGCTTTATTTCATTCATTCATTTGTTGTTGTTTTTTCGTCGGATCCCATCTGACCATGGAGACCACATCAAAGGGAAAAGCTTGGATACAATTGTAATAATTTCGTGACTTTGTCAACGAATGTTTTTGATTTAAAGTGGTGTATGTGTGGAGGGGGGGGGGGGGGGGGGGGGGGGGGGGGGGGGGGAGCTCGAGGCGGGCGGGAGATGGGGGGGGGGGGTGGGCGGCAATGGAGTAACTTCAATTTAGTCTTGTTTAGATTTTCCATGATGTTATGCAAATCAAAAGAAAGAAAGAAAATTGTGACTTCATTCAGCAAAACCCTTTCAAGTTTTTTAACAGAACTATCTAATCACAGAGCATGTTAACGCTTGACATGACTTGACTGATCGAACAAAAAATGCACGCCATTTGCACCTGGAGGCAATTTGAAGGAAGAACGAGGAGGGGAAAAACTGAAGCACAAATTTTAAACTCCACAGCCATTTTTTTGACGTTTCCGAACCGGCGCTGCAAAAAAAAAAAAAAAAAAAAAAAAAAAAAAAAAAATCCGGAACAGCTGGAGGAAGTATGTGTCGAGCCTCTGGCCTGCTGACTGCAGGTATGTGCACTGACGTAGTGCACTTTTCTGGGTGAGGGTGGGGATCAGGGGTATTTGGGCGTCAGTGGGCCAGGACTGGAGGAGGAGTGAGGTTGGGGGAAAACGGCTGATTTGTTTCCCTCATTCTTGTGAAAATTGTCTCTCTCTCTCTCTCTCTCCTCTCTCTCTCTCTCTCTCTCTCTCTCTCTCTCTCTCTCTCTCTCGCATCTGCAGCCTAGCATATCTTTCCTTGTGCATGCGTGCGAGCGTATTCGTGTAGCTCATTACAAATCAACTATTTTTTTTCTAATTAGTCTATTTTGACATGGGGGAGGTGTGTGTGTGTGTGAGGGGGGGGGGGGGGGGGGAGAGAAAGGAACGGGCATGCCGATGGAATGATCTTGATCCATTTTGAGAGGTGCAAAGCCATGAGGTGACAAGCAGTCCGCAGCGGTAACGGCCAGTCGACTTGCCATGGAGAGCGCCAGCACTGGCACGGGGAATGTCGGCACTGTTCATCCATTCAGAAAGGCGAACTAGCTGACCCCACGGTCCTGGCTTGCCAGAAGAAAAAAAAAAAAAAAAAAAAAAAAGAAAAAAGCAGGCCATCCTAAGACTGGCTGCAGCCAGACAGACAGGACTGCATGAGTTCATTACAGATGAAGATCGCCGTATCTGGCTGAGCTGAGATGACTACCGACGCCAGAACTGGTTTCTTTCTTTAAAACGAAGTGTTTAACTGTCGTCAACCGGACACCAACATCCAGCAGAATGATCGCTATACCTATCGGATGAGGCACAGACCATTACCATCACTCATTGCCCGTTGCACCTTGGGCATAAAGGGCTGCAGCATTGATTCCCCACGCCGGTCTGCTCGGTGCTTTCTTCTGAACGGTATCCCGGGTGAAATTTCTGACCCTTCAGTTCCGCTATCACCCTCTTCTGGATCCCAATGTGCACGAACACACCTTTAGGGCAGTGGAAGAATTCTGTGAGGGACTAACTCTAGAGACGCCAAGTTCTTTGTCTTGGACGACCAGAACGGCAAAGCTGGTCTGCGTGGGCGTGAAGAGTGTGCAGAGAGACGGACGCTTTGGGACAGGAGAGACTAATGGAGTGGGGCTGTAGCTTCTAACCTTTGCTAGCAGCCTACTGATTAACCTGGTCAACACACTCCCCCAAACAAGATGTCCCGAAGTACAACTTGGCATGCACTCGGTGACGGGATACCTAACGAAATCAACATCGTTCTCGTTGGTTCCAACAGCTGCAGCCATCACAACAAGGGATTGTATGGGGCTCAGTTGCTACAACCTCTCTGACGTCATTGCCACACTCAATACAGACGTATGTAGCGCACAGCTGGTCTTCAAGCAGCCTCGGAGACTTCGTCGGAACAACCGTTTGAGTGCGCTAGAATGTCTCTTCTCTCTCTCATTCTGCTCATTATTTTTCTGGAGAATATCCAGTGAAATTTACGCGCAATCCATATCCAGTGTTGTGTACGTTTCCTTGATGTTACCGATCGAACACAAGTCCAGAAACTCGCCACCCGACTGAAGTAAGCCTCAAGAACACACGGAATGGAAATCAGTTCAAAGGGGAAAGCAGACCTCGGGCCAAACCATAAGAAACAACGAAAACCAAGTTCAACAGGGTAGATGCTGATGGTTCCGTCCTGAGCCAGCAACCAGCTAACCAACTTGAGAAAGTCGAAGCGAGGTTCAGTCTGACTGTATCTGCTATGACAAGACTCGGAGACCTTTGGAAGGGCAAGTGTAGACTATCACTTTTATATCAAAGTCACTGGTGCCATTCATCTTCACGGACACAGTAGTTGGACGGTGACAGCGTGATCTCAAATGAAATGTCCATGCGTTCGAGAATACGTTCTTGCACGGTCTGTGTGTGTTGTGTGTGTGTGTGTGTGTGTGTGTGTGTGTGTGTGTGTGTGTGTGTGTGTGTGAGTGAGTGAGTGGAGTGAGTGAGTGTGAGTGAGTGTGTGTGTGTGTGTGTGTGTGTGTGTGTGTGTGTGTGTGTGTGTGTGTTTCAAATTTAACGTCTATCCACTCTAGGTGATATTAGACGGGGGAAAAAAAGACACCACCCCATCAACCTGAAAACAAACTAACAAAACAAACCCTAATGATGAAACTAGAAAACTACAAGTGGTTTTCATGTGGAAGAGAAGTGTGTGTGTGTGTGTGTGTGTGTGTGTGTGTGTGTGTGTGTGTGTGTGTGTGTGTGAGAGAGAGTGTGTGTGTGTATATATGTGTGTGTGTGTGTGTGTGTGTGTGTGTGTGTGTGTGTGTGAGAGAGTGTGTGTGTGTGTGTGTGTTTGTTTACTGTTCTTTTTTCGCATCGCATCTTACAGATGAGAGAGAGAGAGAGAGAGAGAGAGAGAGAGAGAGAGAGAGAGAGAGAGACTGATTGATTGATTGATCTTTAATACACAAGGATGGAGATTTTTGGCCAAAGCCTAATCTTACAATCTGTCCTTGTCATGCATACATTATTTCAGCACATATCATTCATACTGACAATTCAACATAGCAGCATGGTAATCTAATTCTACAATGATAAGCAAACTATTCATAAAAGCACTAATATGAGAGAGAGAGAGAGAGAGAGAGAGAGAGAGAGAGAGAGAGCACGTGGGTATGTATCATTAACCTTTCATGCAGTCACTGCGAGAGAAAAAAAAAAAGCAAATCCTTAGATGTCATAGAACATTATGGCATAGGCTGCCCATTTTTTCAGACCTACAAAAGAAAAGGAAAGGAAGTAAATGGGAGCAGAGAGACGGGAGGAAGAAATTCATGCGATCCTCGACGCGAATAATTTCATACGCTTGTAATTAAGTGGGACTTTTTTTTTCAGTCAATGATTTCTTTTCGACAGTCCATCCCTCTTATTTCCTATTCCAAATCGACTAAATGGTTAAAACCATAAACCATTCAGTCATTTATTATTATCATCTCTCTCCCCCCTCTGTCTGTCTGTCCCCCCCCCCCCCCCCCCCCCCCCCCCTCTCTCTCTCTCTCTCTCTCTCTCTCTCTCCCTTTTTAAAAACTGAAAGTTAATCCGCTCTCCAAACACACGGTGTAGTCAATTAACTCTAACATAGACCGACTTGTCACCGACTTAACCTAAACAAGCTTTCACCCTTCGCTTGGTCTGGGAGTCAAACGGCACGGAGACTTCACAGCTGTTTGTTTATAGGACTTACAGTCCGGTGGTCGGTCGCCGGGGGGTTGTGTTTTCGCTATGGCCCCCCTTGTCGTCTCAAGGGAAGAATGACCTTTGAAAGCAAATCAACAAAGCAACTGTCTTCTGTATGACGTGGACTGGGAGAGAATGACCTGTTTTCTGGGAATTACCTTGCACTCTTTCTTTAACAAAACAAACAAACAAACAAACAGAAAATAAAAAAAAATGTAAAGGAAAGAAATAAATCCTACGAAAAATAGAGACAAAAACAAACGACCAGGCAGCCAGGGAAAACATGAAACTCTCGTCAACAAAATCCCCAAATAATGATGGTTGCAATGTTGTCGACTTTTTCAGAAACTAGAAACAAACACACACACACACGCGCGCGCGCGCGCGCCCGCGCGCGCACACACATACTTTTCTCTCTCTCTCTCTCTCTCTCTCACACACACACACACACTCTCTCTCTCTCACACACACACACACACACACGCACACACACACACACACACACACACACACATCTTGATTGTACATCTTGCACATGTGCAGAATAAGGGGGGGGGGGGGGGGGGGGGGGGGGGGGGGGGGGTGAAGCTCAGGCAAGGACATGACCTTGGCGGCAACTGCTATTGTTCCACTTGTTCCAATGATAGTTGCTGCCAAAGTCACCTCGCCTGTAACAATAAAGCTTGTTGCCAAAGTCACCTCTTTGCCTACTTTTTCAAGAAGTACTGTTTAGTTCCTTTTTTTCCCCCTTTTTGTAGGGGTGGGATGCGTGGGGCGGGGGGAAGGGGTATGGATGGGTGATGTTGGTTAATTCATCTTCTGCGTCACTTCTGTGACAGGACTCCAGTGCCAGTCATTCCAGCTCCACGCGGCACAACTACACCTAGGAATTACCAAAATCCACTGTGAGCAGTGTTTAGTTGTCGGTGTTTAGCAAACACCGAAAGGCATTTTTTTTTTTTTTATAAGTTCAAGACTTTTGGGGGAAATTTTGATACCTATTAAAAAAAAAAAATTAAAACCTTTGAACCCTTCAAGTTCACGGAGTCCAGTTTCTTTTTTTTTGTTAACTAGGTGTTCATTAAAAGCAGATATAATTACAATCCTTGTGAATTTTCATCCGCTGGGTATTGTTTTCTTTAAGCACTCACCTGACCCCAAATAAGAATTCAAAGGTCATTCCAAAGGTCATCATTGAGCATTTGTATCGTTTCATTGGCGTTTCAGACATGGCCCCCAAATCACCTTTTCATCTTCTTAAGCCTTGAGTCGTGCATTCTTTCCCCTTGCCTTCTGTGAGAGGTCGTGCGGAAGGGTTTGCCTGTATTTGGCTGTGTCAAAAAAAAACAATCAACGTCATCTTGATGACATTGACTGGCTGGGGAAAAATTCCGCAAAAACGACTTTTGTGGTCGAGCAGCAGACTTCGATCTGCTATGGTAACGCGCACAGCTGAATTTTAAAGGGTTAAGTGAAATAACGGCTATTTTTCAATTCTAGAGGATCGACTGACGCCTTAAGTGTATTTTCTAAAAGGCATTTTGTCTGTCCGTCGTGACACACAAATGGCGCATCAACAGGAGGCCTGGTATTTTTAATCCAAAATCTTTTGTTTTCCCTTTGCCGAATCCTACTGCGTTTTTAGACACTTGTCTTAAAGGCAGGGGTACCTACTCGATTCAGGGGAGTTTCCTGTCTGTCTGTGGGGAAGTGTTTCTCATCAGCAGGTAACCAGCCTGACGAGCTCTTCACGGAGCGAAACAGCTGTCGTTGCTGGTCCTGCTGACGCCCACGCTGGAGGAACTTTAAAAGAATACAGAGCACCGTGTGGAGAAAAAAAATCTTCCTCGTGCCCCCTTCCCTTTAAACTCGAACCTAACTATCAGAGCGGTATGTTAATTATCACTGAGATCGCATGCTGGACGTTTGCACGACCCTTTCTGTAGAGACAGCAGGTTCTAGGGCCAGGAGTTTACCATCGTTTTTCATCGTATATTGTCTCGCATTCTTTCGGGATCTTCAGGCTTGTAGAATAGGGGCCTACAACGTTTCAGAGTCGGGATTTCTTATACACTTTTGACCAAGACAAAACGGCACTTCTGACAGAGAGAGAGAGAGAAAAAAAAGCGCGTCCAGTGAGTAATTCCAGAGCATGCATTCAAACGCTTCAGGCGTTTTTCTTGCTTTCAGACCTATGGAGGAGGAGACGAGGAAGCCAACGGGTAGCCCAGAAAGGGAAGGAGGGCCCTGTTCAGTGATGTGCGCCTTGTTGTACGCATGAGGATCAACCTCCGTCAGTCTGGATCCAACATACGGTGCCCGTCAGTGACGTCCTGCATCTCGTGTTACGCACGTTTTGGATGTCGATTGGCCTACCATTTTTTATCATGAGCTTTGCAAACATCGAATTGTTCTGTATCTCTCTCTTTCTCTCTCTCTCTCTCTGTCTGTCTCTCTCCACCCTCTGTCTCTCTCTCTCTCGCTCACACACGCACACACACACCTCCCCCCCCCCCCCCACACACCAGCCACACAGACAGCGAGAGAGAGAGAGAGAGAGAGACACACACACACACACAAGCGCGCGCGCGCGTGCGCGCTCACTCTCAAACACATGCGCTTGCACATGTGCATCTCTTTACGAAGAATTAGGACGTAAGCAGAAGTGGTGAATGTGGCACTGTAAGAACTGGAAAGGAAAAGAGATTATCTAGTTTGAAGCGGACTAAAAAGAATGCACGAGGCTTTGCACGGTCACTTTAGAAAGTAAAGTTTTGTTTCTTTCTTTGTTTAAGTTTCCTTTCCTTTTTTTTTTTTTTGTAAAGTAAAACCCAAATGGCCCTTTGTACTGATTATATATGAATCGATCATACTTTGTTCTCAATGATGTCACTTTGGATCGATTCAGTGATGTGTAAATTTTGAAATATTAACACGAGGAAGCTCTTAGAGTCAAATTTGATTGCCGATATGGAGTCGGCTGCGCGTGTATGTGTGTGCGAGTGAGTGAGTGACTCTGTGTGTGTGTGTGTGTGTGTGTGTGTGTGTGTGTGTGTGTGTGTGTGTGTGTGTGTGTGTGGTTAGTGCGTGCGTGCGTGTGTTGCGTGTGTGTGTGTGTGTGTGTGTGAGTGTGTGAGCGAGTGTGTGTGTATGTGTGCGTGTGTCCGTGCGTGCGCTTATGCGTGCGTGCGTGCGTGCGTGCGTGCGTGTATGCATGCATGCGTGTGTATGTGTCTGTGTGTGTGAGAGAGAGTACGCGCGCGCGCACGTGCGTGCTGTAGAGAAGAGCTTCCCGAAGTGTTGGTAGTGTGTGGCAGCCTGCACAGATTCCACAATAATTGGAATAATGACATGCTACAATGTAGTTTGGAGCGCGCGGGGCGCGCGCGCAGGCACACACACACACACACACACACACACACACACACACACACACACGCACGCACACACACACACTCTCTCTCTCTCTCTCTCTCTCTCTCTCTCTCTCTCTCTCTCTCACGCATATACACACAACACCCACACCACACCACACACATCACACACACACACACACACACACACACACACACACACACACACACACACACACACACTCGCTTCTTGTCTCAATCTTTACAGTCTAACTGAAAGATTCATCTGTTCACCAAACACACAGTCCAAATCAATTAAGTCCCCACCACTGGCCGCCGACTCACCGACGGAAGCTAAACAAGCTTTAACTCTTCACTGAATGTGAAGTCAAACGCCACGGAAACTTCGCACGCGCTTGCTTATTGGAGGCTATGATTTTTTCCCCCCATGGCTTATTTGCGGTCTCAAAAGAAGACAAAAAAAAAAAAAAAAGACTTGAAAGAAAATCCATCACCGCTGACCCCGAATATGGAGTTAGAAGAGTGGGTGTAGGGTGGGGCTAGTCTGTTTTTTGTTTATTTTATTTTATGGAATCCTTCCCACGCTCTTTCGGGGGGGGGGGGGGGGGGGGGGGGGGGGGGGGGCGACTTTGAGGTTTAGGGCGGATGTGAGGAACCGGAGAGACACCCCCTCCCCCCCCCACCCCTACCCTCCCGCTTCATCCCTCTCGTCGACAAATCCGTGAACAACGGTCACAACAGGAGAAATATCAGACAGTCCCGCACATCCGCCTACAATCCCTTCCATCCTGACCACCTCCATTCCTAGTCTTCCCTCCTCCTTCTTTTTCGCCGAGTCCCCCCCCCCCCCCCCCCCACACACACACACCACACACTCCCCCAGCGCCCATGTCTGCCCACCCGAATGACGGTTAGTAATGTGGTGGTGGTGGTGGTGGTTTCAGATCCTTTAGCATCATAATGATTCTGGGCCGTTCCAATCCTCCTCTTTCAAAGGTTGTTAATTCTCTGCACTTTCTTGTCTTGTATCCAAAGAGACCCTAGTTTCTAAATGATATCCGTACCCATGCCATAAGTAACAGTGTTCATGTTGTTGAATTCTTAGGGACGACATTGAAAGGACGTCATGGTGATCTGCACTCCAGAGAAGGAAAGGGCTGGGGTGATATAGGGTGGGAAGAAAGGATGGGTGGGGGGGGGGGGGGGGGGGGGGGGGGGTAAGGTGGCAGTCATGAAGTCTACTCCACGACTAAGTATTTCTGTCTGACTGTTGGGACAAAGAGGGCAGCGTCATCTGTGCGTTGACTACAGAAAATGAACAATGGCACTCTACTCACAACAGCATCAGGACTCACTTTTCATTCACTTCACGTTTGCTACCCCATCCGATGGCAGGGCTTGCTTCAGGGCTGTCGTCTCGTCAGAATCAATCCTACATGTTTTTTCTAAAATAAGAAAAAATCATATCAGTATGTCCTCCTCAAAAAATGCTTTTTAAAAAGCCACAGAAATATTAAAATCAAATGGAAAAAAAAGTCTTTAAAAACTCCAATCACATTTGGTGGACGATGCCTATATCGGGTCTTTATAGTCTGCTGTAAAACTGTTCAGGTAAGGCCCATCACTCTATAAACACATGTTTCACTGAGAGTGGTTCAGTGCATGGCGCTCTGGAAACTGGTTATGATGAACGTCAGGTAATTCCCACCTCGCTATAAGCACAGGTCTCACACTGAGTGGCTCAATACACGACATGCTGTGCGAACTGTTTATGATGAATGCCAGTAAGTCCCAGCACTCTATACGCACCAGTTTCACAGAGAGTGGCTCAGTTCCACACGACCTCCAGTGTGTAAAAAAAAAACAAAAAAACAAAAGTGGCCTGTGTGTGATCAACACCAAGTAGTGTTTTCTTTACGCTCCCAGTGGCAGATAGTGAGAATTCTTCCAGGCAGGGGGTTGGACGATTCTGAACTAAAGCTTATTATCTGCTTGTGTGTTCCATTCCTCTTGCCAGAGGTCTTTGACGTCACTATGAACTGTGGGTTTCAGATCTCTGTAGGGGACAGATGATCTGACGGGTAGCCCCGTAATCAGTGGTGATTTGTTTTGGGACAGCCGATGAAACAGGCAGGAAAAACTGCAAAACTACCACTGTGGTTCATACAGCGTAAGTTCTGATTACTACTGTAGCGTCTTTCGCTTACGCTGTAAACACAATCAGTATATGGCATGAACTCCGGCCAATAAAATGCTTTATTAGCTATCCAAGCAGACTACACTATCCAGCGCTTTTCCCAAACCAACAGCTCCAGAGTCTTTTTTTTCCCTCACTGATTTAGACTAAGTAATATTAGTTTCAATAACGTCTTTACATAGCCAAATTCATTCTAGTTTTTTTTCCTTCGGAGTTGCTGGTTTGATTCCGGGCAGCGCCAGAAAAAAATCTGACAGTAGAGCTTATGACTAGGATGCAGTCCCCGCCCCCTCAGAGTGTAAGGAGATCAGGGTCAGAACGCTTGTCTGGTGTGGGAGGGGGTGAGGTGGAAGTGGGGTCTCCTCGGAAGATTCTCTGCTGTCAAGCTCTCCTGTACAGCCCACAACCCCCACCACCCCGTCCCTTGCTCAAACTTCTACGGCAAAGACTTCGGCTTGGAAGCGAGATTCAGCCAAGCTGGTGGCAAGACTGGCGTACTTTTCCAGTTAGTAGACGTGAGCTTGATCCGTTCTGCTTTTAAGATTGCGCGGCGAGTTCAAAGCGGGCTCAGTTGTTTTGATGACCATGAGTTAAGTAAAATATACTGTCGCATGCCGTTCTTACTGATGATTTCTGAGCGGCTCTCCCATTCCGGAAGGTCTGCTGCGCTCTGCTAATTACGCACTCCACTCCAAAATCCCGATTCCAGTTTCTTGATGTCTCAACTGTTCCAGACCATGATTTATGTTCCCCTGCCGTGTACAATGTCGCTGCTGGAGCTTTTTATGACGTAGTGTTCCTCCAACAGGGACAAGCAGTTATAATGTTCGTTCTGTAGATAACACTTACACAGTACAGACTGTCGTTGTGGCGTAGTGTTTCCTCCTATTGGGGCAGGCAGAATTTTAGATCTGTAGACAAATCCATGTACAAGAATAAAAAGAACACCCACATGAGAGAAAACGTCCTCACTTCATTGATTCGTCAACATGTCTTTGTAGAATTGATCTGTCAGCAGTCTCGGAGGATAAGAAAGGATCGATTGAAGTTTGAGGTGTTTTCTTTTTTGGTTTAATT
>JADBJO010000883.1:348075-355575 GCA_016801955.1 Conus betulinus
CCAAGAGTACAGGATAAAGATGTGAAGGAATGCAGAGAAAAAGAATAAAGCCCGTTCACCACGATTCTCTAAAGATGTTTAACAGAACAGGAATGGGTATTGTTCGAGCATCCTGTTCGCTGAATCAAAGGAATGAAAAGATTTCAACCAAAGAGCACAATCATCCAATTTCGAAAGCGATTTTCTCAACGGTCGAGGCTGTTTCAATTTTTGAAAACATATTTATTTGCTTTTCTTGTTGTTAAACAGAGATAGATGAAAAAAAAAAAAAAACAGCAGCAAGAAATCAGAAAGTAGGTTGAAAACGAGCCAAAATAAATAAGTGATATTTAGATTAATAGACAGATAGATAGATAATTAGGTAGATAAACAGCAAGGAGGATCTAACCACATCATAGCATCACACATGTATATAAAGCATGGATACTTGGGAAAAATATAGCACACAGTACACTGCCTTGTACTTTAGGCAAAGCTACTCGCACTCAGTGTAAACATGCTTTAGGGAAAAAAAAAAAAGAGTGAAGAATAATTAGAGGCAGAAAGAGAGATAGGTAAATACAAATAAGTAGTACAAGGTAAAGACATACAGACGGACAGACAGACAGACAGGCAATATTATTATGCAGGCTGTTATTCACTAACCAATCTTGAACATTTTGTATATACCAAAACAACCAACCCAAAAGAAAAAGAGTTTGTTTTTTTTTAAACAGTCGCAATCAGCTTTTAGAGGGACCCGTAGTCAAATGGTTAGAGTGCCTACGGAGCCGACGATCGCGAGTTCGACCCACCCGTAGGGTCGGATTTTTTTTTCGGTTTGAAAACCGTCTCTGTCCACCAAGCAGTAAATGGGCACCTGTTTCAGCTCAGGGAAGGTTAAATGCAGCAGAGGGGGGGAGGATTGGGCTCCGCCTTCTTTCATGCCGTGCCTTAGACAGTGAACCTCTGCAGTTCTCTGCCCTTGCGACCAATCGGCTGTCGGAACGTTTTAACCTTTAACTTAACTTTTGTTGAAGTCTGTATTCATGTCGATGTAACAGTTTAGAAAGTCGTTCTTTTGATGCAACAGGCGTGTGCATGTAACCTAACAACGAAGTGAAGGGGAGTTAATGAACAGCATACCTCAGAATCATTACAGAGATTCATACAGCGTCGCATCCAGTGGCCATTACACAATGGCATCTGTCAAGGAGCAGTTATGTCCCTGATGTCTTAATGGAAAGCCCTGTGCGTGCTTGCATCCTATGTGGCAGTTACTTGACGGCGGCGTTTTTTTGCCGGTGGGCTCTGCAGTCATGAACTATGGTCTGTTACACCCATGGGAGCGATCCCGTGGAGGTTCTGTCGTGTCGCATCCAGTGGCCATGGCACACTGGCATCTGCCAGAGAGCAATGTGTCCCTTGACGTCTTAATGGAATGCCCTTTTGCGTGCCCGCACCCTATGTGAACACAGCACAGGCTTCCAAAGGTGGTGGTGCAGGACTGCTCCCGGCTGGTTTGTTCGGAAGTTTGGACAATACTTCTCTGGGTCCCATCCGCGCCTTCGGGTGTATCTCTTTTCCTTTCTAGCATATCTCTAAATCATAGGTCTGTGCCCCGGGGGCAGTCGTTGTGGTAGGACGTGGATGAGCCTTCGGGAGAAGGACTTTCATTCTGGCTCAGCGACAAAGCAATCACTGTCATCGGTAGGTGGCTTAACAGGTGAAGGCCTATGTATGTTCGGTCATAACGAAGAGACTCGGCAGCAGGGCGAGGTCTCCTCTTGCGGGTTGCTTCAGAACAACCCGATAGTGACGGCCGATTCTGGGGGCTGCGACACGACGAGGTGGGGGTGCGTCTGTGTGTGGGCTGGCCCAGTATGAGCGGTGTGGGGGGTAATGCCACGAAGGGAAAACACGACCCGCGGGGCGGAAAAGATTCATACCTGTAGCCTTCTTGTGAGGGACGAAACGGAAAAATTCAAATGAAACCATTGACACTCAGTTCATTTCACACTAATTACAGCACCGCAGCCACAGATCATTTCAGGGCTGAAAACATAAACATAAAAAGAAACTATTTACATATTTAAAACAAAAAGACCCCAAAAAACAAACAAAAAAAAAAAACAAAAAAAAAAACAAAAAAAAAAAAAATGAACAACACAAACCCCGAAGTGGAAAATAAACGCCTAAATCCTCAAAAGAAATGGAACCGATTCAATCCATTTTTGTGGGTTCCCAGTTACTCCCAGTCAAATGAAAATCCGGCTCCTTTGAAAGTTTGAATTAAAACTGCCTTAAGTGTAATAACACCACCACCGCCACCTCACGAAGAGCCTTGACTGAGTTCACATACTACTTAATGCCAGCACCTGCATCATGTCTGGCGTGAACTCCAACCCTCACTACCCTAAAGAGGTGGTTTGTTTTACCCTGGAAGGTCGGTGCCAGGTCACACACCTGTCATGAAAGGCTCAGTTCTTGACTCACCGTATAGTAACTAGAACTGAGACTGGGTAGGGAATCAGTGGACCAGCTGTAAACGTGCAAAGTATACCCTGTGGGGCACCCCTTTCGAATTCCGAAGCCATCCTCCGAGACCTTATGGATCTCAGACGTTATTATAGTTCTTCTTTTTTCTCTTGTCCAAATTTGAAAAAAAAAATCTTTGTTCATGATGAATAATCGATCAGTGAAAAAAAGCAAGAGGATTTGTTTCTAAATATTTTTAGGCGTTTTCGGCCAAATGGCCAACAGTCTCGTTAACTGAATTTTTGTTACAATATGCACACAACTCTCTCCTCTCTCTCTCTACGACAATTAAGACACATCAGATACTGACATAATTAAGGCGGAAAAAAAACTAGCCTGTGCTAATTGATCCGTCAAGTCCGCATAGTATATTGCAATCAGATCACAAACCATATTAAAAAGTCATGAAAGTTTTTTTTTTTTTTAAATTCTTTCTCATCTTCTGTATTCCTCCAGCCAGTGGCTTTAGCCCCCAATGCCGCCCGTTCCGGCACTTGTCCATAGTCACACCCTGGCTTGTCCAGTCACAGCCCCAGCACCGGCAATCCGCGGGAAGAATCATGTCTAGTCGTCAAGAAGCAACCCTTCAGAGGAAACACCGCAATGCTGCAGAGTCATTTCAATGGTGTTCAGGGTGCCTGTTCTGATCCAATATACGAGAGAGAGAGAGAGAGAGAGAGAGAGAGAGAGAGAGAGAGAGAGAGAGAGAGAGAGAGAGAGAGAGAGAGACTTCAACTTAACTCAGAGGTAGTCATCTTTAACCTGTAGAAGGAAAAAAAAAAGAAAAAAAAAACGTCGAACTTAAATTTCGATGGGGGAGCCCCCTTTGACCCCTCGCTCGCGCGCCTCCCCCCCCCCCCCCCCCCCCCCCCCCCCCCCCCCCCCCCCCCCCCCTCAGCACGAGACATTAACACTGGAAACGATCGTCTGCCCAACCGTACGGCCAATGTCGCAGCGGTGTAATCTCCACCAGCAAACATGTCCACTTTTTTTCCTTCTTCTTTCTTTTTATCTCCCCCCCCCCCCCCCCCCCCCCCCTTCCTCTTCTACTCCTCGTCTCTCTCCCATCCTCTCTCCCCGTTTGCTTTGCTAGCTGTTCAAGCGGACCGTTTACTTGAGAGTCCATTCTTGTTCTTGCTAGCCTAGTTTTCCCCGAGATTTCTCTCTCTCTCTCACTCTCTCGCGGCGCGGAGTGAGCGAGTGAGTTGTGTGGTCTTGTGGGTCTGAGCAGAAGCAGACGATAACGAGTTGTCTGCCATGACTGTCGTCTGACATGGGATGACGTGAACGTGCTTCGTAAGCATTATTTCAGCGAGGCGAGCGTTTTTTCTTTTTCTTTTTTTCTTTTTCAATTTTCCTTTTGGTTTTTATTAAGTTCACGAAACGGTTCCATCTGAAGTGGATTTGGTGTGTGCTGTATGATCTGGATTTATCAAGAGAGAGGGAAAAAAAGTAAGTGGCCTGTTTGCATTTTACAACTATTTTGAAAAACTGGGGGGGGGGGGGGGGGGGGGGGGGGGGGGCACGCTTATACAGACTGTTTGAGCCTTCGTTTTAAGTGGATGTGAATGGACTGCATTTAAGATTTCAAAATGAGGCATCTTTATCAATTAAAAAAAAAAAACGTCTGGACAATTTTAGGAACTCCCCTCCGCCCTAATTTAAAAAAAAAGATTTACTGCTCTATTGCTTCTGCCTGTATACTGCCCATAATTTTTTTTTCACAGTGACACGAAAGAAAAAAGCAAAGAAACAAGAATACAACATTTTTGTTGCCGCCAATGGCGAAGACTCGTTAAAACTCAGTGTGGACTTCCGCTGGGAGGTCTTATTTTTCAACATCTGGATTACAGTCATGTGGGTTTTTACAATCCCGTACGTCCAAATATCGAGTTGAGTTCATGCATATATCTGTTATAAAAAGAATGGGACCACATATCGATATATCATCCACTTAATATATATATATTTCTGAGAGTGTTGCTCAAATTCTTGACCAACACTGCAGGTGTCAAATATCTCTCGGGCCTGGTTGACGCCACTCCTTATGAAAGGAAGCGTAGAGTAAAAGCCTTGAGTAATGTAGTCACAGACCGAAAAGGAAACCAGTAGTCATCATAAATGTATATTCTCCAATAAAATTTTCGCTTAAAAAGCTTCTTCAGTCTGGCTATAAAATATATATATATATCTATCTGTATATGCTCTTCTATGGTACCTATATGTCCTATATATATGTGGCCTGGTTTGGTTCCGTCGGGGTCACCGGTATCGGCGAGTCCATGGGGCTGTCGTTTCTCCACACGCCCTCGGAGGGAGAGCTCACTCGCGCCGGCTCCGCGACTAAGCAATTTTTGTCGTCAGTAGGCTTCATCAGGTGGTGTCCTGCGTGATGTTAGATCAAACAGGCGCCACTGAACACCACTGAAGTGAAAAAAAAGCAGTGCAGTGTCTCCTCCGGTGGGTTGCCTCCTGCAAAGCTTGACATTGACTGCTGCCTGTGGCAAGAAGAGGGAGCGGGGCCGACCGGGCCGGGGGGGTGGACAGGGGGGGGAATGAGCGGCGTGGGTGGCCGGCCGGTGAGTGGGCGCAGAACAACTGGCAAAGCACAAAAAAAAAAAAAAAAAAAAAAAGAATACACATTTTTGTTGTAAGCCAATTAGGGGACTTGTTGGTCTCAGTGTGGTGGGATTAGTTTTCACATCTTCAACATCTGGATTACATCATGGTTTACTTAATATTACAATCAAAGTACGTGCAAATATCGCCTGTTCATAAGCAAAGCATATATACTGCTATAAAAGAAATGGGTATATATATATATATAGTTTTCAATAGAGAAATAGAATTGAGAACACCACTCCTCCCAAATATACTTCTGGGGTAAAAACTTGGAGTAAAATAAAAAAAAACACAGAAGAAGTTTCATTTTAAATTGTATATTCTCCAATAAAATTTTAGCTTAAAAAGCTTCTTCAGTACTGGCCTATATATATATATATATATATAGAGATATATTATATATATATATATATATATATATATATAAGGTAAAAACAAGTTCCACATTTTCTCCACACAAGGGAGAAATTAAACATGAAAACTCGAGCTTTCGCCCATAGGCTTCATCAGGATATTGTGATCAGCTAACAAACAGAGTCAAGGAAAAAACAGTTCAGTGTTGAGCATTGCAAAGCAAGAACACAGACTCAATGCAAGAAAGAGAGAGGGCGGGGGGGGGGGGGAGGGGGGGGGGAAGGGGCCGGCGGTGGTGGTCGGGGAACAACGGCAAAACAAATAATGCGGATGGGAAACCAAGAAGGGGAAAGGGGCGGAGGGGGGTGTGTGTCTAGGGATGGGGTAGATGAAGGATGGAAGGAAGGAAGAAAAGAGAGGAGAGGGGTGGGGGTGGGGGGACTGAGAGAAGGGAAAGAGAAAGGACTAGAGATGTGGGGGTAGAGAAACACAAAGGCAAAGACAAGAACAGAGAAAAAGAGAGAGAGGAAAGAGGGAAAGTCACAAAGAAGAACAGAGACAGAAAGAGAAAGGGAGAAAGGGGGAGAAAAGTGGGGAAGGAGAAAGAGAAGAGAGAGAGAGAAGGAAAGAAAACATAAAGGGAAAAGGGGGTCGCGGAACAACTGGCAGTACAAATAAAGGATGGGAAACCGGAGGAGGGGCGGAGGGGGTGTGGTCTAGGGATGGGGGTAGATGAAGGATGGAAGGAGAGAAAAGAGAGAGGGGGTGGGGGGGGGGAGAAAAAGAAAGAAAGAGAAAGGACTAGAGAGTGAGGGAGGAGAGACAAAGCAAAGACAACACAGAGAAAACACAGAGAAAAAGAGAGAGAGAGAGAAGAGCACAAAGAGACAGAGAACAGAGAAGAAAGGGGGAGAAAGAGGGGGGAGGAGAGAGAGAGAGAGAGGGAGAGAAAAACGACAGAGAGAGAGAGAGGGAGAGAAAGGGGTTGGGGGGCAGAATAATAAAAGAAATGTATGTAGAATTAGATGTTGTTTCACAAATGGGAAATGAACCGAAAAAAAAGAAAAAAGAAAAAAAAATTGTTGGACCCACTCTTACCATATTATCCCAAAGAAAAAGAATATGCAACAATCTGATAAGAAAAAATAATATGCAGCAGTCTGATAAAGGAAAGCCTTGAGACCTTCAGTAATAGCTCCTGAAAGTGGTTTTAAGTCACATGCAGACTCACTTAACCACTTTCCGAAACGTTTTTAACACTCCTAACCTAAATCTGTCTGTAATGTGATTGGTCTGCTATTTCTCCAACAGACTTAAGAAGTTTAAAATCAGACGCAAGAAAATCTCCTCAGGCCCCACACCTCTGCTGAACAGGTGCGTGAAAAGAGTTCTCCGCGTAGGTCTGTTCCTGTCAAGAAGGCAGGACTGCGTGCGGCCTCGTCCGTATACGCTACACCACATCTGTCACGTCCAAGGAGCTGGAGTAGGCATAAGAGCAGATCCAATAATTGATATTTCAAATAAATATTGAATGTGTTGTTCCTCGACTTTGGGTCACAGTTGTTCCGTGTGGAAAGCTTCGTCAGGCAAAGATAACCACAGCTCCCTGTCACGGTCCTAAGTCATGAGCAACGGGGCAGAGATGTCCTGTCTTATGGTCCTCTATATGGAGTCTTAGTGGTTTACTTACCATTTCTTGTTTCGTGTTCTTAGGCTGCAACCCCCTGCTGCCCCCTTCCCCGAATTATGACTGACAATTTATCAGGTAATAAGACATACATCACCCCCCCCCCCCCCCCTATTCATCCCCTCACCCCCTGTGTCCCCTGCAGCTCCCTCTCCCCTTCCCCTCTCTTTGAAGCCAGTGAAAGTGTTTTTTTTTTCCCCTGGTTATGAGAACATGGAAGTTTTGTAAATGATTTGGCACCGTAGCTGGGCAATCACACTACCGTCAGGATGTACAGACGAGATTTATTCAACAGATGAAATTCGAATAAAACCAAACAC
>JADBJO010000883.1:358075-360575 GCA_016801955.1 Conus betulinus
CCTTCTCCGCCCCCCTCTCTTTCGCGCGCGCTTTTTTGGCATATTTCTCTGTCGCATTCCCTGGTTTGAGGGAGTTCATCTGTATCCCGCATCTTGTGGATAACAAATAGAAAAAAAAAGAAGGAATTATTATTACCTCAGTCCAAGAATGGAAATACAAGAGACATGATTGGGAAAAGGGTACTTAGTAACTGTATAACAAATAAAGAAAAAAAAAAAATAAAACGACAATCCCATGTGAAATGGAAATACAAAAGAGATGATTGACAAAATAAAAGCTACTTAGTAACTGTATACACATATATCTAGTCCTCATGATTCGTGGTTCTCATCATCTTTCCATGCTATGCTGCAAGTTGCCCAGTACTAGTCAATGATATGACTGTTTCATTTCTTGTCCGTCTGGGTTTTGTTCGCCATTTTGAATTCTTCTCACTCAGGAACACAGGACGGAAGCAGTCCAAAAAGGCACAGCATCTTCAAAACACTAAGTTTTGTGTTCTGCAAATGCCTCTTTTCTTTTGAATTTATGGCACGTTTTGGGGGATAAAAGAGGAGAACACAGAGAGTTTCGCTCAGGGCAGATCGGAAATCTACAATAATACGTTAAAGTAACCGTTTTAGCTCATTATCTATTTCATGTTTGTCGCTTTCCACATATTTGTAACACGTTTGTTCATTATGTTGCATTGTGGAGCACTGTGCTGTATTGCTACATTGTCGTGCACTATTTTGCAATGTATTATACAGTATAAACTTAACTGCATTGTACTATGCTGTATTATTTTTGCCAAACTATACTATATGAAATTGTACTGTACTCCAAAGTGCTGTTTGTTTGTTCTGCTGTATTGTACAGCTTTGCATTGCGTTGTTTCTTTATTCGCCCCTTTTCTCCACACCTTTCACTTGAAGATTCTTTTCAGTACAACACATCTTCAAGTCACATATTAACACATTCTCTACATTTCATGTGCAAATGCAATGTGTTACGGGGAATACTGCACATTCATTGCATGAATTTCAGAACACAGACAGCCTGCCCCGCCCCTCTATTAGCCTGGTTTCTTTTGTTACGTTATTAACACGCACATTTACTTCTATACCATCTTGGCCTTAGTCATAAACTGTGTCAACTTTTGAAACACGCCTATCATCTTTTGCTGGGATTACACATTTGGCCATGATAAACTCTTTTCTCATAGCTTAAAGATCTTCATTAGCTTCGGGAGTTCTCCTACGTCGGAGAATGGCTGTTTATACGGGACTACCAACAACAAACGTAGGCGGAAGCCGTTCTCTTACAACCCTGTGAAACACACATAGCCCCTTCACATTTTCTTGTGAGGATGGGTACACCGGACGACCCCTTAAAGTGAGGAAACGTGAACCAACTGACCAATAACTTCTCACGCATACTGACCAGAGAATGTGGAGTGGCCAGAGCGCTGTATATTCCGCCGAGGAGTCGTGAGATTGAACCGTCCCTTCCCCCCTCTTCCCTTCTGTCTCTCTCTCTCTCTCTCTCTCTCTCTCACCGTGCCTCTTTATCCACTTTGTTTCTACGGACCTCTGGTGTGCGCACCGAAATTCAGACAGCGCACACTGAGAACGAAACAATGCACGTAAAAGAAACAGATACACACATCGAAGATCCCGAAATCCTTTGTCATGGCGGAAGCTTATGGAAAGACGAAAGTACCCGGATGCAGCAGGTTATTTTGGAAAGGAAATGGGTGAATCTCGCAAGCATTTCCTGTCAAACTGAAATGCCGCCATGCTGTCTCAGTAAAACCAGTCCCGGCACTTCAGGGCGTGTTGTTATGGGGGAGGTATGGGATTGGTAAAGGAGCCCTTTAGGTCTGCTCTCGAGGAGCTGCGCATCCGGGCTGCACAAAGAAGAGAACACTCCGTCATTATCGCCACCAGTCAGACGTGAGAACTGAAACGGTCTCTCCTGATTGGCTGCTTCCAGTTCTTTTCCGTAGGGGTACCAACCAGTGAGGTCAATGGAACAACCTGAGCCCGATGATCAGCAAGACGGCCACGGAATTAGCTCAATGTGTGTGAGAGAAGAAAAAGTTACACTGACAACAAAAGTTGGGTTACTAGCTAAAAAAACAAATGTAAGATGTAACTGACAGGTAAAGACTATGTGTTGTTAGTTTGTTCAATTCTTTTGGGGAGCGTTCTCGTAGATTACTTCTCACATCTGAAAATCTGCAAGTTTTGATCTAAGACGATGATGAGATCAACGTCATACTTTCAGAGGCTCTTATGAACAGACTGTTTCCAGATCAGCGTCTGTATGGAGTGTGATCAGTCTGTAGCTGGTCGGTTCGCAAAAGTATGCTCACCCACTGTCGTCGCGGCAGTCGTGCCGTGGTGCAGGGGTGTACTGTCCTCGAATCCTACAACGATGGTCTTTGTGGCACTCGATGAGGGTTCACATGACCCACTAGAAACAGCACCAGCGAACCGTTCTCCTTGGTCCATGTTT
>JADBJO010000883.1:368075-385575 GCA_016801955.1 Conus betulinus
TCCTTTCAAGCTGTGCCGGACCGCACGCAGCAACACAAAGGTCCATTCTGAAGCGGACACGAAGTCGGGAATCGAGGAAACAACATCCTGACAGGATTCGTATCGTCAGAGGAGAACATGTTCGAAGGTTCTGGCACCAGTGAAAATGCTCTTCGGGTCGGTACCAAGTGTTTTGAGAGGAAATGACACATCGTCTCGGATCTTTCGACATCGGAAGAATTTTGCCACTATGGTTCCACGGTGTTTAGAACAGCACAGTAGATAAGCGATGAGACTGACTTTGCAATGGGAAGAAAAAAAAAGACAGTCGCCTGTTTCATTTTTTTTTTTTAAAGATACGACCCCACTTTCTCAAAGTTTACTAATACAGAAGAACACCTTTCCTACAAAGACACATCGTTTTTCGCAGTCAGATGCAATTAGATATCTAGAAGATTCAATATTCACAGTGAAAAAATTTTTTTTCCAGTCACTCTAGTCAAATGTCTGTAACTTCATCTCTTCTGCAGCAATTCTATCGCTAATTATACTGAAATAAAGGAACGCGATTTTAGTTTGAAACCGTCTCTGGCCTTCTCTTTTTTCATCTACAAAGTTCTGTTAGTCTTGTGGTTGTATGGATTAGATTGGTGGAACCGGACATAAGATGTTGAGGCTAGCCGGGTTTTGTTTGTTTGTTTGTTTCTTTCTTTCTTTGTTTCTTGCGTCGAGGCGAAAGGCTTTGTTTTGTAGTATATCTTTCTCTCTGTCTGTGACTACATTTCTGGTTTACCTGGTAATTATGACTCCATTTCAACTTAAGATCCGCACATATTTCACTTTTATCTGGAAATTCTGACTCGGATGTTTCCGATGTAGATCTATGTGAAGATCCTGCGAAAATCAACTATTCAAAGTCTGCCCGAAGAAATAATGAACGTTTTTTTAAAACATTCTTAAAACGTTGAAAAAAATGGGACGACCATAACGATAAGCGTTTTGTATAGACCCTGCAAAACCATACTAGTTGTACCGTAATAAAACGGGATTTGCCCCGCATTTGTCCCACCACACGATTTTCTATATCTGGTTCTATTACACAGACGGAGAACACAACAACAGGAAAGCGGAAAGCCACGCTGATAATGGGAAAGTTCTACACGACCTGTGTATTGTCCCAGAGTGATCTAGGTGTATACGTTGTTTACAACTGTCAACTCCTATTTGGTGTTTGCTCCGGTGGGGCACACAAATATCGGGCAAGGCGGCTGTCGAGCGGGTGACATAGGCCCCGGGTCGTACAATAAATACCTCCTGTTCGTTATGACACCATTCCCCAGGCACACAAGCACAGCCGGATAATTATTTTCCTCGGTACGCTCGAGCATTGTCAAGAAACCGAGTCGACAGACTCATAAACTTGTCACTTCTCTACAGATACCGACAGAAATACAGCTCTCTGGTAAGGGAGGAAGCTGCATAGCTGTGAAGAGTACCGCCAGAGTTGCGTCTTGGTGGAAGAACGATTCTCGCCCTTTTGCTGCCATGCTGACTCAGAGGAAGGAAGTGACGAACACACACACTTAGATGACGGAATGCGTGACGTATAGATGTTGGTTAACCTGGCCTACAAACAGTTCTGTCGGTTACCTCCAGTCAGAACTGCTGAACGGTAGTCTGGAAGCACGAGGATCTGAAAGCGCACGTCTTAGGCAGCTTGTTAATTAATTCCCCTTCCTTGCTTGCTGTGATCTTGCAGCACTTGCCGAAGTCTGTATTCCAGCCGCTACGTCTCTGTCACATTTCATTGATTGTGTATTCCCCTGCTGCCGTAGACCAGCCGACGCGAACTTAGGAAATAATACCTTGTTCCCTTCCTATGCCTTCTGCTATCCCCCTCCCACACACACGCCTCCTCCGACTTTCATGTCTCCATCAACTTTTCCCATCCATCTTTCCATCTGTTTTGTATTTTCTTTCATTCTTTCACTTTCTTTTTTGTTCCCGTTCCTTCAACAACAGGCCGGAATAGCTCAGTTGGTAGAGCGCCGGACTCGTAATCTTGGTGATCCTGGGGTTGCGGGTTCGAATCTCCGTCGGGCCGTTTCAGTGCAGGGGGATTTTTTTCCCTCGGAGTTGAACATTGGGTTCTGACTCCATTTCCCATACAGTCCTTCGAATGAGACTAAAAACCGAGGTTCCGTGTGTGAACGCACGCATAACATCTTGCACACACGTAAATCCCATCACCAACTTTCGGAAGAGAAGGCCAGTTTGGCCGTTGGTATGGATGACACGTTACACATAACATGCACACTGCGTGAGAAATGGAAAGAATGAAGGAAATAAGGAAACTGGGTGAACGATATTGACCGGATGACACGGGAAACGACTGAATGATGCGCTGGCAGGCAGCTCTTCAGTCGGCACTACCCAGTAGGCAGCCCGTTGTGTAAACGAGAGTGTTTACTATATGTAAAGCGCTTAGAGCCCTAATCTTTAGAGAAAAGGCGCTAAAAAATTAATATCATTATTATTTCATGACGAATGACGAACCAACACTTCTTGCAGAACATGAAATGGTTCAAATTGGCTGTGACTGAAAAAAAAGTGGTTGTTGATGCTGTTAGAGGGTGTACATTCTGTGAGATAAAGCAAAAGATAAACAAATGAGACTACCTTCCACCTTCCTCTTTAAAAAGAAAGAAAGAAAACCAATCACAAAAGGCAAAAGAATGAATCCCAAGATTGTGTGTGTGTGTGTGTGTGTGTGTGTGTGTGTGTGTGTGTGTGGTGGGTGGGTGGGGGGGGGGGGGGGGGGGGGGGGGGGGGGGGGGGGGTTCACGCATGTTTGGGGTGTTTGTGTGTGTGTGTGTGTGTTGTTGCGCGCGCGCGAGTGTGTGTGTGTGTGTGTGTGCTTGTGCGATGCGTGCGTGCGCGCGCGCGCGAGTGTGTGTGTGTGTGTGTGTCTGCTTGTGCGTATGCGTGCGTGCGCGCGCGCGCGCGCGCGCGTGTGTGTGTGTGTGTGTGTGCGCGAGAATGCGCGCGCGCGCGCGCGCGCGCGCGTGTGTGTGTGTGTGTGTGAGAGAGAGAGAGAGAGAGAGAGGAAGAGAGAGAGAGTGAGAGAGACAGACGGAGAGAGAGAGAGAGAGAGAGAGAGAGAGAGAGAGAGAGAGAGAGAGAGAGAGAGAGAGAGACAGACAGACAGACAGACAGACGGAGAGTGTGTGTGTGTGTGAGAAAGAGAGTGTGAATTAGGCAAATTGGTAAATTGAGAGAGAGAGAGAGAGAGAGAGAGAGAGAGAGAGAGAGAGAGAGAGAGAGAGAGAGAGAGAGAGAGAGAGAGAGAGAGGCATAGGAGTTTGGGGTGTGGTGGGCATCATCAAAAGATCCGTCATTTCATTTCTGTGATCTAAATATTTATGAATGGATAAGGAACCGTAACTGGATTAGGCTGCATTTATGGTGCTCTCTCTTGCTGGGTTTTCCTGCGCGAATTGTAAGCTCGCGCGCGCGCGAGAGTTGTGTATTATGCTAAATCACCAAGCGGTAGGGCAAAGCCTTGTCCCTTCCCCCATCTCCCTTCGTTGCGACCCCACCCCATTCTCTCCGTCTTCTTGTTCTACCCTTACAGGTTTTCTACTAAGTCTTGATTTCTTTACTTTAAAATATTGATTTTTTAAAAAATTTCTCCCTGTCTTCTTGTCTTGATTTCTTGTCTTTTAAATATTGATTTCTTATTTTTTTTCCCATTCTCTCCTTCTTCTTGTTCTACCTTTACAGGTTTTCTACTAAGATCTTGATTTCTTGTCTTTAAGATATTGATTTCTTATTTGTAAAATTTTGGTTTCTTATTTGTAAAATATAAGTTTCTTGTTTTAAAAATTGATTGATTTTTTTTTATCTTCATGATATTGATTTCTTATCTGCAAAACACCGGTTTCTGTATAATATCACTCCAACACCACCTTCTTTCCTCATCTCCACTGTCTTCTGTTGAGGTGTATATGCCAGTCATCTTATTACTCTGCCTTATTTCTTAACAGGAATTCCTTCGACTGATCTTTGTCACGGATCTTTACCGTCGCAGCGTCAGCTGTTCTGGAAATTAGCATCCCCCCAGAGCCGGTGCGACACGCTATGAACAATTCAAAGATTCTCATAGTCTATGGCCCACAGGGGCAGTGAGCTGTCAAATGTTCAATGTGTCTAGGGCACGGCATGATGGAAAGCGGGGCCCTCCCTCTCCTTCTGCCGCATTTAACCTTCCCTGAACAGAATCAGGTACCCACTTACTGCTGGGTTGTCAGAGAGGGTTTCCAAGCCGGAAAAATCCGATCCCACGAATGGTTCGAACAGACGACCGTTAGCTCCGCAGGCAAATACTTCAACAATCTGACTGCGAGCCTCTACAAACACTGCTATGTTTAAAAGCACCGCTAATGGAGGTGATCTAATAGGATTTTCAAAAGAGGTCCTGTTCAAATCGCACAAGATCAACTCTCCTTTGAAAGACAGCTTCTTTCTGTCAGATTCGTTCAATAATACACGTGTCAACTGGTGTGTTTATTTGGCAGTTATGGTGTGCATTCATCTGGCATTTACATACAACATCAATATGCTGTCTAACTGAATTCACATGCTCACTGACGGAAAACAAACTCAAGGGAGAGAAATATTAGCGTTTCATATGAAGAGTGAGGTTGGTGTGTTACATATGCTCATTTTACAGTGTTTAAACCCTCCCAACGCCACTGCAGCAAAATGGCACAGAGAACAGCATCGATGGCCTGTTTCTACACCAGTTTCAGCCAGAATGTGTAGGACTCACAGGAAGATGCGAAAGATTCAAACTACCGACACTTTCTATTTGACAAAGGTAGAGAATGACTTCAAAGAAAATGGACCCACAGGCCTTTGAAGGGAAAGAATGTCAAAACAGCTGCCGATGAGACGCAACGAATCTCAGTACACCATGTAGCGAAAGGTTTAATCTTTCAGTGCCGGAATAGGAGATGCGGGGGAGGGGAGGGGGAGGAAGGGAGGGAGGGAAGAGAAGGTTCCAGTGCTTCTGGATATATCACGCCTCTCGGCGCGTTGACCCTGCGCCCCCCCGGGACAGTATCCCCAGGCTCTCCCTCTAGACTCCCCTCTCGTGTAGCTAACTGATCCGGCCCTGTCGCTGGCACTTGATCATTTCTGAAGGTTCTCTCTCGCTATTTTTTTTTCCACAGTAAACGAAAATGTGCACATCTTCAAAGCCTACGTTATCTTTTACCTTGAAAAAAAAAGTAAAAAAAAAATCTTATAGCATTATGGCTACTCTCACGCTGAAAGAGTTTAACGGTTGACTGAACCGAGTTTCCCATATCCTTCTTTCGTTCTCGTCGCCGGTTCTGGCACCGGTCGCATGAAGGCTGTGGAGTCAATCCATCTTCTCCCGTCACGAACGACAACCCTGTCTTTTACAGCCGGTACAGTCGCCGCCGACTCTCCCGAGTGCCGACGCCACCGGGGATCGCCGGTCATGTCTGATCAGCAAGGAGAGATAGTGACGGCATTCTTCCGGCCCCGCTCTTGTCTTTTCGCATTAGGTTCGCTCCCTGGCTGAGTCGTGGTGTTTCCTACAGAGTTGTTTGGGGGTTGTTCGGTGCACGGGGGTACGGCGCAGAGGTCTTGGTCCTTTCAGAAAGAGAACGAGAAATCATGGACCTGCCAAAAGATGTCGTTTGCTGTGAATGTTTGGAGCTGAAGACTGTGTATCTGATTGAGGATGTAGTTTGACTCGGGGAGAGAGGGAGGGAGGGAGGGGAGAGAGAGAGAGAGAGAGAGAGAGAGAGAGAGAGAGAGAGAGATGGGGGGTAAGATAAGGAATGCTGCTTGCAGTCCAGCCGACCGCAAAGGGCCATATCAGGGTTGGTGTCGCGTAGAAGTCAACTCAAGTCATCAAAAAAGAAAAAAAAAATTAATTCATTGACAACTCTTTAAAAAACACACACCACTTTTAAAAACACAGCCGACATTCGGTTAAAAATCTTTCTTCCTAAAAAATCCTAGATCAGATGAAAAATGCTGATCTCTTTCAGAAACTCAAAGATCACATCAGGTGGGACATCTCTGCACAAGATCTTTATGGGGTCTGCTGTAAAATGTTTATGTCTTATTCATACATGTCCCAACACTATAAACCAACATGTTTCACTGTGAGTGGCAAATGACAAGGAATGCACCACGACAGAGAGAGAGAGAGAGAGAGAGAGAGAGAGAGAGAGAGAGAGAGAGAGAGAGAGAGAGAGAGAGAGATGTTAAATAAGCGCAAGCATGCCAGACAGGAATGTTTCAAAATGTTTATGTTACAACGAGAACGCAACCCTGCTAGCACTTACGCATAGACGAACGGTTTTCTCTCTCTCTGTCTGTCTGTCTGTCTGTCTGTCTGTCTGTCTGTCTCTCTCTCTCTCACACACACACACACACACACACACACACACACACACACACACACACACACACACACGCGCAGCCCTTTCATCCCGCTGTTTGAGTTAGAAATTTAAAAAAAAAAAAAAAAAAAAGGAATCAAGCGCAGTCCCCTGGAGACGCTCCCCCCAACAAGTCAACTCTACTCAGACAGCCAGAGCCGGTTCCACGGGACAGGATCATTCTGATGTCAACCTATGTTACCGGCGCCCTACGTCTGCATTGCTAACTGATCGTGACACACGACAAAACAGCGAAACAACGTCAACACTCGAGGGAGATTTTCTATGATATATTTTGTCTGTGACTTTACCAGTATTTTTTGCTTTAGAGATTACGAGGGGAAGGGTAGGAGAGTGCAAAGGAGGGTCTGGGAAGGGGCATGCCACTCTAAGTGCTGACCCTTTCACATCCCTCTGGCTACCCTCTCCCCCTCTTTCCCACCCCCCAAGAAAAACATTCATGAAATAAATGAAAACAAAAGATAAAGAGGGGTGGGGGCGGGGGAGTACTACTAACGAAAATTGACTTCTTGTTCAGCTGTAGCCATGATACCTGAACAGAGAGAGAGAGAGAGAGAGAGAGAGAGAGAGAGAGAGAGAGAGAAGAGCTCAATTACTGTTGAAAACAGGCACACACACACACACACACACACACACACACACACACACACACACACACACACACACACACACACACACACACACACACACACACTCGGGAAAAAGAAGTAAACCTTGGCAATGGCGCAACGGGACTTGCTTTCCTTTCCTAGACGTTGAAAATTATTTGAATAAACCTTAGACCACAGCTGTTCATCAGCACAAGAGGCCGCATAATAAACGTTTAGGACACAGCGCTTCTTCAGTACACTGGGTATGCAATGAACGTTTAGATCATAGCTCTTCTTCGGTACGGTGGCCCCACAGCAAACGTTTAGAATGTAGTTATTCTTCAGTGCAGGGTCTCCACAGTCAACATTCAGAATATTATTCTTCTCCAGGAATGTGGTTCCATAATAAACTTACAGTTTCATGAAGGAGTGACTGAGGGCGGAAAAAAATGAAGCAAAATTTAGAAAGACAGGGGGTGAGTTACCGCCAAGGACACAGATAAACATAGCACAAGACAAGACACTTGTCCTGTGCTATGTTTGTCCGTGTCCTGGGCGGTAACTAACCCCCTCTCTTTCTAAATTTTGCTCCATAATAAACGTTTAGAACATCGCACTTCTTCAATACGGCGATTCTACGATAACCGTGTAGAACATAGCTTTTCTTCGGTACAGTGGGTCATACAACAGCCGTATATAGGATACAGCTCTTTTTTTCTGTACAGTAGTTCTTCTATAACGATGTAGAATATGGCTAGTCTAAATTAGAGTAGTTCTACAATAACCATGTAGAGTATAGCTCTTCCTCAATGAAACGGTTCCATTATAACCGTGTATAGAATAGCTCTTCTTTAGTGCAGTGGCTCTACAACAACGGTGTAAAATATGACTATTCTTGATTACAGTAGTTCTATACTTCTTCAGTACAGTCCGTGTACAATAACCGTATAGAAGGCATCTCTTTTTCAGTACTGTGATTCTACAATAACCGTGTCGAACATTGGACTTCTTCAGTGCTGTGGTTCTACAATAAACCGTATAGAACATAATTCTTCTTCAGTACAGTGGTTTTACAATAACCCTATAGAAATCATTCTTCTTCTGTACAGTGGTTCTACAATAACCTATAGAACATTGTCCTTCCTCAGTACAGTGGTTTTACAATAACCGTATAGAACATCATTCTTCTTCAGTGGCAGTCTTTCTACAATAACCGTATAGAACATTGTCCTTCTTCAGTGCAGTCTTTCTACAATACAATAACCGTTAGAACATCATTCTTCTTCAGTGCAGTCTTTCTACAATAACCGTATAGAACATTGTCCTTCTTCAGTGCAGAACCGTATAGAACATTAGTCCTTCTTCATTACAGTGTTCTACAATAACTGTATAGAACATTGTCCTTCTTCAGTACAGTGGTTCTACAATAACCGTATAGAACATTGTCCTTCTTCAGTACGGTGGGTCTACAATGACCGTACAGAACATTGTCCTTCTTCAATACAGTGGTTCTACAATAACCGTATAGAACGTTGTCCTTCTTCATTGCAGTGGTTCTACAATAACCCTATAGAACATTGTCCTTCTTCAGTACAATGGTTCTACAATAGCCGTATAGAAAATGGCTATTCTTCAGTGCAATGGCTCCACACCAAACGATTCGAACGTTATTCGTTTTCAGACCAAATGCTGCATATGAATGTTCTGAGCATGACAGGTCTTCGGGGTCTTCGGTAGAACTTTTCTAGCTTACGTCTTCAGGTCTATGGCTGTTGACTGGAGAGAAGAATATAGAACACTGGAATCTGGAATGGTAGATCATAACTCGGTAGCCAAACATTTGTGAGGACGTACATATGGAGAAATGAACGTCGATTTGGATGATGCTAAGATCGGATGAGCTGGTGTGGTAGTCGGCGCTGGGTTTGGGGGGAAGGGGATGGGTGTAAATAATGATGGAAAGGAAGGGCAGAGAAACTGGCAGGGTGGGTAAGGAAGGAACTGGAGGTGGAATCAGGAATATATATAAATGAAATCTTCTCTCTCTCTCTCTCTCTCTCTCTCTCTCTCTCTCTCTCTCTCTCTCTCTCTCACACACACACACACACACACACACACACACACATATGCGCACAAATATGCGCACGCGTATTCACACACACACACACACACACACACACACACACACACACACACACACACACACACACAAACACATTAACAGCAAATTAAAACTAATAATTTGATGATGACGAGATAGACAAGGGGGAAGCAAGAGAGACACGAAAGAAGGGGGGGGGGGGGGGGGGGGGGGGGAGAGAGAGAGAGAGAGAGAGAGAGAGAGAGAGGGGGGGGGGGGATGATGGCGCCACCTGGTGAAGAAGCACTGAAAACCGCGCAGTGAGATGGAAACAGAGACCAGAGGAACGTATTGAGAAATGGAGTCAACAACAGAAAAAAAGGAGATGAATGAGGATAGCGGTGGGGGGTAAATGGTAGGGAAATTGGTTTCTTTGAAGAAGAACATTGGAACGTAGGTAAGCTAAATGGCAGCGCTACAAGACGCACACGGAGGTAAACGTTTCAATATGCAGACAGAAGTGCATGAAGATAGCTCTATACAGAATTGACAGTGTTCGAGAGCTATTACACCCCCCATCCCCCCCCACCCCAACCTCCTGCCCTCGCGGGCTCCCCGAAACCACCACCACTCCAACACATCCGCGTGCATGGACGCTTTTTTCTTTTTCAGTTATCAAACAAAACCTCATCATCCATGTAAAGTCAAAACAAACAAACAAACAAAAAAAACTTGAATTGCCACCAGGTGTATGTCGCTGTCTTCAGAGGGAGCGTTCAAACCAGACTAACTTATGAGATTGGGATCCCGTCTTGCGTCAAGCATCTTTGTCACCAACCAACCGTGGAATCCGACAAAACGATGAACTCTCAACGCTCGAAAAGATGTTCTAGGACCTAGTCTTGTGATCTGTTTTTTTTTTTTTGTTGTTGTTTTTTTTTCCCCTCTCGCTGCACGTTATACACAGAACACTTCTCTTTACGTTGACAAAGTTGCGGATGTGAGGATAGCATCGGGCAACGAGCAGAGAGAGGGATGGGGGTTGGGAGACGAGGAAGACTTGAGTTAGAGTTAAGGGTGAGGACACGGGGAGTAAATCATGAATAGCAGTGAGGCAGTATCATGCATGGCGTTTTAAAGTGCGTGAGAGCGAGAGCGAGAGCGAGCGAGAGCGCGAGAGAGAGAGAGAGAGAGAGAGAGGAGAGAGATTGCATGGAGAGAGAGAGAGAGAGAGAGAGAGAGAGAGAGAGAGAGAGAGAGAGAGAGACCCAGCGATCCTGAGGATACCCGTAGTTTGCCAGCTTAACCGCTACCAAATGCCTGCTGGTCGTGAAGGCGTCTGAATTGGCCGCAGGACGATCACAGAACATCTTCCATTACAAACACAGCTTCCCTTCACCCTTCAAAACACCCCCCATAGGTGTCACCGTCACGTGTAAAACAGGTGCTACCATCACCCTGAAAAAAAAAAAAAAAACCAACAACCAACCAACCAAGCAACAAACAAACAAACTAAAATCAAAAGCAAAAAGCCAGGCGTTAGCGTGGCCATGACGAAAACGTTGGGGTGTACGATTAAGGTCGCTCCTCATCAGCATGTCTAGCAGGTGCGAAACGAAGCAGAACACAATTGCGTCGTCAGCCCAAGACTGCTTCCTTCTGGACACCTGTGCAGCTAACCAACCTTGACGGTTGAAGAACAAAAAAAATATTCTGCCAATGGCTAGGGGGTCCCCCCCCCCCCCCCCCCCCCCCCCCCCCCCCCCCCCCCCACCTGTCGTGTGCAGACCATTAACTCACCGAGTCCTCTCTGCTGGGTGGGAGATAGCGGTTGTAAAAGGGGGGGGGGGGGGGGTACTGGAGCGGGTGGGAGGATGTCCGGACAGTTGGGGGTGGAGGAGGAAGGACGGGTACGGATGAAAGCAAGTGGGCTTCATGGGATCTGTCACCGTCAGTTACTCTAAATGGTGCGCGGGCGTGTGCTCATGCGGACTGATTGACTAAGTGTGTGTGTGTGTGTGTGTGTGTGTGTGTGTGTGTGTGTGTGTGTGTGTGTGTGTGTGTGTGTGTGTGTGTGTGGAAGGGGGGAGAGAGAGAGAGAGAGAGAGAGAGAGAGAGAGAGAGAGAGAGAGAGAGAGAGATTGTGTGCTATGTGTATATATGTGTATATGAGAGAGAGAGAGAGAGAGAGAGAGAGAGAGAGAGAGAGAGAGAGAATGTGTACTATCTGTAAGTCTGTGTGCGTATGAGACAGACAGAGACAGAGAGAAAGGAAGGAAAGAGCGGAGGGGGTGGGGAGGGGGGGGGGAGGGGAAGGGAGAGAAGAATGCTCTTCCATGAGTCGGAAGGGGGGGTGGAGGGGGAGCGGATATGTTTCGCTGAATCTACAACAATAGCAAACAGGTTCACGTTGAGCCGCTTACAAGTTATATGGACAAAATGTCAAAATATGGGCCATTCGTATTTTAAATAAATACCGCAAGTTACATAAATTAATCAAAACTACGATCGTTTTTTCCCCCCACCCTATGGAATGAACTAACTATGAAACAATTTTTAGTTAGAATTTTACCCCTTAAGATGTGAAAACAACTAACTTTAAAAAAAAATAATGCAAAAAATATGACACATAAAGTCTCATGCGATAGGAGCTTGGACCAACCATTATCCAAACAGTAAAAGAAAAACTGCTATTTGTCTCGCATGAAAAAGACCAAATATGTCGAAACATGTTGTGCATGTTTTGTAGTTTTTGTTTATTCTTGCACCAAATTCGTGTCTTTGCTGTTGTGGCAGTCAAACCGATTTCAGTTCAGTTCATGCTGTTCGTAACCTAGCTGACAGGGACCAGTCATATCAGGGCTGTCATCTTGTCAGAGTCGGTTTCAAATACAGAAGTTGCCAAAAAAAGAAAAAAAAAAAAAAAAAAAAAAAAAAAGAAATAGAAATTAAAAAAAAAAAACCGAGGGAAGAGGAGGTGGATATCCCAGTAAACGGATTTCGTAAAACGTACAAAGATTGCTTTAAAATCTCTCTTCCCTAAACTCTTATGTCAGATGAAAGAGATTCATCTCTTTAAGGAGCTCAAAAAATCACATCAAGTGGAACACCTCTCAACAAGGTTTTTCACGGAGTCTGCTGGTGAAGTGTTTATGTCTTGCATCATGTTAGAGTCAGATAGAAATGATGTTTTATAACGAACCACGATTAAAGACACCGACTTTGTTTCCAGATGAGAAGACCACAGGACACTTTTTTTTTGTCGAGTAGTAACAAAAAGGATGCTAAAAAAAAAATGGACAGTTTGAACGGAAACTGAATAAAGTATTGCTTTTGCACTTTTGAGAAAAAATGTTTTCGACAGAACGTTTTTGAAACATCAGATAAAGTTTTTAGTTTGGAAACCGTTCTAAGTCTGCTCCGTTTATTGCGATTCTGAGACTGATTGAAAACATTAAAATATTGTTTGCTCATGATTAAAACGTCAGAACAGATGATGTCTTTGAATTCACTGTATATTTCATTAAAGCGTACATTTTTTTTGGCAAGCGATGGAATAAACAATAACATTTAACTTCTTCGGATACATTCTTTCCGAACATATTTTAACCAGAAAAGCGATGACATCAATGAACTTTTAAATCTTATGAGTTCGATGCGAGGTGGGACAGATACAAAAATGTAAAAAGTGTTATTTCAGTTGACACTTTTTCTTGAAATCTTTGAGTGATTGCAGTTTTATGTTTTGACAACATAATGTCATACTGAATACAGTAAAAAAAAAAAAAAAAAAAACGTTTATGTGGAAACAAAATATGAAAAAGAAAAATGTGTTGAGGAATATTACGTCCATCTACTTCATAAGTCTAGGGAGAGAGTGGGAGATTATCATATCTTTCGTATAATTAAAAGCACACAAAAAGGCAATTTTGTGTTAAAACTATTTCTATGCGCTTTGGGGAAAATCAAGCAAGGAAAAAAACAAACAAACAAACAAACAAAAACCGTCTACGATTCTGTATTCATTGATGGCAGTAACATTCACTTGGATCCAAACTGCCACGGTTCCGATCCGCTGACAAAGCTGGATGAGAAGGAAAACATTATTAAAAAATCTTTTAGATCATAAACAGCGCTGGTGTTAAATGGAGCCAGCCATCCATGTGAGTGTGTGTGTGTGTGTGTGTGTGTGTGTGTGTGTGTGTGTGTGTGTGTGTGTGTGTGTGCGCGCGCGCGCGCGCGTGTTTGACGAAGACGCTTATTGCAGTGCGGGCTTTTGTCCCACTCAGCACAATTCTGCCGCTTGGCACAATTCAGGCCTGGCGCTATGCTGTCAGCCAACAGCTACAAGATTAACCGGTGCAGTCTACTTTAGATGCCGCCTCTGATGTTGGCACCGCGGGATATATATTATTGGGGGAATGGGTTGGTAATTGCCACTGGCTTGATTTTTTTTTTTCTCCGTCTCTCTCTCTATCCTCTCCCTGCTCTCCCACTACTCCCCCCCCTACCCCCCCCCCCCCCTTTTTTTTTTTTTCTTTCTCTCCCTCTGTCCTGTCTCTTTCGGGTCAAATCTCTGTCTCTCTGTCTTCCTCCTCCCCCCCCCCCCCCCCCCCCCCTTTCCCTGTCTCACTGAGTAGACATCCTACCTCTGTGTTTTTGTTTTCTTGTTTCATGCTCAAAACGACTGTTCATCTTCCCTTCGCCACGGGAGACAATCTTTTCACGCGCGTTTGTCGGTTTGTCTGTCTGTCGGTAAGAATACGCAAACACTACCGTGCCGATCTTTGAGAAACTTGGTGAACAACTGAAATGTGACCCATAAGGATGAGCCCGTGCAATGCTGGTGGGGATACAGTGCAAAGGACGGATCCTGAGACGTCTTTAAAACGGTCTTTAATATTGCCAGATAGGCTACTTTTGACACTGTCGAAACATTTGTTCATCAAGTGATACTCTCTACGGATATTAAGTGCTGGAGCTCTTCTGGATCTAGTGTGCAAAGTAACTGATAGATCTGTTCGTGGAAAAAAAATACGGGAAATTCACGCCTGTCTTTCCATCACAAATAGAGTTACCTTTTCTCGGTTAATGGGTCAAACAAACAGATCTAGAGAGTCAATATATTTGATTTGAAGCGCACGCCAGGATAAAGATCGGGATACTGACAGTTTCACACCCATATTTTTGCGTTTTATCTCTGGTTGAGAAAATTGCGTTGGCGAGCCTACGGCGGTGTCACTCTCGTTGAACGCCAGCGCCAACTCAGATTACCTCCCTTGCAGATATCCGAATATCTATCAATAAAGCAGGTACAGGGTGGAGGGTGTAGACGTTGTTTATTATTATTATTATTTTAATTTTCAATCGCTTGATAGTATCAGTGAGTATTCAGATAGGTCAAACTTGTCATACCTTGGGGATTTATCAATAAATGGACAAGGGATTCGAGGAAGATTTTGACCGACGTTAAACGGACTGTTCATTCTCGGCTGAGGAGGTCTACGTTCATTTCCACTCTTGTTTCTGAAACGGCCTGTTTTACATCGTCATTGTACCAGGCCGCTCACACGGCCTGAGACAGAAAATACTAATTACCTCGAAGGTTTAAGATCTCATTGTTTTCGTTTTCGTTGAAACGACGGTGGGGTTGCTTTGGTGCAAACGGCACACTGCATGCACCTCCCCTGTGGAGACCCTGCGATGAAACATAGCGCCTGTCGTGTGGTTTTATTTGACAAGAGTTTCCCTTTCAGAAAGCTGCAAATGAGGGTTTTTTTGGTTTTTTTTTGTTTGTATTTCACCTTTTGAGCTAGCTGTGTCTCCCAGGTGGCTCTCATTGCTGGTGAGAATGATAAACCAGATTCTGCACAACACTGTTGTCTTGATAACCGTTCAGTTTGGGTTTCATTTCAGCACCCGCCGAACCCCACCAACCCTCACCGCCCGGGGGCCTTTTACGGCTGTTTGTTATCAGAAATGCCCGAGTTTGCCGCAAACTCTCTTTTACCGGTAATTGAGTTAAGCCATTTTTTTTCCCATTTATGCCAGTGAAAACGGGTATGACTGTCATATTCGTTACAAGCATAGAAAACAATACATGACGGAAAACTGTGTGTGTGTGTGTGTGTGTGTGTGTGTGTGTGTGTGTGTGTGTGTGTGTGTGTGTGTGTGTGTGTGTGTGTGTGTGTGAGAGAGAGGAGAGAGAGAGAGAGAGAGAGAGAGAGAGAGAGAGAGAGAACTGATCTTTTAGTAGCTGTGTTCCGAGGGTGACATAACATACCTGGTTGCTATACCTGCGTGACCAGGTGTCAGTCAGTCAGCCTGGAAGGTGTAGGGTGTTAAGGGGGTGCGGGGGGGGGGGGGGGGGGGGGGCGGGGGCGGAGAGGCCGGAGGTGGGTGTTTGGCTGCTGTTTGTTGTCTCAGCATCGCATTCCTACCTGCCGGTCAACCACACACAATGCTACTTTTTTCTCGGCTCCGTCACCTCCCGACCCCACACCGCCTTTTTTCTTTTTTTCTCTTTTTCTTTTTTTTCACCTGACCTTAGCTTTGGTTGCATTGAGAGAGAGAGAGAGAGAGAGAGAGAGAGAGAGAGAGGGAGAGAGGAAGAGCGAGAGAGAGGGAGGGAGAGGAGAGTGAGAGAGAGAGAGGGAGGGGGAAGGGAAGGTAAGAGAGAGAGAGAGACAGAGGCAAAAAGAGAATGAGAGAGAGGAGGGAGAGAGAGAGAGAGAGAGAGAGAGATAGAGATAGAGAGGAAAGGGAGAGAGAGAAGGAGGAGAGAGAGAGATAGGAGGGAGACGGAAGAGAAGGGAGGAAGGGGAGGAGGAAGAGAATAGAGAGAGAGAAGAGGAGGGAGGGAGAGAAAAGAGAGGAGAGGAGGGAGGGAACGAACGAACGAACGAACGAATCTTTTTTAATGAGGGATAAAAGAATAAGCACAATACAGGCTTTTTTACACATCTTGCCCCTCGATGAAGCAAAAAAAGAAATAATGATGACAATATGTGACTTCAAAATCAACGAACAATCTAAATAGTGAAAAGAATGTTAGCCTGAAATACAAAAGGCAATCCAAAAATATGACAGTCAACCTTTCACACACACACACACACAACACACACACCACAACACACACACACACACACACACAACAGAAGAGAGAGAGAGAGGACAGGGAGGGAGAGGGAGAGGGAGAGAGAGAGAGGGAGAGAGAGAGAGAGAGACCGGAGAGGGAAGAGAGAGAGAGAGGAGGAGAGAGAGAGAGAGAGAGAGAGAAAACAACTTTGCGGAATACATTAACAAAAAATTTAAAAAAAAAATTTAAAAAAAGAAGAAGAAAAAAAAAAGAAGATAGAAAAGAGAGAGAAGAAGAAGACGAAGAAGAAGAAAGAACGAAGAGAGAGAAATGAAGGACGTCAATGAAGATGGACAAAGTCAAGAACAAAAATAAAAATCAGAAAGAAGAAGAGAGAGGGGAAATGAAGGACGTCAAGGAAAGGTGGACAGGTGAACAGTATATCATCAGAAGATATAGAGAAGGGGGTTAACGAAAGGACACAAAAATGAACATTCAAATACATCACAAACAACCACCGGAGTAAATAAGGCTAGATTTAAAAAGATCAATCCTCGGTAGGGGTATCTGAATCTTTCTGACATTGCGAATCAGGTTCGTTTTAAATTTATTTTTCAAAGTTGGTGGTGCATGGTTGGACATTATCTTAAACATGAAAATTGCTTTGTTATAAATGAGTTTCCATTTCAGAGGCAAAATGTCTAAAACGTTTATAATCAGAGGGAGTTACAGTTGTATATTTGAGAAGAATGAGTTTCACAGCCCGTCTGTGAAGACTGAAGAGTGGTTTTAATACGTTATAACTGGCCGAATCCCACAATGTAGAAGAGTAATTCAAATGAGATTCAATGACGAAGTAAAAAACAGCTTACGACAATGTTGGTCTAAGAAATATTTTAGTTTTGAAAGCTGGTGAATCTTTTGAGATAGAAGTTTGCAGAGCATTGTGACATGAGAAGACCATGACAAATTATTGTCTACAATGACACCAAGGACTTTATGATGATCAACTTCTTCAACTATTTCATTATTTATACAAAGAGATAGGGAATCGTAAGAAATATTTTGACGCTTTTGTCTGGTGGTTATTATCAAGTACTTCGTTTTTTTTCCGAGGATGGAGACACATGTGATTGAGTTCAGACCATATGATTAATTTGTTTATACTTTCTTGTAAACTGGCAATATATATTTTTCATTTTTTTTTATGACTACAGTGTATTGTGGTGTCATCAGCGAACATTTCACAGAGACTATCAATGAATAGAGG
>JADBJO010000883.1:405575-408075 GCA_016801955.1 Conus betulinus
ACGAGGACAAAGTGTCTGGCGTTAAGAAGTGTTACGAGGACAAAGTGTCTGGCGTTAAGAAGTGTTACGAGGACAAACTGTCTGGCGTTAAGA
Source organism: Conus betulinus (assembly GCA_016801955.1). Taxonomy (NCBI): domain Eukaryota; kingdom Metazoa; phylum Mollusca; class Gastropoda; order Neogastropoda; family Conidae; genus Conus; species Conus betulinus. The sequence continues at coordinate 405,669 of JADBJO010000883.1, forward strand.
AGTGTTATAAGGACAAACTGTCTGGCGTTAAGAAGTGTTTACGAGGACAAACTGTCTGGCGTTAAGAAGTAGCGTTAAGAAGTGTTACGAGGACAAACTGTCTAGCGTTAAGAAGTGTTACGAGGACAAACTGTCTAGCGTTAAGAAGTGTTACGAGGACAAACTGTCTAGCGTTAAGAAGTGTTACAACGACAAACTACTATCTAGTGTTAAGTGTTATAATGACAAACTATCTAGTGTTAAGAAGTGTTTATAATGACAAACTAGTGTCCCAGGTCCCGAGATCTCGTTATACCGTGAAAGCTGTGGTACGTTAGGTATTCGACGAACGGAATGGACACACCAGGCTTGGAAAACATAGGCTAAACCCAGCTGGTTTTTACAAACCATGGCTGAATTGTACTTGAAAACAATTTTTATTTGCTGCATACACTACTGCCGTACTACTACTGCTGCTGCATATGTTAATGTCATCACTAGGTTCGATCTTGTGGACGGAAATTCCGTTTTCTACATTAAACGGATTCATATATGGTCAAAAGTTTCCACATAAAACCACATTCTGTCACATTCAGTCAGTGAGGTCCTTGCTTGTTGCTTTGGAGCAAAAAGATGTTTAGATTTCTTGGAAAGCATGGGAAGATTTACGACACTATTGCCTTTTTTATTTTTACTTTTTTAATCTTAATGTTTATATTCTACACACCACGGATTATTCTTCCACAAGTGTGTCCGCAGAATTGTTCGCACGTCCGGGAACGAGTCTACGATGTAAGAAAAACTGGGGCATCAAATACCATCGCAGAAGTCGGCTGTTTTTCTGTTTTTGACGCTCGAGAAAAAAAAAAAATGTGAGAAGGCGATCATCGGTTTGTCAGACTCAAGTCCGTCCAACCATGAATCCTGAAAACTTGTGGGGTTCCCGAACGATGAGAGGCATTCACGTTCCATGCTGAAGCATGGTTGTTGCGTAGGCGACAGTTTTGCACCAGCAAACATCATGGAGGCTAAAAGCCTACCCCTTCCCGTGAAGTAGAACTGAAGGAGTCCAGTAGAGCTATTTACAATCTGTTAGACGACGAAATCCTAAAAAAAAAAAAAATGTTTTCATATAAAAAACTCAAAAAAACAATTCAATGCCATCATTTTCGTCCCTTTCACAGAGTGGTGACGGAGAGGCGTGCTACCCCTACACACCAGCGGCAAGACCAACAATCAAGGTCAGTGCCAACTGCCGGCCGGGCAGCGGGGAGGGGACTGCCCCAGCGGCATCGAGTACAACTCGGAGAAGCGCTACAAGGCGTCGCCCCCCTACAGGATCAGGCCGCTGGTGAGTTTTTTGGGGGCTGGCTGGAAGCCTGAGCTGAGCTGCGCAGGCATGCCTTCAGCTGGTGAACACATTGTGGCACCGCATGATGAGAGAGAGAGATGAGAGAGAGAGAGAGAGAGAGAGAGAGAGAGAGAGAGAGAGGAGAGAGAGAGAGAGAGAGAGAGAGGAGAGAGAGAGAGGAGGGAGAGAGAGAGTGAGAGGAGAGGAGGAGAGGAGAGGAGAGAGAGAGAGAGAGAGAGGAGAGAGAGAGAGAGAGGAGAGAGAGAGAGAAGAGAGAGAGAGAGAGAGAGAGAGAGAGAGAGAGAGAGAGAGAGAGAGAGAGAGAGAGAGAGAGAGAGAGAGAGAGAGGAGAGAGAGAGAGAGAGAGAGAGAGAGAGAGAGAGAGAGAGAGAGAGAGAGAGAGAGAGAGAGAGAGAGAGAGTTTGTTGTCCCTCCACCACTTTTTGTCCCTTCCCTACACCCCCCCCCCCCCCCCCCTACGCCCCCCCCCTGTTTCCCCCCCCCCTTTCCCCTCCCCCCCCCTCTCCATCTCTGTTTCTCCTGCCCCCCCCCTCCCCCCCCCCCCCCCCCCCCCCCCCCCTCCCCTCCCTCCTCCCCACCTCTGTGCACGTGGACGTGCGCGCGCACTGCATAATTTCATGTTTCAGCATGTTTCTTGGCCGCTCTCTGTTTTTTTTTTGTTTGTTTGTTTGTTTTTTAACACACTTGTGCTTACTACTGTATGGAATCCTGGACTCTAGTATAGCAAGACTGGAAATCTTAAACAAGGCAGCCAACAGTAAACAGCAAATAAACAGTAGCGTAGCTCTTGCTCCCACGCGACGAAATCATTACAGACCCATAACATCCAAACGAAAGCTAATTACGACACCAGACTGCCTGGTAGAAATGACAACACGGGCCGGGCACACAGAACAAACAAGGCCTGTAATTATTTCATCGTGCGAGCAAGAGTTACCCTGCTTATTTGTTATGTGTGAGCGTTATGACTGTTACAGGTGTCAAAGAGTTGATCTATAAGTCTTTCGCTGATGACTTTGTTCAGATCACAGGATGCTTTGAAGTGCCTCCACTCAT
>JADBJO010000883.1:413075-423075 GCA_016801955.1 Conus betulinus
GTACTTGGGTATTAAAAAATATCTTTTTTGACAGAAACACGTTTTCAGCCGATGTAATTGGTGAATCTTATACTACGCTCACTCCTGTATTTGAAGAACGTCTGACATAGGTATCAGTTCATACATGTGCAAGAATGGTAGATGGCATTACAAAAATTGTGCCAGAAGTTAGTTTCGAAGTGAAGTCACTGCAAGCAGAAATTGAAACAAAACTTTGAAAATAATTGTTAGCGAGTCCGCCAGACAACAGGGACAAACAAATTACAAGACAGAGCACCGCGCGTTTCGACCTCTTAGGTCTTCTTCAGACATGACAAACAACATTTACGACAATGAAACTCAACGCCCATCTTGCGCCGAACATGAGAAGATAAGTGATTTACTCGTTCATCGTTTTCGTTGTCCTGAATGTTGTTTATCTTACCTGAAGAATACCTAAGAGGTCGAAACGCGTCGTGCTTTGTCTTGTAATTTGTTTGTCCCTGTTGTTTGGCGGACTCCTTAAGAATTATTTGTAAAATGTGTGCTGGAAGTGTTAAGAAAGTGGATCGTTATCTGATATTCAAAAACAACAACAACAAACAACAAACAAACAAACAAACAAAAACTGTTAATTTCTGTTCTGAAACAAGACAGGCCAAACCTTGAGGTGTAAGTTATTGACCAGCTGGCGTTTGCTCTCATTGAAAAACAGTTTTTTTGCCTACGTAAAGAACAACCAAGGAGATTTGACCACTGAGATCAAGCTTTTCCTACGCCGCCTTCACAGGGGCCCGTAGTCCAGCGGTTACAGTGTTTGCTCACAGTGCTGACGACCTTGAGTTCAAACCATGTGTGGTATCGGAACCCCACGGCTTGAATACCCTCTTGGTCCATCCAGCAGTAGACCTTCAGATTAGGTTACTGGACTTTACTTTTTTTTTTTTTTTTTTTTAAACCTTCAGATCAAGGACTCCTGTTGATTTTCTTTTCTCTCTCCATGCTATCTCGGCTTTAATCTCTCATCAATGATCAAACGGACAGAGTTGCAAAGGTGCCAAGAGTTTCCTAAACGCGTCTGCAGTGATTCGCCCGTCATCTCGTATAATGATTTGGAAAAAGTTTGAAAACGATGTTGCAGAACGTTTTAATCGTTTCGCTAATGTACGTCCCCTCAACCTGCCGGATTTTTGGCTCTGTAAGTAAGCAATTTACAAGTTAGGTATGCACATTTGTGTATTCATTTCGGGCGAGAGAACAATGTTGAAATAACTTAATTACACAGTTTGTTCATTCGGCGGACGGTTGCGAGTTTATGAGGTCCCTCATGCGAGAAAATAACCTTTTACAAAGTAGTGATGGTTCTCAAGGTCACTCCCAGACGATTGTCATTTTAAATTAATGAACGGTTCTTGCACAGATATCAGTTATTTGTTCAACTGCAGTTAATTTTTCCCCGAGGCCTTCCTGTCATTTGCTCTGTGTCCCTTTCTCCAGACTCTCTCAGCGTTTGATTCACTGACACCTCAGTGCCCTTCTGTCCCCCTCTCCTCCCGATATTCAACTGAATTCCTCCACCACCACCACCACTAAACACACACACACACACACACACACACACACGCACGCACGCACGCACGCACGCACGCACACACACACACACACACACACACACACACACACACACACACACACACACACACCCCTGCGCTCGCGCATGGCTGACATGGCCAAAATAACATAGGATTAAGGAAAAGAAGGATCGATGACGCGATACCTGGCTGTTATGATCATCAGCACACAGGTGCAGAACTTCCTTTGCATTGTCAAAATGCTTACATTTTCAAAATATTGAAAACAAGTGACCATGGTTCGAACCTAACCCCAAAATCATTTTATCAAAATGATTGTGACACGAGTTTCGCACATCAACATTAATGTCAAATGTTTAAAGAAAGAAAGGAAAAAAAAAAAAGTGGCCAAAAGACACTGCCGAATGGTCAGCTAGCGGTCCACTGTGGACAGTCTGTGCTGTCTCACTCTTTGATAACAAGTTAAAAAAAAAAAGTTGGCATGTTATAAGTTGTGACCAGAAGAAAAAGAAAAGGTGTACAACATAGAAGATTGGACCACAGTGGAGGAAAAAGAACAGTGTACGATAGAAAACTGAGCGAAAACGTTAAAGTTACTGACTGAAAAGAAATTACCAGCACACAAGTTGCGAAAGGCGGGGATACAATCAGTACCAAAAAGCCACCCCTCCCTACCCCCCCACGAGAGAGAGAGAGAGAGAGAGAGAGAGAGAGAGAGAGAGAGCACATTAAGAGATGTTTTCAAAGAGCAGTGTAGATCTAGTATGGTTTTTATGGAGGGGTTATGAGAGAAGAGAGAGAGAGAGAGAGAGAGAGAGAGAGAGAGAGAGAGAGAGAGAGCACAATGTTTTCAAAGCAGTGTAGATCTAGTATGGTTTTGGTATCCCTTTGGGAATCTTCTTTTTGCGCAAAAGCACCCCCTTTTCTCTTCATCCATCTCTGTATACAAAGTTCGATTTTATGGGTGAGGTTATTCTTAATCTACATGAACAACTCCCTTTCATCAGTGTCCCCCCATTTTGTTGAACCGATTCAAAACGTCAACGAAGTCATGCAACTACATTCTTCTGCTTTGTCACGTCTGTCACCACAGATATATTGTCACCGAAACAAACCTCGCTTTCCACACACTGAACTCGGCAATTCTCAGCTCTTGGATAACAAAATAAGATGTTGAAAGAAAGAGCAATCTTTGGGTCTGTCTTCTAACAACATCTCCCTGCTGTAGTGCTGTGAACAAGTTTTGGTTCAAGGGACGTTAGTCTTATGCTTTCACTTTTGCAGCTTCGTTCTGATGATAAACAGTTTTTTGTTGTTGTTGTTGTTGTTGTTGACAGCCATCAAGATCAGTCAATACAACGTTTTCATAGTATCAACAAGAGTTAAACGTTTCTATTGTACGAATCCATACAGCAAACATTCTTCAAACCCCCAAGCGATCACAACATTACACCTGCATACCTGGGGAAATGGCAGCCTCTGTGAGAAGGCTAAAAAAAACGCGAACAATTTCTCGACATTTCTACTGTGTGTCCGCTCAGAGGAAGCAAACACTGGTAAGCCCAGTTACGTCATCTGACGTTTTTCTCCGTTTACATCATTTCGAGTTGTCCTCAGTTTACGTCATTCGAGTTTTTTTTTTCTCACACAGACCTGCGACCGCGACGGCCCTAGAGCTACATCGCTGGGTGAAGCGTGTTCCGAAAGGTGGCCTTTCTCATGACCTTCACGACACATGTGGGGCTTCTGGGATATACATTATGAGCACACGTCCGTATTAAACGTCAGTTTAGACTTTCAGCGCTATCCAGTTGACAGTACTGGGTTCTACCGGACCTCCACAAGATAAGAAATAGATTTGTTATTTCGGTCTTCTAGATGTTTTGCTTCTTTTCCGACCTTTTCTCTTTTGCCTGCGTGCGTGTGTGTGTGTGTGTGTGTGTGTGTGTGTGTGTTTTTTCATTTATTTATTTTACCGCCAGAAAGGATCTCTCAGACATAGATATCGTTCAGGAGGCCGTATGCAAGATTTTAGAATCTCCAGTGTTTTAGCATTTAAACTAAAACAACAGCAACGACAACAACAACAACAAGAAAACCGACCACTTTTTATAACAGGACTATGGAAGTGATTTCCTGCGATTGGTTTTGTTTGTGACCATGTGGATACAAACTGTCACAACGTAAACGCGCACAATATTGAAAAATACTGTGGGAAAATAACATGAATTTCCGTGGAAAATGACTCAGCGTATTATATGGAATATGACAGGCACAAAGGTTTTTAAAGTGTCTGTCTTTGGGGCTACTTGCACGTTCGGCAAGCAGTGAGATCTTTGAAGAAAATGCGCGCGTGTTCACATTTTACATGCTGTCTGTCTCTATCTGTGGCTGTCTGTCTGTCTGTCTTTGTCTGTCTGTCTCTCTGTCTCTGTCTGTCCGTCCTCTCTCTCTCTCTTGTCTGTCTGTCTCTCTCTCTCTCTCTCTCACATGTACATACACTACACAAGCACAAGAGAGAGAGAGAGAGAGAGTGAAGGGGGGGGGGGGGGGGGGGGGGGGCGAGGGAGTGGGGGGGGGGGCGAGGGGTTAATAGTTAAGCACGCTGGTTCTATAATTATATCCATCTCAAGCCCAACAGAGGGTCAATATGAACAGAAAGCAGAGGAGAGAGAGAGAGAGCGAGGAGAGAGAGAGAGGAGAGAGAGAGAGAGAGGCAGACAGAGAGAGGACAGACAGACACAGAGACAGACAGATCTAGGTGTAGAACTGCACACCCCGAGATAAAGCGATGGAGAAACCCACCGACACACATAACTGACAAGCTCATTATGTCACGTCACATTCTGCACGAATCACGTCCGTCTAGATGACGCAGTACCCCCGGCTAGGCTCTGTTGCCTTTGGGCCCAGTCCCGCGCCAGGCAGCAGCAGCAAGCAGCAGCTGCTGCGAAACCATACATCGGTCCGAAAATACGGTCACACGCGGCACACATTGTGCCGTAAATGTTCCCCCCCCCACCCCCCCCCCCCCCGTAAACACTGCGGCGATGTGTTTGTGTGTTTTTTGTCATTTGCGTCTGCTGTCGTGTCGCACACATTTTGTAAGGAGCGGCAGGAAGGGAACGACGACGAGTGTACAGGCGACTATCGGCCAAGCATACAGTCTACTGCTCCCCGACCTACACCACCACTCTGACTCCTGCTCCCAGACTTGGGGCCCTCGAGGTATGTCCCGACAGCCCTACCCCCACTTAAACCCCTCCGAGTTAACCCCCCCTCCCAATCCCAAGTTCCTGCAAAACGCCTTAACACGCATGCGTATTCACATCGCACAACAAAAGCCTCAAGCACCAAAACTCACTCACACATCAGTGGGACGAGGGGGAGAGAGGAGGGAGGGGAGGAGAAAGAGAGAGGGGGGGGGGTGGGGGGTGGGGGTTATCGACAAGGACCACAGACTTCTCCTGATTATTATTGTTGTTTTTATCCCCCTCCCCCCCCCCCCCTCCCCCTTTCTTTGTTGATTTGTTTCTCTAATTTCCTCTGGTTCCCATCTAATGGCCAATTATATCCACCTTCAACTATCCCTTCAGATCGTCAATGTTGCCGGTTTTTGCAATTTTTTTTTTTTTTTTTTTTTTTTTTTTAAGAAGAACACCATTAGAGAGATGAATAAGAATTAGATCTATTTGCGAGAGAGAGAGACAGGCAGACTGCAGACAGGAATCAGAGACAGAGATTCTAAATGTGATAGCGCATCGGCCACACCCAAACAAACATAAAAAAAAGAGAACCCACAAGACACTTGTGATTAAACTGTGTTTGTGTTGCGATTCGTTGTCACGTCACATTCTGCACGAATCACGTTTTTTTAGATGGTGATGAGCTACCCCAACATTGGGCTCTGTTGCCTTTGGCCCGGTAAGAACCCAGTGCATTGCAGCAGTTAAGCATAAGCTGCTGCGAACCCATACATCGGTCCGAAAATACGTCACACGCGGCACACATTGTCCCGTAAATCTATCCCCCCCCCCTTCCCCCCCCTTTAAAAACTGCGGCGATGTGTTTTGTGATTTTTTTTTCTGTCATTTCGTCTGCTGTCTTTTGTCGCACACCATTTTGTAAGGAGCGGTGGAGGGGTGCACGAGTGGGAGGAGTGTTTTCAGACTATCGGCCAAGCATACAGTCTACTCCTCCCCGCACCTCCCACCACCACTCCTGACATCCCTGCTCCCTATGTCTACACTCACCCCCCCCCCCTTTCCCCCCCCCGGGGGGGAGGGGGGGTGGGGCCAAGATTCCTTTTAACACGCAATGGGGGGTGGTATTCACATTCAACATGTCTTTTCACAAAACGCCTCAAGCACCAAAACATCACTCACAGAATCAGGGGGTTTGGGGAGGTGAGAGGGAGGAGAAGGGGAGAGGGGTGGGGGTGGGGGGGGGGGGGGGTTATCGACAAGGACCACAGACTTCTCTTGATTATTATTGTTGTTTGTCTTTCCCCCTCCCCCCCTGGGGGAGGGTTTCTTTTGTTGATTTGTTTCTCTAATTTCCCTCTTGTTCCCATCTAATGGCACTTCGCACCACCTTTCACCTATCTTTTTCACATCGTCTGTTGCCTCGGGGGTTTTTTTTTTTTTTTTTTTTTTTTTTTTTTTTAAAATAAGCTAACTCATTACCTTAACATGAAATAAGAATTAGATCTTTTTGCGAAGTGAGGCGACTGCAGGCAGGCAGGAATCTAAACAAATTTTAAATGTGATAGCGCATCGCCATAAACAAACAAAAAAACAAAAAACATAGACAAACAAATCACAAGACAAAACTTGTCTTGTGATTCGTTTGTGTGTTTTGTGTTGCGATTCGTTTGTCTACGTTTTATTTTATGTATGTTTTTTTTTTTTTTTATTTATTTATTTTTTTTTTTTTTGGTGATGAGCTATCACAACATTTAAAATTTGTTATGAAAATAAGAACATAGGCAATTGCAGAGTTAACATAAGGTGATGTCATTTGTGGTGGTGTGAAGAAGGGGGACGCATGGAAGTCCTACCTCTATCCGCGCTCCTTCTTTCTTTCTTTCTTTCTTTTTTAAGTTCTTTCATCTTTTTACTTGATTTTTTTTTTTTTTTTGGGAGGAGGAGGTGGGAAAGATAGGGATGTCTTTTCAGAATTGGGGAGGGGGGGGGGGGGGGGGGCGCAGGAAGATAGGTGTGTCTTTTCAGAATGGGGGGTGGGGGTGAGGTGGGCAGGAAGATGGGGGTGTCTTTTCAGAGTTGGGAGAGGGGGGGGGGGGGGTGCAGGGGTGGGGTGTCTTTTCAGAATTTGGGGGGGGGGTGGGGGCAGATAGGGGTGTGTCTTTCAGAATTTGGGGGTGGGGGGGGGGGGGGGGTGCAGGAAGATAGGTATGTCTTTTCAGAATTGGGGGGTGGCGGGGGGGGGGCAGGAAGATAGGGATGTCTTTTCAGAATCGGGGGGGGGGGGGGGGGGGGGGGTGGGGGGAAAATAGGGGTGTCTTTTCAGAATTTGGGGAATGGGGGCAGGAAGATAGGGGTGTCTTTTCAGAATTGGGGTGGGGGCAGGAAGATAGGGGTGTGTCTTTTCAGAATTGGGGGGGGGGGGGGGGGCAGCAGGAAGATAGGGATGTCTTTTCAGAATTGGGGGGGGGGGGGGGGGGGGGGGGGGGGCAGGAAGATAGGGGTGTCTTTTCAGAATTGGGGGTGGGGGGGGGGGGTGTCTTTTCAGGGGGGGTGGGGGGCAGGAAGATAGGGATGTCTTTTCAGAATGGGGGGGGGGGGCAGGGGGGGGGGGTGGGGAGGGCAGGGTGGGGGGGGGGGGGGGGGGGGCAGGAAAATAGGGGTGTTGTCTTTTCAGAATTGGGGGGGGGGGGGGGGCAGGAAGATAGGGGTGTCTTTTTTTTCAGAAATGGGGGGTGGGGGGGGGGGGCAGGAAGATAGGGATGTCTTTTCAGATTTTGGGGGGGGGGGGTGGGGGCAGGAAGATAGGTATAGGTCTTTTCAGAATTGGGGGGTTCAGGAATGGGGGGGGGGGGGGGGGGGCAGGAAGATAGGGGTGTCTTTTCAGAAATTGGGGGTGGGGGGGCAGGAAAATAGGGGTGTCTTTTCAGAATTGGGGGGGGGGGGGGCAGGCAGGAAGATAGGGGTGTCTTTTCAGAAATGGGGGGGGGGGGGGGGGGGGGGGGGCAGGAAGATAGGGATGTCTTTTCAGAATTGGGGGGGGGGGGGGGGGGGGCAGGAAGATAGGGGTGTCTTTTCAGAATTGGGGGTGGGGAAGGAGGGGGTGGGGGGTGGGGGTGGGGGCAGGAAGATAGGGGGTGTCTTTTCAGAAATAGGGGGGGGGGGGGGGGGTGGGTGGGGGGGGGCAGGAAGATAGGGTGTCTTTTCAGAATGGGGGGGGGGGGGGGGGGCAGGAAGATAGGGGTACGGGATGTCTTTTCAGAATGGGGGTGGGGTGGGGGGCAGGGTGTCTTTCAGAAATGGGGGGTAGGGGCAGGAAGATGGGGAAGATAGGGGTGTCTTTTCAGAATTGGGGGTGGGGGGGGGGGGCAGGAGATAGGGGTGTCTTTTCAGAATTGGGGGGGGGGGGGGCAGGAAAATAGGGTGTCTTTTCAGAAATGGGGGGTGGGGGGGCGGGGGGGGTGGGGGTTGGGGGGGGTGTCTTTTCAGGATTTGGGGTGGGGGGCTTTTCAGAATTGGAGGGGGGGAATTGGGGGGCAGGAAGATAGGGATGATGCTCTTTTCCAGAATTGGGGGGGGGGGGGGGGGCAGGGGGCAGATAGGGTGTGTCTTTTCAGAATTGGGGGGGGGGGGGGGGGGGGGGCAGGAAAGATAGGGGTGGGAAGGGTGGGGAGGGGGGTGGAGGAAAGAGGGATGTCTTTTCAGAATGGGGGTGGGGGGGGGCAGGAAGATAGGGGTGTCTTTTCAGAATGGGGGGTGGGCAGGGGGGGGCAGGAAGATAGGGATGTCTTTTCAGAATTGGGGGGGGGGGGGGGGGGGGGGCAGGAAGATAGGGTGTCTTTTCAGAATTGGGGGGTGGGGGCAGGAAGATAGGGGTGGTGTCTTTTCAGGGGGGGGGGGGGGGGGGGGGGGGGGGGGGAGGGCGGCAGGAAGATAGGGGGGTGTCTTTTCAGAATTGGGGGGGGGGGGGGGCAGGAGATAGGGGTGTCTTTTCAGAATTGGGGGTGGGGGGGGGGTGGCAGGAAAGATAGGGGTGTGTCTTTTCAAAGGGGGGGAGGGGGGGAGAAGGGGGGGGGGGGGCAGGGGGGGGTGCAGGAAGATAGATTGGGGGCAAGGGGGGGGGGGGGGGGGGGGCAGGAAGATAGGGGTCTTTTCAGTATTGGGGGGTGGGGGGGTGGGGGTGCAGGAAGATAGGGGTGTGGGGGTTCAGGAAATTTTCAGATTGGGGGGGGGGGGGGCAGGAAGATAGGGATGTCTTTTCAGAATTGGGGGGGTGGGGGGGGGCAGGAAGCTAGGGGTGTCTTTTCAGAATTGGGGGGGGGGGGGGTGGGGGCAGTTAGGAAGATATGATGTCTTTTCAGGAATGGGGGGGGGGGGGGGGGGCAGGAAGATAGGGATGTCTTTTCAGAATGGGGGGGGGGGGGGGGGGGGGGGGGGGGGGGCGGCAGGAAGATAGGGGTGTCTTTTCAGAATTGGGGGTGGGGGGCAGGAAGAATGGGGGTCTTTGGGGTGGGGGGGGGTGGGCAGGAAGGATAGGGGGTGTCTTTTCAGAAGGAAGGGGTGGGGGGGGGTGGGGGGGCAGGCAGGTATAGGGGTTGTCTTTTCAGAATTTTGGGGGGGGGGGGGCAGGAAGATATGGGGGGGGGGGGGGGGGGGGGGGGGATGCAGGAAGATAGGGTTTTGTTCTTTTCAGAATTGGGGGTGGGGGGCAGGAAGATAGGGGGGTCTTTTCAGAAATGGGGGGGGGGGGGGGGGGGGAAGGGGTGTCTTTTCGGAAGATAGGGATGTGGGGGGGGGGCAGAATTGGGGGGGGGGGGGGGGGTGGGGGCAGGAAGATAGGGGTGTCTTTTCAGAATTGGGGGGTAGGAAGGGGTGTCTTTTGAGGAATTTGGGGGGGGGTGGGGCAGGAAGATAGGGATGTCTTTTCAGAAATAGGGGAATGAAGGGGGGGGGGGGTGCAGGGGGGGTGCAGGAAGATAGGGGGTGGGGGCAGGGTAGGGGTGTCTTTTCAGAATTGGGGGGGGGGGGCAGGCAGGAAGCTAGGAGGTGTCTTTTCAGAATTTCGGGGGGTGGGGGGGGGGGGGGGGCAGGGGGGCAGGAAGATAGGGATGTCTTTTCAGAATGGGGGGGGGGGGGGGGGGGCAGGAAGATAGGGATGTCTTTTCAGAATTGGGGGGGGGGGGGGGGGGGGGGGGGGGGGGGGCAGGAAGATAGGGGTGTCTTTTC
>JADBJO010000883.1:430575-433075 GCA_016801955.1 Conus betulinus
TGTCGTGCTTTGTTTTTTTTTAAGGTGAGCTGTGGTTTTTGATCTCCCTCCTTTCTTTAGATCTCTCACCTTCTGAACCAATATATATACGACACAGGTGTAGAAAGGTCTCCACTGTATAATGGTTACGAAAATACGACGAGGGAAATGTAATAGAAATCATGTGTTTTGCATGCTAGTATCAACAGCATTCATATCATGAGTTTTAAAATGATAATATGTATACTTATATTATGTTCACAAGGAAGAACGTACTAAGGAGCATTTATGTATAATTAAAATAGAATTCTGCATGTACATACTGTCATGGAAGAATGTTTTCGTTGCAGTCAATGGTAAATTTAGTTCTAACTGTATAAATGGATTTCTTTCTTGTTGCACTCATGTGAATAGGCTGATGGCCTCACATTAAGTCACGAGTCACGAACCAACAGACAGACAGATAGATAGATAGATAGACAGATAGATAGATAGATAGATAGACAGACAGACAGACAGATAGATAGATAGACAGACAGATAGATAGATAGATAGATAAACAGATAGACAGACACAAATATCTCTGAACGTGTGCCCCTCCTCCCACTACTAATTTTTACAAGACATCGTCTATACATGTACGTATGTACAAATGTATGTATGTGTGCATGTATGTTTGTGTAAAATCAAAAAGCTTTTGTTGCACAGAGAGAGAGAGAGAGAGAGAGGAGAGAGAGAGAGAGGAGAGAGAGAGAGAGAGAGAGGAGAGAGAGAGAGAGAGTATTAAAGAACGAACGATAGACTTTAACCATCATATTTCGAAATTGACCCGAAACAGAGAGAGAGAGAGAGAGAGAGACAGACAGACAGACAGACAGACAAGAGACAGAGACAGAGAGACAGACAGAGTCAGAGAGAAAAACAGACAGACGACACAGAGGAGAGTAGGTATGAAGTATTTATCGCTATGATCTGTTCATGCTTTGCGCGCTGAGGTAAGCTGCGTTTCGCTTCCCCTCCGTTCCGTCCCCCTACTTCATGGCTGAGGTAAATTAGTATCCACAGCGGTTTGTGTGTCGACAGGCTTTATGGGGGAACCTTCGGTGAAAGAACGTCGTCATGTTCGCACCCCCCCCCCCCCCCCTCTCTCTCTCCTCTCCTCTCTCTCTCTCGCTCTCTCTCTCTCTCTCATTCTCTCGCCACGCAGCTAATAAGCAGTCATTATCATCAGCCGAGGACTTAAAGAAAGTCGCGTCTCGCGGAGCATGTCACCCAACAAACCGACCTCCCAAGATCAAACTTCAAGCGTTTCACGAGCTGGTTTTAACCCAGATGGTGAATCGATACAGACGGGTAGTCTTGTGCGCTAGTGGCCACAACGTATGCCACAGTTTGAGCCCGAAGGGATGTTGTTGTTGAAGTGAAGGGGGGGGGGGGGGGGGGGGGGGAGAGAGGATGAGATTGGCGAGGGCCTATATGGGGGACCAGTGAGGGGAGAGGGAGAGGATGGACGGAGACATCGAGAGAGTGGTACCAGACAAGTACCGCCTGAAACCAAACACGATTCGAGAAAAAACAAATAAAATAACGTTTTCCTTCACTCTTTATCTTTACAGTTCTGCAATTCAGGATTACCAAGGATTCACGATCCTAGGGAAAACAAAGTAACCCCTATTCCTCTCTCTCTCTCTCTCTGTCTTATTCCATCCCCATTTCACGCTCCCTCATTCCATCTCACGCCTCTCTTGTGCGCACGCGCAAGCACCATGTTTCGTTGTCTGTTGGGGCCCCACCCCCTTCGGCCCTAGAGAAAATCATTTTGTTGGCACAAACAGAAAAACACCACTTTTCCCGTCCGGTCTGTTTCTCATAGTACGGTGTGTGTGTGTTTAGTTTCTCAGTCTACCGCCCCTGCGGCCATTAGGGGGATGGGGTCTTGAACGGTGTTGTAGGCCCCAGATGAACGGGCATCAACAGTGACGGCTTTCCTGTTTATTGGTCCCTGTTACCTGCATCAGTCGAACGACTGAACAAGTGGCACACATTAGTGAAGAGGAGAGAGAGAGAGAGAGATAGAGAGAGAGAGAGAGCGAGAGAGAAAGAGAGTGTTTGTGTGTGTTGTGTGTGTGTGCGTGCGCGCGCGCGCGCCGTCTGCGTGTGTGTGCGTGTGTGTGTGGAGAGAGCCAGAAAGAGAGAGCGAGAAGAGAAAGAGAGAAACAGACTCGAACGGACCGCGAGACGATAGAGAGAGAGAGCGCTGAGAGGAGAGAGAGCGAGAGAGCGAGATAGAGAGAGAGAGAAGTGGTAGGGATGTAGTCGCAACAGTAAGTGAAGCGGTAGTCACATACTGGTACAAGGAACGATAGTCGTATATTTTTTGTCAGTTTTCTCCTTTGCATTGATGGAAAAGAGAAAGAAATTATGTGTGTGTTGTGTGTGGGTTATGTGTGTGTGTGTGGTGTGTGTGTGTGTGTGTGTGTTTGTTGTGTGTAAGAGAGAGAGAGAGAAAGAGAGAGAGGTA
>JADBJO010000883.1:445575-450575 GCA_016801955.1 Conus betulinus
GTGCCGACCCGCCACAGTCTGCCTGCTTCAGTGGGTGCTTGGAGCTCAGGGAAAGACCGAAGAGCACACTGTAAACCCTGCACCAGGCAACAAATGAAAAAAGAAATTCAAACTACCAGCCTTGCGGCTGGCAACCTAGAACATCAGAACGATGTGTCCTGGCCTTTCTGATCACCTCCAGCACATTGACGACGCCAGGAAAAGTCATCATCGACCGCGAACTGAAGAGGTTCAAAATCGACATTGCCGCGCTGCAAGAGACAAGACTCCCTCCAGCGGCAGCCTCAGAGAGAAGGACTACGCTTCTTTTGGCAAGGACTGGAGCCAGAGGAGCACTGACTGTATGGCGTCGGAATCGCAGTACGACACTCTCTCCTATCCTCAAGTGAACCACCTTCCAAGGGAACGGCACGAATCCTCTCTCTCCGGTTCACGACCCTTTCTGGGACCAATTAATATCCTTACGTCTATGCCCCCGCACTCTGTAGAGCCGAGGCTAAGGATGAGTTCTATAAGGAGCTGGAAGCCAAGATCAGTGAGGTACCTGCAAAGGAACACCTGTTCTTCTCGGGGACTTCAACGCCCGATTGGTGCAGACCACAGCTCCTGGCCCCGCTACGTCGGCCGCTTCTGTGTTGGCAAGCTCAACGACAATGGGCAGCGGTTACTTGAATTTTGCTCCTTCCACAACCTCTGTATCACGAACACCTTCTTTCCCACCAAGCCACACCACAGAGTGACCTGGAGGCATTCCAGATCCCGTCACTGGCATCAGCTGGACTTCGTGATCACCCAAAGACCCTTGCTCAACCATGTGCTTGTCACCCGCAGCTACCACACAATGCTGACTGCCACACTGACCACTCCCTGGCTGGCAGCAAGGTGCGTCTTCAGCTCAAGCAAATCCACCGCTCCAAGCAGAGGGGACGACCTCGAGTCAACGCAGCTATGACGTCAGTGCCGTAACTGCGCAAACGCTTCGCCGGAACCACTGACAAGGCCCTACAGGACTGCCCGACAGACAGCGCCTGATCACAGTGGAACCACATCCGCGATGTCACCTACCAATCCGCTTCAGACACCTATGGGAAGAGAGTGAGAAAGAATGGAGACGGTTTTGAAGCAGGAATCGTGGAAGTGGAGCCTGCTATCGCTATTAAGCCGCACTCTCAATCACAAGAGAGAGAGCCCTGAAATGAGACACTAGCGGCACCAAGTAGGCTAGAGTTCGCAACAACACCAAGCGGACTGCCCGTCAATGCGCCAACGAGCACTGGCTGAACCTGTGCCAGGGCATCCAGATCGCGGACTGTGGCAACATCCGCGCCATGTACGAAGGCATGAAGAAAGCGTTCGACCTCAGCGCCTTGTAGATCGCTCCTCTGACACCTTCGGCGGGGGAGGATATCACGACGACCGCAGCAAACAAATGAGAGATCGAGAACACCACCTTCCTGTCTGCCATGGAGGAGCTCGACGCTCCACCCACAACTGAGGAACTCAGCGACGCCATCGACTTCCCAGCCCGCGGTAAGCTACGGGTAGCGACAGCATTTTCGGCAGAAGTCATCAAAGCCGCCAACGAGAGTCCTCTTCCTCAGTCACCTCCGTGAGCTTCTGCTGCAGCGTTGGAAGGAATGGACCGTACCCCAGGACATGCGGGATGTAAATATCATCACGCTATACAAGAACAAAGGGGACCGCAGCGACTGCAATAACTATCGCAGAATATCCCTTCTCTCAGCATGTTGGCAAAGTCTTTGTCCGTGTCGCCCTAAACAGGCTGCGAGTGCTCGTCGAACGAGTGTACCCAGAGGCACAGTGCGGTTTCAGACACACACACACACACACACACACACACACACACACACACACACACGCACACACACGCACGCACGCACACACACACACACACACACGCACACACACAAGAGAACAACGCACCAGGCACGCACACACACTGAACTAATTCCTGCCTCAGCACTTGCGCCACTGCTCAGACATGCGCCAAAAAGACAGACAGACACACACACACACACACACACACACACACTCCTCAGAGACTTAATTCCGGCTACATGCTCTGTCCCTACCGGCCCAGATCTGCGCCAACTCCTGGGGCCCGCAGTGGGGAGAGAACGGCTACTTCCGCATCGTGCGCGGCGTCAACGCCAACAACATCGAGTCGCATATCATCGGCGCTGGGGCAAGATCACCGGCGACGCCGCCCTCCGCCAACAATGCTCTCCGACACACCGCCGCCGCCGACTGAGGGAACGCGGCGAGGCGGAGGACAACGACGACGACGAAAACGCACGACGCCTCCGCCGCCGACGCCGTCGCCGCCGCCGCCACCACCAAGAACAGGGGGAAGAAGCAGCTGAGGAGTCTGCTGACGGGACGACGGCGACATCGTCCGTCCCGGAGGTCCCGCCATGGCCGGAAGGACACCCGCAAGAGGACATACCGCTCGAAGCGGGTGGGCGGCCACAGGAGGAGGAGGGGGGGAGCGCAAGGGCAGGAAAGGGCGCCAGGAAGGGAAGCAACTCTCGGGGCGTGGGAAGAAGGGAGAGCAGCCAGGGCGGCGCCACAAACAGAACGGGATGTTCTCTCCCTGGTTGGCCAGAGTGAGAGGTCGGGCCAGGGGCGGGGAGGTCCGGGTGAGGGAGAAGGGGATGGTCAACGCCCGCGCCCCTTCCAACCACCCGCATGCCCATGCTGGAGGAAATTATAGCAGACATGGACGACTAGGAGGAACTAGGGGGACCCGCTAGTTCTGAATGACTCTCCTTGATGATGCATTATAGTTACTATAGTTTTCATCGCCAACGGGCAGGCAGCAGGTGTCCGGTGTAATAATGGTCATGCATGCTTGCTAGCTGCGGATGAGGAGTGTTAGGTTTTACTTTCGAGCGAAAGTTCTTTTCCTACTGGGTTACTGACGCAACGAAAATAGCTTGTGTCAGCCACATGCGACTCACAAACCATCACACAAAAAATTATGCATGGTTAACCATAAACAGCAACCGTGGTGCGAGCGCGCACGCGCGCGCACACACACACAAACACACACACACGCACACGCACACACACACGAGAAAATTTCACTGAACACAACTTAAGCTTGTATTATTTGTAGACATTTAACATGGAACAAAATATTTAAACAAAAACTTACGGTTTAAAACAGGTTTCAGCCAGTAAATTTCATTGTCTCAGACAAGGAAGAAAGCCAGGAAAACGCTGCGATCCTAACGTTTTTCTGGAGTATGTATCTGCCCTGCCATGCGTGGCTGTTTTTCAAAACGATGACAATGCTACAGTCAAACTAACACTTGTGGTCCGAGCACTGGTGGCCCGTAAGCTTGACTAGCCATAAACGAACAAATCAGGATGCAGCCCACCTTTCGTCGAATAACAGGACAGTGGGACAACGATGACATTGCATTATCTGACAAAACTGTCGAAGCTAGACTAAAACGATAGTAAATGGAATCAGTGTGAAATTTTTTTTTCTGTTAACAAAGGGAAAAGCTCCCAACATGAACAATCCAAACAACACCAGGAGTAAATGCAGGTAAAAATGTCAGCCTGTCACAAGAGAAGCAATATCACAAAGACGTTGCCACAGGTACAGAGAAGGTGATCTACTGACGGAAAAGAAACCGGACGAATAATTCTGAAGCTTCTTTCCGTCGACCGACGATCTTCTCTCATTCTGTTCGTCGAGCTTTCCATTAAAAAAAAAAAAAAAATTCTCACCCTGTAGTTTTGCAGCCCACTGCCTTGTTAGAAACAGACATACTGGGTGTGGATGCAGTGTGTCAACTATCGGACTGTCAGTGACGTTTCCAAACAATCCAGTCAGATCTCATTCTGTCCTCTTGTCAGTAGAAGGAGCCTGCATTGACGAAACACATTTTGGTTTTGAGAGACCATTGCCACAGACACAGGGACAGGCAAAGATTGGGACGCTCTGGAAGTGCATTTTTTTTTAACAAAGAATTTTTTTTTTCCATCCATTTCGTACAAGACGTTTTATCTCAGCATCTATACAAAAGCATTTCCGTAATTTCTGCAATCAAAGGGTCCGTGATTATTTCACTTCTGTAGCGAAATTTGTTTCCTTAAAATTGTCATTTACAAAGGGTCGCACGAATTTCTCCCCCGTACAGTTATCTTTAAAAAAAAATGCAGGCTATTAAAACTTAAGGATTGTTGTGATAAGGATGCTCGACCGTAAATATCAATACAAAACAGTGTTTCCGTACACTGTTAAAAAGAACCATACTGAACGCTCAATTATCAAAGACTTAAGGAAACAAAGAAACAAAAACGAAAACAAAATGTACTTGATTTCAAAATGTTTACCTTGATTTCTTTCAAAGGTTTATCAACAGAACAGTTCCATACCACTGAAATACAAACTTTTTTTTTCTGAAACCGGTATTTCAGAGGAAATGACGACACAGACCTATACGCATGTAGAGAGAACAAAGAGAAGAGATGCAGAAAAACTACTGGTACTTTTATGATACCCACCCGTGTTGCCACGGAGGCTAGCAGCAGCATCCAGTGTTCAGTCGTACGTGTGGACGAGTTGGTATTCGCTTCAACTGAGTATATTTGCGTATATTGTAACAACAAAGATGTGCGAAATAATGTACAGGTCATACTGCTGTTGTGTCCGATTTATTTTCCGCTTTTTTTTTTTTTTTTTTTTTAATTGGCTTCATTTGTCGTCTGTTTGGAGTGACTGAAAAAGTGTCAATGCAAAGTTTGATATCGACTTCGCCATTGCTGCCTTGTTTACGTTATGTTCTACGTTTAAGGCGACAAGATGTCGGAAAGGGGGGGGGGGGGGGGGGGGGGGGGGGAGTAGGAGAGGTGAGAGATGGGGGTTGCTAGCTTCTGTGGTGGAATAGTTGTTGCTAGCTTGTGTGGTTGAATGCATGCTCAAGATTGTCTCTTTTCTTGTAACAGATCTCTCTGTCTCTCTC
>JADBJO010000883.1:455575-461478 GCA_016801955.1 Conus betulinus
AAGAGAGAGACGGGATGGAAGGAGGGGGGGGGGGGGTACAGCATGAAATATAATAATTTGAAATGGAAATGTACTAAAACGTACAATAATTAGCATGTATATAAAGTCAGACAGTAAAATGAATATATGTATATATATACACACACATATAATACATACATATAATATATATATACATACATACATATATACTTATATATACATACACACACATACACGTGTACACACATACATATATATATACATACATACACATACATACATACATACACACACACATGCATATGTATCATATATACACATATATAGTCATATACGTGCGCATACATATATATACATATACACACATACTCACACTTGATACATGAAAAAAAAAAGTAGAGAAAAAAAATGGTTAAGTACATGAAAATGGGATGATTTATGATTTTGAGATTAGTGCTGGTATTACTTATTTTTTATGATTTTTTTTTTTTTTTTTTTTTTTAACCGCAGAAGATGGGTAGGTAAGCGTTTTGAAAGTTGTGGTACAATGGACTTGTTTGATGGATTCTGGAAGTGAGTTCCACAAAGAGGAGCCCGAGTATGTTAGACTTGATTTAAATAAGTCAATTCTGGGGAGTGGGATATGGAGTTGGGGGAGTTTCTCGACGAGACTTTTGAGAATCGGCTCATTAAAGTTGTTGGAGCATTCCCGGTCAGAATCTTGTGCATCATTAGTCCTTTGTTGTATTTGAGTCTTTGGCTGAATGGAAGAATGTGAAGATGTTTATAATCAGAGCTTTCGAGGACTAGTTTTCTTCAGAAGGATTAATTTTAGCGCTCGTTTATGTAGGCTGAACAATGGTTTTAGTGTATTTGCACTTGCAGAGTCCCAAATAGTCGATGCATAATCAACATAAGACTGAATATGGGCATGAAAAAAAGTTTTCGTGAATGAAAGTCAAGAAAGTGTTTGATTTTGGTGAGCTGGTAAACTTTCTGGGAAAGCCTTTTTGCACAGTAAAGTTATGTGGGGATTCAGCTGAGACTATTGTCAATTATTAGTCCTAATACTTTATGATCAGTGACTTGTTCCACAAGTATATTATTGAGGTGTATAGGAGGGAAATCATCGGTGAGCTTTTGTCTTTTTTGCCTAGTTGTAATGTACATCAGTTTAGTTTTTTTGCGGATGAAGTGACATGTGATTTAGTTCGGTCCATTTGACAAGATCGTTGGTACTCTCTTGCAAATGTTTTGAGAGACTGGAAGGATCAGTATGGCTGGTGTGAATTGTGGTGTCGTCTGCAAGAGAGGTCGCATGTAGATCTCACATGTAGGGGTAGGTCATTAATGTAGATTGAGAAGAGTAGCGGGCCTAAAATGGAGCCTTGTGGAACGCCATACTTAAGAGTTGTTACAGAAGAGACAGTCGTCCCTAATAAGACGCATTGTTGTCGTTTTGTGATGTATGATTTTAGAAGGATAAGGGCGGATTTTGAAAGACCGTATATTTCCAGTTTTCGAATAATGAGATTGTGGTCAATGACATCGAACGCTTTTCTGAAATCAACGAATAAGACACCACAATATCTGTTGTTATTAATATTATCAAGCCACACATCTACAAGATTGATTAATGCAGAATGGCAGGAATGTTTCTGTCTGAAACCAGACTGTCCGGGATGAAGCAAATCGTACTTGTTGAAGTGATGAAGGATGTGTTTATTAAATGCTTTTCTAGAGGTTTGAAAGGATAGATATGATTGATATTGGTCTGTAGTTTGAAGGATCAGTATTATCACCAGATTTATGAATGGGTATAACTTTTGCTTTTTGAACGCATTTGGAAAACAACTTTTATCTATGCACAAATTAAAGATATACGTTAACGTGTCAGTTATAACTGGAGCCGAGAGTTTCAGAATTTTGCCATCTACGCCATCTAGTCCACGTGTTCCTGACTGTTTGAGAGATGAAGTAGGTACTGATACACCTCGTGCACAGTTATGGGTGGAATGTGTAGTTCAGACGTGATTTTTTTGTCATCATGAAAAATTGATGGAGTTCTTTAAGTTCATTAGAGCTTGAATGATCAGTAGTAACAACTGTATCTGGAATGGTAGAGAAGTGAGTGTTAAGTTGTTCAGCAGAAATACCTTTGATAACAGTGATTTTGAAGAAGAACTGTTATTGTTAAGCTGGTTTATTGCTTGCCAAACCAGTTTTGGATTTGTTTGGAAGTTAATAACTCGCGATAGTATTTTGTTTTTTCCCTGCGCTTCTGAGAGTTTATTGCATTTCTTAGTGACCTTGATTCTTCTTCATAGCCATGTTTCTTTCAAAAGGTCTCTAAGGTAGCATGCCTCCTGTAATTCTTTCGTGTACCACGGTGGTTTGGGAATATGCTTTACTCTGATTGTTTTTAATGGAGCATGTCTATTATAGACTTCTGTAAAAAATTTCGATCCAAAAGTCAATCGCTGAATCTGGATCAGTAATATTGTATACTGTATAAAGTTCTGAGTTCATTAAATCAAACAAAAAATTTTGTTCGTTAAATTTTGAGAAGCAACGATAGGTTATGGTTTTGTGGCCTGGTTTTGGGATTTTCACTCCATGTTTAGACCATGTAACACACACTGGGTAATGATCACTAGAAGAGAAGACTGGTACACAAGCTTCTAGTATGTTATTTTCATTTGAGACATAGATATGGTCAATGATTGTCTTTGAAGTTGGTGTGACTCTGGTGGGTGTTTTGATGATCTGATGTAAATTCAACACCCTTATCGTTTGGCTCCATTGGCTGTTTGGTTTCATAAGATCTACATTGAAGTCGCCGAGTAAAACAATCTCTTTACATTCTAAGGAAACTGCGTCCATCATAGTAATAAATTTATCAGTCCAGCTGACTCTTTCTGCTGGGTTCCGATAGCAAAACCCGATAAAATGGATCGTGATTTGTTCAGTGCGATTTGTATCCACACTGCTTCTACGTCATGCTGTTCTAGGTGGGAAAGTCTCTTGAAGTTGAGAGATTCACTGACATACACTAGAAGACCTGTCTCTTTGTCTTTAATAGGGTCTTTTCGAACAATGTTATAACCTGGGATTGATACATCTTTATCGCTAATGTAGGTATTTAGTCTTGATTCGGAGAGACCCAGAACATGGAATGGCTTTTGGTGGTTTGATATTAGGGTCGAGATATCCGAGATTTTACTGACTGCACTATTGATATTTAAATGGCAAACTCTCAGTCCATCTCTCGATGGCCATGAGTTATGGTTTGTGGTCATTTTATGTCCTGAGGGCACAAGTAAAAGGAAAAAAAAAACAAGAAGATAGAGGAAGAGGAAGAAAGGACACGTACAGAAAAAAGTAAAATAAATGATAAAAACAAAAACAACAACAAAAAAAAACAAGAAGAACAACAACAACAACAACAACAACAAAAATCAAAATCAAACAAACTGGTAGATTAGATACCACAGCAGTGGTTCGCAAATAGGTGACTGAGAAAGCACTTACAGTCTAATGTGCACACAACTAATTGCTGTCAGGTTGTACAGGACGAAGTACTGCAAGACTAAAAAACACAATTCCTGTATGTTGCACGCACAGAGTCACCAACTCATAATTATCTGATCACACATATATATGCTGACTCAGATTAAATTGTCTATAGGTCCAAAGTTGTTTTGCACAAATGCGTTGCACTTATGGAGCGCTCTCCAATCAGTCACGTCCACTGAACGCAGGTATTAGAAACACAAATTTAGTCTGGCATTCAGTGAAGGCACATATGATTCACGAGCCACACAGTTCAGTCATTTCTGAAACATGGGGCGAAATGTCTTTAGTGACACGAGTGGTTTCGATAGTAAATCAGTAGAACATAAAGTCTTTCAGCACAGCCTACGGTGATCACTGTCAACAATGGATGCCGATGTGAAAAGATAGTTATTACTGCTAAGAACATAATGACACGCTCAAGTAGTATCCGAGGATTAGTTCTCAGTCTGGCAAGGAAGGATGAAGATAGTCTTCACACTGAAGAAAGGCCACAGGCTGCCTGGAGCAATCGCACTGCTTCAGCAATGGCCTGTAGAGGATAGTGGGGGTGGAGGGAGGCACCGCGGCGGGAACAGCGGTGCCATACGGGTGGGCAGTGGTTGGGGTCCTGTGCTCTGCGCGTTGGCGTTAGTCTCCGAAGTACTGACAGGGCCGGCCAT
Source organism: Conus betulinus (assembly GCA_016801955.1). Taxonomy (NCBI): domain Eukaryota; kingdom Metazoa; phylum Mollusca; class Gastropoda; order Neogastropoda; family Conidae; genus Conus; species Conus betulinus. The sequence goes on from JADBJO010000883.1 coordinate 459,793, forward strand.
CGGAATCTGAGAAGCTGGGGCTCTCAGCAGGGGGGGGCGTGAGAGAGAGAGGAGAGAGAGAGAGGAGGATAGGGGACGGAGAGAGCGAGAGAGAGGACGAGATCGGAGAGAGGAGAGAGAGAGAGAGAGAGACAGACAGAAACAGACAGACAGACAGACAGAGACAGAGAAGAGAGACAGAGACAGAGAGAGAGAGGACACAGACCACCGACATACATACCGACAGACAGACACAGAGAAAGACAGACAATGAGACAGACAGATACTTAGACAAAACCAGAGAGAGAGAGAGAGAGAGAAACAGACACAAACACAGACAGACAGCCAGAGAACAGACACACACACACAACACACACCCACAGACCCTGAGGACAGGACAGACAGACAGACCACTTAGACAAAAACAACACACACCACACAACACCACACACACACACACACACACACAGAGACAGAGAGAGAGAGAGAGAGAGAGAATCAGAGAGAGAGAAGCGGGTTGTGAGAGGAGAGACAGAGAGAATCAGAGAGAGAGAGAGAGACGGACAGACTGAGAATCAGAGATGAGAGAGAGAGAGAGAATCAGAAGAGAGAGAGAGAGAAGGGAGAGATCAGAGAGAGAAGAGACAGCGAATCAGAGAGAGAGAGAGAAGCGGTGTTGTGAGTGTGTGGTGTGTGTGTGTGTGTGTGGTGTGTGTGTGTGTGTGTGAGAGCGAGAGAGAAGAGGGGGACGAGAGGATTGTGTGTGTGCGTGCGTGCGTGGTGGTGTGTGTGGTGTGGTGTGTGTGTGTGTGTGTGTGTGTGTGTGTGTGTGAGTGCGTTGTGTGTATATGTGTGTGTGTGTGTTTGTGTGTGTGTGTGTGGTGTGTGTGTGTGTGTGTGTGGTGTGTGGTATGAGCATGTGTGTTTGCGTGCGTGTGTGTGTCTGTGAGTGTGTGACTCTGTGTGTTGTTTGTGTTGTGGTGTGTGTGTGTGTGGTGTGTGTGTGTGTGTGTGTGTGTGTGTGTGTGTGTGTGTTTAGGGGCGGGGGCCTTTTCTATGGTGTTCTCTGAGAGAGAGAGAGAAGAGCGAGAGAGAGAGAGAGAGAGAAGTGAGAGAGAGAGAGAGAGTTTTGTATTATCAGTACAGATCAAGATGTAATTTGGTTTATTGTTACCAATTCCTGTTTCTATATAGTTCTACTTAACAATGTTAAATGTTTCCTGTTAATAATTCCGTTTTAACGATTTGTATGTCTTTCAGATGTTGTTTGTAGTATTTTCTTTTTCTCATTTATTGGATTGTAGGTTTATCCTTTTAAAATGTCCGTTAACAACACTAGTTAATCTGACAATAAATGGTTCAGGCAGCAGTCAGTATGGTGTGTGGTGTGTGTGTGGCGTGTGTGTGTCCGTGCGTGTGCGTGTTGTGTAGTGCGTGCAGTTGCGTGTGGTGTGTGGGGTGGGTGATGTGTGTGTGTGTGTTTGTGTGTGTGTGTGGGTGTGTGAGTTGCTGTGCGAAATTTTTTTGCGCGCGGCGACACTCTGGCATTCAACTGCTTGAAACAAAGGAAAGGGCTTCTAGGAACAAGACAGCTTCAAGAGAGAGATTTTCCCCCCAAAGAACCCAGTCGCCAGAAGCAGCAATACACGACACGTCAAGCCAAGGCCATTTAGTCATGAGGGCTCTCCCAAGCTTTATGCGGGGAGG
>JADBJO010000883.1:462774-480274 GCA_016801955.1 Conus betulinus
GGATACCTGTTAGCCTCTCCACATCCAGGAATCAAACAGTTCTTGCCCCCTCTTTTGGGTTTCCTGGCATGTGGAAACTGGCCTCCTTTGCCTTCCTGGATCTGTGGCAATGTACAGACATGTGCTTGGGAGAAGTGCTGGCATCCTGGACCTCAGCAGTAGGGCTTGAGTCTGTATGTCTTTTCCCTTTTTGTGGGCCCTTTGTCAGTAGATTCCCTGTCCCTGTCACTTGATCCTATAAGGCCTGTGTTGGGATCCTTCTGACGCTGGCTAGACTGCCCAATACCCCTACTGTCCTGAGTATCCCTGGCTGACACTTTTCCAGTGCAACTTGATTTGCCAGCTGTACCTGAAACCTGACTCTGGCATCCTGACCTGTTCTCCCTCATGGTCGCTTTTCACCTTAGAGCCGGCCCTAACCCTAGCAATTTGAATAACCTCAGGCCGTGCTTGAGGCGATTCCTTCAAATTCTTACAAGGGGTGCTGACTGCCTGGGGCTGGTTGGATACTTTCAGCGGTGAAGCACTAGGCACATGTGGCTGAGTATTGCCGGTAGCTCCCACCTTGGATCATACCGAAGGTTGCACCTTGGAAATCCTGCCATGGGATATTGTCCTTACCGCATTGACAGAACGTGAAGGAACTGGCGACTTGACTGAAGAGATGGTGTCATTTTCCTTCCTTCCCTCTCCTTTGCTAGATTGTTTCTGCAGCCACTTCTGGTAACGCCTGCAATCCTTTTTCCGGTGCCCAACCTGTTTGCAGTAAAAGCACTTGATGTTGGAATCCGGGCTGTCAGGAGCTTGCTTTCCACTTTCTTTAGCTAGAAGCTGCAGACGAGCGGGTCAGCTTTTCCACGATCTGCTTAAAACTGTCCAGATCCTGCTTGGAAAAACCAGAAACTGACCTGTGGCTCCTCCTGAACTTTCCTTGGTGCCTCATCCATGACCAGGGAGACGTGCTGGTACCACTTTACCTTATGGACGGCTTCTTCCATGGTTCTGGGTCTCTCCAGATAGGCATATTTACCTGCCTCCTTGTCTTGATTACCAGTGCAAAATTTGCTGATCGCCTGGCCCTGTACATATCTTTCTGGCAGGTCTCTGAAGGCTGAAACAGCAGCACTGTGACCCTGTCTGCCCAGTCCTCATAGGATTCCCCTGGGTTTTGGCTGGCTTGTTGGAACTTGAGCTTGGCTGTGTTTCAGTCAGCTCTTTGGCCCCGAAGCGTGCTTCCAACTTCCTCATCATTTGGTGATATGAGCACTGTCTGCCCATCTTGGTGGCTATGGTGAAGAAGTCTAGGCTTTTCCTTCCAAACACCATCCCAGGTAATCCTGACTCTCCATTTCTGACCAGTTGAGGGCTGTTCTATAGCTGTCAAACCTGTACTTGAATGACAGCCAGTTTGCGTTCCCATCATACTGAAGATTTGGGGGCAATTTCCAGGGGTTCCCTCTTGGTCCAGAATGGGAATGCTAACAGGACTGTTTTCCCTGCTGCTGTCTGAGGGTCAGAATACATTTCCGACTCACTCTCAGTGCAGTCATGGTGGTCATGGCAGTAAAAATCTGTTCCTGTGTGACCTAGACCTTTGGTTCCTGCTCCAAGTTACTCTCGAGGGCAGGGGAGAGCTCAACGGGGCCCATGTTCGTCCGTCATGCCTCCTGCCACTATACAGGCACCCCTCCCCATCTCTATGATCTTGGTCATGATCTCCAGCAAAATCTCGACACCTGTGATCAGTCAGTGCTGGTGACCTAGACCTACTCGATATGGGGAAAAATACCCGGAATCTTGTTGGTCTAAAGTCCCCCTCCATGGTGTCTGTGCTGTCGTCCCTGTGATCTTGCTTCAGGATTGACTGCTTCAGACTCTGCTTGTGCTCCCATGTCAGAGACTCTGACCCAAATCTGTGGCAACGCTGTCTGCTAGAGGCTGACCTTGACGAAGACGTAAACCTCCGCGACTGCCCATGTCCTCGATCTGAGTATTAAGTCTAAAAGACTCACTCCTTCCTGGCGATTGCTTTCTCACCATTCTGGAGGGAAGGGGTTCCAATTTTTCAGCAGATCCAGGAGAGCCCACTTCCAACTCAGCCAGGTTGTCCACAAAATTTGGTGGATGAGCCGGAACTGGTGGCAGCTCAGTGAGCAGGGAACTGGTATCACTGGGTTCAGCAACTTGACTTGAGCTTTTGCTTGCCTCCGAGTGAAGAGAGGACCAGAAATCATCCATGGACTGCTGCCCATCCCATGCAGGTAAGGGAGTACTCTTTTTCTTCTTCTTCCCCCAATGCAGCAGCCATTTTGGGGCTCTATTAAATCTCCCATGGCCCCTGCTGCGTTCTGAAATCAATCAGTTCGAGCAGGTCGTCACTGGGTTTGCCACAAGGAATGGACATCATCATGGACAATGTAATACTCCCTTTTTTTTTTTCCCTGAACACACAAGCTGCACTGCTCAATCCAGAGGCTGTGTTACATTCAGCCCTATGGTCTACTGAATAAATCTTTCCCCCTTTTTCTAATGGAGCAGCTGGAAAGTGCTAGTGTGGAGTACAATTAGTACCTGGTCTGTGTACAACACAACCACCAACACCCAACACTGTTAACAACTTCTGTTTGTTGTTAACTTACAGCTAGGGTTGTACCAATTTAAAGTGCTAAGTATATCCCACTTCTGACACCAATGAAGTGTTTTCCCTACACTCAAGAGAAGTTCGTTTATATACTCAGCACTTCTGCACTCACACACACACACACTCTACCTTACTGGTCAGTCCAGACTCTGGCTTGGGGGCTTCGTCAGGATTCTGTCCCAAGCCCTTCACTGGCATGAGCTACCAAGTAAGGTCTGTCTAGTCACTGTCTTCTAGGCCAGTCTGCGACACACTCTGTCCAGGCCGTTCGCCCGCATCAGAGGGTCAGCAGCTGATGCACTGTCTTTCTGGCAGCGGTACTGTCAGAACCGTCCTAGCCGTTGTAACCGTCTACGGCTATACTGTCACAGTGCTAGGGCAAAACTGTCTCCTATTAACTGGAGGCCCTAACACTGGTCTGTCACTAGTGTTACTGTCACTGTAGTACGACACTGTAGTACACTCAAGGCCGAGTGATGAGCTCCCTAGCTTACTACAAGTTAACTAGTCCGCTCTCTCCTCAAGGCCGAGTGTTAGCTAACTACAAGTTAACACGACCGCACCCTTCAAGCTCCCGTGTCGTACTGCCGGAGTTTGTCTGCTTGTTTACCTGAGAGTCAGTGAACACTTCTCACGCGAGGTGCACTTCCGCTGAGCTCGCCTATGAGCGCAGAAACCTGCGTCACTACACAAAAAAAAATCATTAACCAAAGTAATCTACCTTTGATACAGGTTTACACACCAACTATATACTAACACAGTTACTATTCAATAGAAGCATTTTATGAGCTTTGGATTAATCACTTGTTTATCTGACCCATTCATCCACTCACCTCTCATCAACTATTGGTCTTTAATAATGTACACAAAAGAACAATCAATTGTCCGATCGATAAATGAACAAATCAACAGATCAAGCAGATCTTCCACTATCTAATCGATCAACTATCCGACCATCAAACTAACTATTTCCAACATCCAGTCGATCTTTTTACTCAGTCAACGCATCAGTCTGTCACATAACCTGTCAATCACTACTAATTCATTAGCCAAAACCCCCACCAACACAAGCAAACACAATCAAACACAATCAAACATTACCACATTACATCAACATTGATATAACCGAAAAATACAGCTTCTCAATAATCCACAGATGGGAAGCATTGTGGTATGTCTACAACATAGAACGGAAGATGAAAATAGACATGTTTTTGTTTTGGAAAAAAATAGTCAAGTAAACATAATGAAGAGGAGGGGAAAAAAACGAAGTCACTTCCCTGTCTTTTCAATGTATTTAGGAGTCCGTGTCTTCAGGGCTCACGTCACCTGGCTTCATCATCGCTCGTTTGAAGACTTCGTCAAGGTCACTGTGGATTGTCAGTTTCACTACACGTCCATGTTTCACTTTCGCAAAAAGTTTTCCATTTACGCTCCAAGCCGACATTGTCAAGGAGTGATCCATTGCACTTTTCAGTACTTGATAGTTCATGTGAGTGAGGTCCTCCCCAATCACAACACCTTTATTCTTTAGTCTGCGACGATTCCGAAGAATTTCGTCTCTCTTGCGTCTGTCAAAGAAGCGGACCAGGATGGGTCTGGGCTCAGGCGCCGCTCCTCTGGCCTGTACGGTGTGCCACCTCCACCTCCTCCTTGGTCGTCTTCAACCCCACACTGTCCGTGAAGATGTGCACTACCTTTTCGACATAGTCGCCTGCAGTTTCGTTTTGCTGTTCAGGCACACGAAACACTCAGAGATTCCACCTTCTTGAGTATGTTGTAAATAGTTCTGTTCTCTCTCTCACACTGTCTTAAACGGATATCCAAGTGTTTGACTGTATCCTTTGTGTGTTCGCTCTTCTTTTTTTTTTCTTGTGCAACTTCTGTGTCTAATTTCTGTGCAATGCACTCAATATCTAACAAACGTCCTTCGATCTTGCCTATTTTTTTTTAAATGTATTTGTAAGGTTTTTTAATTCACCCCTTATTTCTTCCACGTCTTTCTTCGTCGACAGAGACGACAGTTTTTTTTGTTGATGTCTATCGCTCGCTTCCTGTAATTTTGCATTTACACTGCTCAGTGCTTCTTGGAAAGCCATCTCTGTAGTATTTGTCTCAATTTCTGTTGTATTCGCTCTTTTCCTATCCTGTTTTTCACTTAAACTGGTGTCACTTTCGTCAGAGGTAGACGAATATACCCTTTTTTGTTTCTTAAGCAACCAAGCACCAATGTTGCTCGTATCTTCGAAGAGCGATCAGGAATCCCACGAAGCACATAAAGCACATAATCCAAAGCAATTGAATAGCTCAGCACAGTGACCGCTCATGTACATCCCTTTCTCCAATACACTGTTCCACCATGTTGTTTACACTGAAGCGCTGCCTGCTTGCAATGACGAAACACTCTCTTCGACGCTGAGGTTTAGTCACACATTAAAATTACTTGAAGTCATACTGACGGGTTCGTCTCACCGAGAGCCACACACTAATTTGCACAAAAATCGTCTTTAGCAAATAATTAATACACAAATTAGTATAATAACATGAGACTGATGCCAACGCGTGCAGCCCTCATGAACGATAACTCACCTCCCCCTACTCTCCCTAAACTTGATTTTGACTGGTTTTCAATGTTGATTCAGATAGAATGTCCATGTGTGAGTTTATGACCAGTAAATAACAACCCTGACACATTAATAAAGGAGATATGCAAGGGGTGTACTTCTGGGAAGTACTCCCCCTCAAGTGATTCAGACGATATTTAAATGTTTATTCAGATAGAATGTGCATGTATGACTTTTATGTCTAATAAATAACAACCCTCAACACCTTAACGGACATATGCCGAGAGTGGGGGTGGGGGGGGGGGGACCGGGAGTACTTTATGAAAACAGGGGGTCCATTTTTTACCCGACCCAGATGTACTCTTGGGAGTCATTCAGGCGCGGACCCAGTAGTACCCCCCTGGGAGCACTTCTGGACGGTGAGTACTTTTGGGTTGTTACACCGTAAACCGCTGTTTTGTGTCACATTCGCCGTTTTTTTTTTCGCACAGAAACAAAACGGTGGACCTTCAACCGCTGTTTTTGTCGCTATCCCGCCATTTAGTCGCATGTATGACAAAACGGTAGGCTGCGATAAAACAGCGGTCTACAGGGGGTGCTGTTCTGGCCAGGTCCAGTTTAACTTTCCGACTTTCCAGGAGGAGGGGAGGGGGTGGGGGAGGCTGTTCAGTGCCAGATTAACTCCCCAGGAAGGGGACAGTTTCGAACCAGGTCCATTTTAACTCTCCGGAGGGGTGGGGGTGGGGGTGTGGGGGCTGTTCAGGGCCAGTGCCAGATTAGCTCCCTAGGAAGGGTGCAGTTTTCGAATCAGTTTAACTCTCTAAGGTGTGGGGGGTGGAAGAGTTTTGTTCTGGGTAGGTGCCACATAAGCTTTCGCTTGTTGTGCTCCGTGTTGTGATGTTCGCTGCAAAATGTTTCGTTGAATAATGTTTGTTTAAAGCAAAGTCTCCCATAGGGGGGCTGTTCTGGGCTAGGTCCAATTTAACTCTCTTAGTGGGTTGTTCTGGGCCAGTGGCAGATTAACTCCCCCGGTGGGGCTGCTTCGGGGCAGATCCAATTTAACTCTCTAGGAGTCTGTTCTGGGCCAAGTCCAGTTAAGTCCAGTTTAACCCGGGGGGGGGGGGGGGGGGGGGGGGGGGGGGGGGGGGGGGGGGGGGGGGGATTAATCCCAGGGGGGGGGGGGGGGGGGGGGGGGGGGGCCAGGGTCCAGTTTAAACTCTCTAGGGGGGAGGGGAGTCCAGTTTAACTCTCTAGGGGGGACTGTTCCGGGCCGGTGCTAGATTAAATCCCCTGGAGAAGTTGGGGGGGGGGGGATGTTCTGGCCCAGGTCCAGTTTAACTCTTTTATACTGGGGGCTGTTTTTGGGCTAGTAACTCTCGGGGAAGGGGGGTGGGGAGGTCAGTTTCTGGGCAGGAGCCGGATTAACTCCCCATATAAGCTTTCACTTGTGCTCCATGTTCTGATGTTCGCTGCACAATGTTCCTGATTGAATAATGTTTGTTTAAAGCAAAGTCTCTCCACAAGGGGGGCTGTTCTGGGCCAGGTCCAATTTAACTCTCCTGGCGGGTTGTTCTTGGCCAGTGCTAAATTAACTCTCCACTGGAGCGCTTATTGGCCATTTCTTCATTAATTGAGGCAGAGGGGAGGCGTTGTGGGGGGGGGGGGGGGGGGGCGCTATTCCCCGCGCCAGTCTAACTCCAGGGGGGGGACCTTTCCAGGCCTGTCCTGGACTCTCCACTTGCGGTAGTTTACTCCCAGGGAGTCATTTTAATGTCAAAAGTTGGGGCCCAGAAGAACTCCCGGGAGTTATTCTGAGACTGGTAGGGGTTCATTTTAAAACAGGCCTAATAAACAGAAAGAAGAGATGGGGGGCCGTTCTGAACCTGTTGGGGGGCTGCTTTGGTGCAGACCCAGATTAAACTCCCGGAAGTTAATCTGAGAGACAGTGCCATACTGACTCCCGGGAGTTAAACTGGGAGGGGGGCGGTTTCACCACGTTACACCCCCTTCTCTCCCATCCCCTCTTCGTCCTTTCTCTGGCCCTTTTTTCTCACCCCAAACTCGCTCGTTCTGACAGCTCTGGGAAATACAGGCCGTTGTTCATCTTCTTTTTCGGCATTCGGCATTCGACAGTTTTGGTCGGCTTCCGGCGTCGGCGTCTTCCTTCGTCGGTCTTCTCCTTTCTTCTTCTTTTCTTCTTCTCTTCTTCTTCTCTTCTTTTCTTCTTTCCCTAGGCTGTGCGTTGTTTTAGCCTCATAATCCTCGACTTGTGAATGCCAAGCAAACTGTACTAGTCAACAATGTAGAGTGTGAAAAGAAATTCCATAAAGAACGTATTCCAGTTAGACGACATGTCTTCTTCTTCTTCTTCGTCTTCTTCTTCTTCTTCGGCGTCGTCGGCGTCGCGTCGGCGGTCGGCGTTGGCGTCGGCGTCGTCGGCTTCTTCTTCTTCTTCTTCTTCTTCTTCTTCTTCTTCTTCTTCTTCTTCTCTCCTAGGCTGTGTGCTTGCAGATTAGATTCTGCTGTCAGGTTCCAGTGGATGGGACAAGACGGGGGGAGCTGGTCCAACGGTCATTCCGGGAAGTCCTGTAGAGACAGAGTTCTCAATGTGGAGCTTCATAAAGAACAGGTGATGGTCAAGTCTGGAGCGTGGAGTTAGCCTGACCATAGTGACCGCTGTTCTTTATTGGAATTGAAGGGAGGTAACAGCTCTCGTAGTTGGATTGGTGAAAACGTCTTTCCTTCTGATTCTCTTTGACTACGCTCCCGGCCTCTTGATGATTGGCCTCCTGTTCCTCTTGTGGCCGCTTGCTCACCTCGTCTCAGTCTGTCCGCTTCCTCTTTGCCTTGATTGAATGTTTTGCAGTACGAGAGTAGCTCTTCAATGACCGTGCACCCGTGCTGTAAACCAACTGAGACAGTGCAGTGCTGACAAGGTTCTTTTGTCGGGGATTGGAGAGAATTTGCTAGGCAGAGAGACGGTATAGAAAAAGAAGACTATTTTGTATTGTATTCGTTTGGAGGGTTCTGGGGGCGGGATAGTGTGCCTCTGCTTAAGCCTTGTAATTCAAAGAATTTATTCCAGTCCTGATACACCTGCTTGGCTTCAGGCTGCTCTTTTAAGGGCTCCGACATTCTTTTTGTGTATTTTGTGATTCTTCAGACTTTGGAATTTGACAGTTTTCGTAGAGACCTCGGTTCGTCGTTGATTATAAAAAGAGGTCTTTTGACAAGGGTTTCCCTCTTCCGTTCCTGCAAACAACTAGTACACTTTCATTCCTAGTGTGTATCAAATCAAAGGTTAACAAAAACAATAAATTCTTAACATTTCGTTATGTCCTCACACACAGGAGTAATGCAGTAAGGTTAAAAAAATCGTAAGACTGACCCGACCATCCACTCAATCAAATGATGACATTGTATCTTACTGATCTCTTCCACATGCGATGGATGATAATATTCATTCAGATATCTCTCATAACGCATTATCTTAATTTTACTATCCTTCATCTGTCTAATTTTCAATGCTTCCGCGATGAATTTCGCAACTGATTTAATTACAAGTTTCATCATCTGATGATAACACGACAGCGCGACATTTTGACTTTTCGCTATATCTAACTGGAAAAATGAACGATTTGTCCGCACTTCATTATAAGCAGTACAGTGGAACAGAAAGTGTTCTTCGTCATCAATCATTGCAGGAGGAGGAGATTCTGTGGATGTTTCATATTCAAACCATCTTTAGTTCGCATTAAAACCTAAAGTTCTCAACCTAAATCTTGCGTGATTTATTCTGTGCCATTTATCTGCTATGACATTGAGAAACTTTCCAGAATGAGAAAAACCAGCGACATTTTTCTTTACTTTCCATATCTGAGTGCCAGTTCTGTTTAAAAGAACAAATAAGCCTGTCTTTAAATTCCGCAATGTACCGTTGCTCATTTCCTACTTCCTGGGTCATACACACTATTCCAAAACCCTGTTCTGAAAGGACTTTCTTTGCTTTATGAGCCCAGTTTTCTTTACCTTTTTCCATTTCTAGAAGCATCATATCATAGGCTTGCCTGCGCAAATGGGACTAGGGTAGCTTCAAGATCTTCAACCAGTACTTAATACATTTCACAAATGTACTTATATACAAAAGGTATCTGCCCATCTCTCCATATAAAACATAGTTAGATGAATAAATAGGTAATTGAAGGAAACGCTTTATAGCATACGTATGTACTTTTTCCGTCTGCGAATTTTCATGCAAGCCCCAAATATCAGCTACGTTTCTAAGAAGAGGTTTATTCTGTGTATCAAACATTTTCCAAAATATACCACAATCTATACAATTCAGGGATTTCAGAATTTCAGTTGTACCTTTTTTTCCCTTTTCTCAGAGAGAGAGAGAGAGAGAGAGAGAGAGAGAGAGAGAGAGAGAGAGAGAGAGAGAGAGAGAGAGAGAGATGATTGTGCGAGTTGACACAAGGTTTGGTGACACCAGGCGGAAAGGAAACGAGGCACAGGGACCACAGGGACCACACTCACTGGTCCTGCCTCCCTGTCTGCCCCGACTTCGATGGCTCAGCCTTCAGTCAGTCAGCCAGTCAGCCAGTCAGCCAGCCAGTCAGTCAGTCAGTCACTCACTCACTCACTCAGGCAGTCTGGCAGTCTGGCAGTCGGTCGATCAGTCACTCAGGCAGTCTGGCAGTCAGTCAGTCGGTCGATCAGTCACTCAGGCAGTCTGGCAGTCAGTCAGTCGGTCGATCAGTCACTCAGGCAGTCTTGCAGTCAGTCAGTCAGGCAGTCTGGCAGTCAGTTAATCAGTCGATCAGTCACTCAAGCAGTCTGGCAGTCAGTTAGTCAATCAGTCACTCAGGCAGTCTGGCAGTCAATCAGTCAGTCCGTCAGTCAGTCTATCCGTCAGTCCATCAGTCGGTCATTTTATCAGTAAGTTAGTCAGTCAGCCAAACAGTCAGTTAATCGGACAATCGGTCAGTCAGTCAGTCAGTCAGTCAATCATTCCCTCAGTCATTCAGTCAGTCACTCAGCCAGTTAGTCAGTCAATCAGTCAGCCATTCCATTCCCCGGCAGTCACTCATCTCCCTCAGACCAGGCACGGACAGTTACAGAGGGTGTCGCTACATCTGGCGCTGGAAGTTTACATCACCGCCGCCACCCCCCTCCATGTCTCCCCCTCCCACCCACCCACCCCCCAGTGTGTCCTGCAGGGAACATCACCGTCCTTCCTCCCTCCTGTGTCTCTCCCCCAGTGTGTCCTGCAGGGAACATCACCGTCCCCCCCCCCCCCCCCCCCTGTCTCTCCCCCAGTGTGTCCTGCAGGGAACATCACCGTCCTTCCTCCCTCCATGTCTCTCCCCCAGTGTGTCCCTGCAGGGAACATCACCGTTCCCCCCCCCCCCCCCCCCCCCCCCCTCCATGTCTCTCCCCAGTGTGTCCTGCAGGGAACATCACCGTTCCCCCAGCCCCCCCCTCCATGTCTCTCCCCCCCAGTGTGTCCTGCAGGGAACATCACCGTCCTTCCTCCCTCCATGTCTCTCCCCCCCCCAGTGTGTCCTGCAGGGAACATCACCGTCCCCCCCCCCCCCCCCCCCCCTCCATGTCTCTCCCCAGTGTGTCCTGCAGGGAACATCACCGTTCCCCCCAGCCCCCCCCCCCCTCCATGTCTCTCCCCCAGTGTGTCCTGCAGGGAACATCACCGTCCTTCCTCCCTCCATGTCTCTCCCCCCAGTGTGTCCTGCAGGGAACATCACCGTTCCCCCAGCCCCCCCCCCCTCCATGTCCTCTCCCCAGTGTGTCCTGCAGGGAACATCACCGTTCCCCGCCCCCCTCCATCCCTCTCCCCCAGTGTGTCCTGCAGGGAACATCACCGTTCCCCCCCCTCCCCTCCATGTCTCTCCTCCTAGTGTGTCCTGCAGGGAACATCACCGTTCCCCACCCCCCTCCATGTCTCTCCCCCCAGTGTGTCCTGCAGGAACATCACCGTTCCCCCCACCCCCCTCCATGTCTCTCCCCCCAGTGTGTCCTGCAGGGAACATCACCGTCCTCCCCCCCTCTCCATGTCTCTCCCAACAGTGTGTCCTGCAGGGGAACATCACCGTCCTCCCCCCCTCCATGTCCCCCCCCCCCAGTGTGTCCTGCAGGGAACATCACCGTCCTCCCCCCCCCCCCATGTCTCTCTCCCCCCAGTGTGTCCTGCAGGGAACATCACCGTCCTCCCCCCTCTCCATGTCTCTCCCCCCCAGTGTGTCCTGCAGGAACATCACCATCCTCCCCCCTCCATGTCCCCCCCCCCAGTGTGTCCTGCAGAGAACATTCACCGTCCTCCCCCCCCTCCATGTCCCCCCCACCAGTGTGTCCTGCAGGGAACATTCACCGTCCTCCCCGCTCTCCATGTCCCCCCCACCAGTGTATCCTGCAGGTAAAATCACCGTCCCCCCCGCCTTCCAGTCTCTCCCCCAGTGTGTCCTGCAGGGAACATCACCGTCCCCCCCCCCCCCCCCCCCCCCCCCCCCCCTCCATGTCTCTCTCCCAGTGTATCCTGCTGGGAACATCACCGTCCTCCCCCCCCCCCCCTCCATGTCTCTTCACCACCCCCCTCCATGTCTCTCCCCCCAGTGTGTCCTGCAGGGAAATTCACCATCCTACCCCCCCCTCCATGTCTCTCCTGCCCCCAGTGTATCCTGCTGGGAACATCACCATCCCCCCCCCCCTCCATGTCTCTCCCCCAGTGTGTCCTGCAGGGAACATCACCATCCTCCGCCCCTCCATGTCTCTCCCCCCAGTGTGTTCTGCAGGGAACATCACCATCCTTCCCCCCTCCATGTCTCCCCCAGTGTGTCCTGCAGGGAACATCACCGTCCTCCCCCCCTCCATGTGTCTCCCCCCCAGTGTGTCCTGCAGGGAACATCACCGTCCCCCCCCCCCCCCCCCCCTCCATGTCTCTCCCCCCAGTGTGTCCTGCAGGAACATCACCGTCCCCCCCCCCCCCCCATGTCTCTCCCCCAGTGTGTCCTGCAGGAACATCACCATCCTCCCCCCTCCATGTCTCTCCCCCTGTGTGTCCTGCAGGGAACATCACCGTCCTCCCCCCTCCATGTCTCCCCGCCCCCCCCCCCCCCCCCAGTGTGTCCTTCAGGAAACATCACCGTCCTCCCCCCCTCCATGTCTCTCCCCCAGTGTGTCCTGCAGGGAACATCACCGTCCTCCCCCCCCCTCCATGTCTCTACCCCCAGTGCGTCCTGCAGGGAACATCATCATTCCACCACCCCCCCCTCCATGTCTCTCCCCCAGTGTGTCCTGCAGGGAACATCACTGTCCCTCCCCCCCCTCCATGTCTCTTCACCCCATGTCCTCCCCCCATGTTCCTGCTGGGAACCTATCCATGTCTCTTCACCCCCCACCTCCCCCTCCATGTCTCTCCCCCCAGTGTGTCCTGCAGGGAACTTCACCCTTCATCCTACCCCCCTCCATGTCTCTCCCTCCCCCCATGTGTCCTGCAGGGAACATCACCATCCCCCCCCCCCCCTCCATGTCTCTCCCCCCAGTGTGTCCTGCAGGAACATCACCGTCCTCCCCCCCCATGTCTCCATGTCCCCCCCCCCCCCCCCCCCCCCCCTGTGTCCTGCAGGGACATCACCGTCCTTCCCCCCCCTCCATGTCTCTCCCCCAGTGTGTCCTGCAGGAACATCACCGTCCCCCCCCCCCCCTCTCCCCCAGTGTCCCCCCCCATGTCTCTCCCCCAGTGTGTCCTGCAGGGAACATCACCGTCCTCCCCCCTCCATGTCTCTCCCCCCAGTGTGTCCTGCAGGGACATCACCGTCCGTCCCCCCCCCCCCCCTCCATGTCTCTCCCCCCCCAGTGTGTCCTGCAGGGAACATCACCCCCCTCCTCCCTCCATGTCTCCGCCCCCCCCCCAGTGTGTCCTGTGTGTCCTGCAGGGAACATCACCATCCCCCCCCCCTCCATGTCTCTCCCCCCAGTGTGTCCTGCAGGGAACATCACCGTCCTCCCCCCCCTCCATGTCTCCCCCCAGTGTGTCCTGCAGGGAACATCACCGTCCCCCCCCCCCTCCATGTCCTCCCCCCAGTGTGTCCTGCAGGGAAACATCACCGTCCCAGCCCCCCCCCCCCATGTCTCTCCATGTCCCCCCCCAGTGTGTCCTGCAGGGACATCACCCTCCCCCCCCCCCCCCCCCCCCCCCCCTCCCCCCCAGTGTGTCCTGCAGGGAACATCACCCTCCCCCCCTCCATGTCTCTCCCCCCAGTGTGTCCTGCAGGGAACATCACCGTCCCCCCCCCTCCCCCATGTCCCCCCCCCACCAGTGTGTCCTGCAGGGAACATCACCGTCCTCCCCCCCCCCCCTCTCCATGTCTCTCCCCCCAGTGTGTCCTGCAGGGAAACATCACCGTCCTCCCCCCCCTCCATGTCTCTCCCCCCCAGTGTGTCCTGCAGGGAACATCACCGTCCTCCCCCCCTCCATGTCCTCCCCCCAGTGTGTCCTGCAGGGAGTCCCATTCACCGCAGGAAACCTCACCCCCCCCCCTCCATGTCCCCCCCACCAGTGTGTCCTGCAGGGAACATCACCATCCTCCCCCCTCCATGTCCTCCCCCCAGTGTGTCCTCCATCACCGTCCCCCCCCCTCCATGTCTCTCCCCCAGTGTGTCCTGCAGGGAACATCACCATCCTCCCCCCTCCTGTCCATCTCTCCCCCTGCAGGGAACATGTCCTGCAGGGTGTCCTGCAAACATCACCGTCCTTTCCCCCCCCCCCCCCTCCATGTCTCTCCCCCAGTGTGTCCTGCTGGGAACATCACCGTCCTCCCCCCTCCCCCCCCTCCATGTCTCTCCCCCCAGTGTGTCCTGCAGGGAACATCACCGTCCCCCCCCCCCCCTCCCATGTGTCTCCCCCAGTGTGTCCCTGCAGGGAACATCACTGTCCTCCCCCCCCCCATGTCCTGCTTCACATCCCATCCCATCCTCTGTCTCCCCCCCCAGTGTGTCCTGCAGGGAACTTCACCCTCCTACACCACAGGGAAAATCCCCCATGTCTCTCCTCCCCCAGTGTGTCCTGCTGGGAACATCACCATCCCCACCCACCCCTCTATGACTCTCCCCCCAGTGTGTCCTGCAGGGAACATCACCGTTCCCCCCCCCCCCCCCCCCCCAGTCCTCCATGTCCATGTCTCTCCCCAGTGTGTTCTGCAGTGAACATCACCGTCCCCCCCTCCATGTCTCTCCCCCCCCCAGTGTCCCTGTTGGGAACATCACCGTCCTCCCCCCTCCATGTCTCTCCCCCCAGTGTCCTGTTGGGGAACATCACCGTCCTCCCCCCTCCATGTCCTCCCCTCCTCCCACAGTGTGTCCTGCAGGAACATGACCATCCCCCCCCCCCCCTCCCCCCCCCCAGTGTCTCTCCCCCAGTGTGTCCTGCAGGGAACATCACCATCCCCCCACCCCTCCATGTCTCTCCCCCAGTGTGTCCTCCCCCCTCCATGTCTCTTCACCACCCCCCCCTCCATGTCTCTCTCTCCCCCCAGTGTGTCCTGCAGGGAAATTCCTCTCCTCCCCCCCCTCCTACCCCCCCTCCATGTCTCTCCTGCCCCCAGTGTATCCTGCTGGGAACATCACCATCCCCCCCCTCCATGTCTCTCCCCCCCAGTGTGTCCTGCAGGGAACATCACCGTCTCCCCCCCCCCCCCCCATGTCTCTCCCACAGTGTGTCCTGCAGGGAACATCACTGTCCCCCCCCCCCTCCATTTCTCTCCCCCAATGTGTCCTGCAGCGAACATCACCCGTCCCCCCCCCCCCCCCCCCCCCATGTCTCTCTCCCCCAGTGTGTCCTGCAGGGAACATCACCGTCCCCCCCCCCCTCCATGTCTCTCCCCCAAGTGTGTCCTGCAGGGAACATCACCGTCCCCCCCCCCCCCCCCATCCATGTCTCTCCCCCAGTGTGTCCTGCAGGGAACATCACCGTCCTCCCCCCTCCATGTCTCTACCCCCAGTGCGTCCTGCAGGGAACATCATCATTCCACCCCCCCCCCCCCCTCCATGTCTCTCCCCCAGTGTGTCCTGCAGGGAACATCACTGTCCTCCCCCCCCTCCATGTCTCTTCACCCCCCCCATGTCTCTTCACCCCCCACCTCCATGTCTCTCTCCCCCCAGTGTATCCTACTGGGAACTTCACCATCCTACACCCCTCCATGTCTCTCCTCCCCCCAGTGTATCCTGCAGGGAACATCACCATCCCCACCCCTCCATGTCTCTCCCCCAGTGTGTCCTGCAGGGAACATCACCGTCCTCCCCCCTTCATGTCCCCCCCCCCCCCCCCCACCAGTGTGTCCTGCAGGGACATCACTGTCCTTCCCCCCCCTCCATGTCTCTCCCCCAGTGGGTCCTGCAGGGAACATCACCGTCCCCCCCCCTCCATGTCTCTCCCCCCCCCAGTGTGTCCTTCAGGGAACACCGTCACCGTCCTCCCCCCTCCATGTCTCTCCCCCCAGTGTGTTCTGCAGGGAACATCATCCGTCCTCCCCCCTCCATGTCTCTCCCCCAGTGTGTCCTGCAGGGACATCACCGTCCTCCCCCCCCCCTCCATGTCTCTCCCCCCCAGTGTGTCCTGCAGGGAACATCACCGTCCTCCCCTCCATGTCTCCCCCCCCCCCCCCCAGTGTGTCCTGCAGGGAACATGACCATCCCCCCCCTCCCTCCATGTCTCTCCCCCCCCAGTGTGTCCTGCAGGGAACATCACCGTCCTCCCCCCCCTCCATGTCTCTCCCCCCAGTGTGTCCTGCAGTGAAACATCACCGTTCCCCCAGCCCCCCCCCCCCCCCCTCCATGTCTCTCCCCCCAGTGTGTCCTGCAGGAAACATCACCATCCTTTCCCTCCATGTCTCTCCCCCCAGTGTGTCCTTCAGGGAACATCACTGTCCTCCCCCCTCCATGTCTCTCCTCCCAGCGTATCCTGCAGGGAACATCACCGCCCCCCCCCCCCCCGTGTCTCTCCTCCAGTGTGTCCTGCAGGGAACATCACCGTCCTCCCCCCCTCCATGTCTCTCCCCCCAGTGTGTCCTGCAGGGAACATCACCGTCCTCCCCCCCCCTCCATGTCTCTCCCCAGTGTGTCCTGCAGGGAACATCACCGTCCTCCCCCCCCCCCCTCCTATGTCTCTCCCCCCAGTGTGTTCTGCAGGGAACATCACCTTTCCCTTCCACCCTCCTATGTCTCTTCCCCCCCCCCCCCCCCCCCCCGCCCCCAGTGTGTCCTGCAGGGAACATCACCGTCTCCCCCCCCTCCACGTCTCCCCCCCCCCCCCCCCCCTTGTGTCCTGCAGGGAACATCACCGTCCCCCCTCCCTTCCATGTCTTTCCCCCCAGTGTGTCCTGCAGGGAACATCACCGTCCTCCCCTCCATGTCTCCCCCCCCCCCCCCCCCCCCCCCCCCCCCGTGTGTCTTGCAGGACGACACAACTTGGTACAACTCATTTGTCACTTCATCCTCTTAGCTCCTCCGTCTCCGTCTCTCATATTACCCCCCACCCCCCTCCCCCACACACACCCCTTTCCGCTCCCTCCGTTCTCCTTACGGCTCACAAAAAGCGGCACGGTGAACTGAGATAAAGGATGGGGGAGTGAGGGAGAGCGGGAGGGGGATGTGTGGAAGGGGGAGGGCGCTGTGACAGCTTTGGCGTGAATTTGATTTTGAACCCTGAGGGCGTGGGGAGGGAGGGAGGGCGTGGGGAGGGAGGGATGGAGGGATGGAGGAGGGGTCTAAGATTTCACAATCATACACGCGCATTTCGATCTCAAGTGAGCACGAACGCAAGAGAGAGAGAGAGAGAGAGAGAGAGAGAGAGAGAGAGAGAGAGAGAGAGAGAGAGAGAGAGAGAGAGAGAGAGAGAGAGAGACCTGTTTGTTTTTTCTTTCTTATAAGTATATGATATCTACGCACTGATACGCGTTTTTACACGTTCAGTCCTCGCCCTGAGTAGAGTTTACACAATGAACAATGACATAAAAAAAGAAACAGTCGTATTAGTAAGGTTCATGCAATAGGAGAGAGAGAGAGAGAGAGAGAGAGAGAGAGAGAGAGAGAGAGAGAGAGAGAGAGAGAGAGAGAGAGAGAGAGAGATGGAACAAAATGATTTATTCAGCGTGGGCTGCCACAACTTCTGAAAGGGGGGGGGGGGGGGGGGGGGGGTCCGTATAGAATGAGACATTGACAAAGAGACTCATGAAAATATTGAGAATAGAGTTACAACATCTTTAACGAAAAAGATGAGAGAGAG
>JADBJO010000883.1:487774-492774 GCA_016801955.1 Conus betulinus
GTATGCATGCACAGACAAAAAGTACAGTTTATCTCAGGCTCCTGCTCCATTGTCTGCCTAATGTGTCACAAACTCATGCATGCTTGCTTGTTCTGGTACACACACATACATATGATACTCACACATCCATACTTATGTAATTGCACACGCACATGCATTTGCACGTGAGCATGTGCACAACACACACACAGAGTGCACGTGCATGCACACACACACACACACACACACACACACACACACACACACACACACACATACACATGACATAATTTGTTTGGATATTTTTCTTCAGTTTTACGTCAAACTTTATTATTGACTTTTTAATTAGAAAATCTTACCAGTTATGTAAGAGACAAACTTTGTTCAAAATTTGAAAATAGGTGTGAAAAATCTTAAAAGCTAATCTCTAGAAAACTACATTATTTTGTACACAGTGTGGCAGATTGGCTATAATACACTCGACATTTGGTAATTTGGCTGCATTACTTTTTACAGTGTGGCAGATGGACTACAATACACTCCACATTTGGTTATTTGGCTACATTATTTTGTAGACAGTGTGGCAGATTGACTACAATACACTCCACATTTGGTTATTTGGCTACATTATTTTTTACACAGTGTGGCAGATTGACTACAGTACACTCCACATTTGGTTATTTGGCTACATTATTTTTTACACAGGGTGGCATACCTGCCCACAACCTCCCCTGCCCTCAGAGAAAAAGTTGTATGGCATATGGACCTAATTAATTAATTACTTGCATGTACACACACACACACACACACACACACACACACACACACACACACACACACACAGTGATACAATTGCATGCTATCGTCTAATACATACGGCATTACGTCTTCTTGAAGTGAATAAAGTTGAACAGTGTTAGTTTATATGTTGTGAATGATAGCTTTTTTTGTGTGCAAAACCTGGCTGTTGTGGAAAAAAAAAGATGATTCTCATAATTAAAATAAATGATGAGTGGAGTGAAGAGAATTTCTCTTTCTTGAAGAAAAAAAAAATTAGTGTACATGAGATACTTAGATTGGATCAGTCTGCTGTCTTTATGTATGCATACATCACACTAAACATGTAGTTCTTGACTTGAGCATGTAAATTATGTGTTTGATACGCTCTGTTTTGTACAGGAATTACATCTGTTTTAATTGCTAAAAGCAATTTATTTTGTTGCTATTTGATTTGCAGTTTGGTCCTGTCTTTATGAAAAAACAAAACAACAACAACAACAACAAAAAAAAATAAAAAGAAAGCTTTTCTGGTCTGCTTAGGAATTGATTCATAAATTGAAAATGAATGATAGGTGGTGACAGTGTTTGAAAATTAACAAGTTTATTTAGAACAGTTGTGGAATGCAGATTTCTTACCAGTCTACTTTTTTGAAATGATTTTTTTTTTTTTTTTTTTAAATGGAGACACTAAAAACTCTAAAAGTTTATCAATTATCAGATTGTAGATTAGTTGGTGTGCTTAGATTTGTGAAGCTCATAACAATATGTTGCATAAAAAATCAGAATACTTTTTTTGAAAAAAAAAAAAAAATTGGTATATATGAATTTATGGGCTACCAGACTAAGCAAGCCACAAAAAAATTAGCAGTTTTGATAATCAATAAGATTCATAAGTGCAGGAAATTTCCATTAGTTAAAACTGTGATAAAGTGGTGTAGTTTTGAAGACTGTTGTTTCCTGTTTTAAAATTATATATCATCCAGATTGTGTAGACTGAACGTAGTTGCTTCCAAACTATTCAGCATGTAACTTATTGTAAGTCTTGTGCTGTTGGCTAATATATTAACACCAGTGAACGCTAGCTTTTTGTATGATAGACGTGTTAGACATAGAGATCAGAAAGCACTTGTTCTGAACAGCTGGGAAAAAATTCACTAAGAAAGAAAAAAAAAAAACAACTGAAAAAGATCTTTTATAGATTAAAAAAAAAGATGAGCTCATTACACAAAAAACTGACTCTTGAAATTGTTCTTAAAAGGAAAGTTTAGAAGGGGGAAAAAAAGGAAGATCTTAAGTGTTTGTGTGTGTGTGTGTGTGTGTGTGTGTGTGTGTGTGTGTGTGTGATGAACTGCATGTAGTGGACTAAAAAAAAAATCCTGTCTCTCACCTAGCTAAAAGGAAAATAAAGCTTCTTTTGTTGTTCTAAAGCAATAAACTGTGGTTGAGCTTATAAACAAAGTTATGGTTCAGGTAAGTTTTTGTTCTTATTATTATTTTCAGGGTTTCATTCATTGAAAAAAAAAAAGATGAAGGTTTCAAATGCTGCCAGTGCCACAATGATGCATTAATGGGTAAAATACTGGGAACTGGGGGTCAAATGTTAGTGTGAAATGTTCAGTTATATTTTCTTTAGCCCTCTCGCTTCCCCATTTCCTCCTGTCAGTACTCTGATTTAATGAGAAGAGAGGTTTTGAGGATCATAGAAAAGAGCATGAAGAATTATTTTTAAACATTCAGTGCACCTGATGAAATCTGAGTAACTTGACACGGACCATGACATTGACAAGTGCTGTTAAGAACAAAGAACATTTTACCTGCCCCCCTCTACTATCTCTCTGGCTCTGTCTGTCTCGTCTCTCTCTCTTCTCTTTCTTTTTCTTTCAATCTGTCTGTGTCTGTCTGTCTGTCTCTCTCTCTCCCTGTGTTAAACACAATTTTCCTCACACATCCTCACATATACATCTACACACACACACACACACACACACACACACACACACACACACACACACACACACACACATGCTCACACACACACACAGAGACTTAAACAGACACACATACGTAACTGTACATGCACATTCACACACACATTTGTACACATTTTTAGTATACTTGCACACACACATACACACACACACACACACACACACACACACACACACACACACACACACACACACAGACACACACACTCAGGCACGCATGCACGCGCACATGCGCGCACACACACACACACAGACATGTTCACACATGCATACACACATTCACATATGCACACAGACATAGACACATATGATTAATTTCCTTTTCGCTCGCACTCTCTCTGTCTCTGTCTTTTTTCTCTCTCTCTGTCTCTCAACACACACACACACACACACACACACACGCGCGCACACACACACACACACACACACACACACACACACACACACGTCACAAAGAGACTATTTGGGCATTCACTTTATGCTTTCTCTTTCCATATTGTTTGACAGACAGTTAAGTAATTAACAATCTTTATAACCTTGGAAATAATGTTAAAGTGAGCACGCTCATTGGTTTTACAAGCAAATGAGTAATCATAATCTTTATTACCATGGAAAGAATGTAAAAATAAGCATGTTCATTGGTTAGACAGGCAAATAAGTAATTATAGTCTTTATTACATTCAGTCCCCTCACACATCATCAGCAACAACAAAAGCAACAACAGCAACACCCAATTCCCTTTATCATTGGCAGTGGCACTGGGTTAAGCACAAATATTGGTCACACACACACACACACACACACACACACACACACACACACACACACACACACACACACACACACAGCTTGCCATTCATGTCATCACAGCCAGATAATGATTTTGTTTTCACACCTGATGTCCTGGTCTTCTTTCCTTCGTTCTTTCTTCCCTCCCTCCATCCCCCCACGCTTCCCTCCCTCCCTCCCTCCCTCCCTTCCCTGTTTTCTCTCCTGTCTGCCAGTCTTGGTGTCTAAGGATGTCTTTTCGGCCATACCGTTGTTTCTTTTTCTTTCTTTCTGTCAAGTGTGGAGGGATAGCTTACGGTTGTGTAGAGCCGCTAGGGTATGGTTTTCAGGGTGGGATAGGTTCATGTCGTGTAGGATGACAGCGTTTGGGGGCAATACAAACAAGAGCGGTTAGCTCACATGTAGTATGATGGACAGTACAGGCTTCGGTCTGGGGTTTGTTCACATGGTAAGAAAGAAGAGGGTGGAGGGAGGAGCGGTGGGGGGGGGGGGGGGGGATATGATTGCGGGATGGGGGGTAGGAGAAAGAAAGAGCCCTTGCGGCAGTAGAGGAAATGTCTTGTACAGCATAAAAGCCATGGAACTAAGGTGACAGTCTGCGCAACTGGGGTGTACAGGGTAAGTGGGGTGTACAGGGGTAAGTGGGGTGTACAGGGGTAACTGGGTGTATGGGGTCAGGGGTAATTGGGGTGTGCAGGGGTAAGTGGGGTGTACAGGGGTAAGTGGGGTGTACAGGGGTAACTGGGGTGTACGGGGGTAACTGGGGTGTACGGGGGGTAAGTGGGGTCTACGTGGGCAACTGGGGTGTTCGGGGGTAAGTGGGGTTACAGGGGTAACCGGGGTGTACAGGGGTAACTAGGTGTACAGGGGTAAGTGGGGTGTACAGGGAGAACTTGGGTGTACAGGGAGAACTGGTGTACGGAGATAAGTGGGATGTACATTGGTAAGTGGGGTGTACGTGGTAAGTGGGGTGTACAGGGGTAATGGGGTGTACGTGGGTAAGTGGGGTGCACGGGGTAAGTGGTGTGTACGGGGTAAGTGGGGATGTACGTGGGTAACTGGGATGTACATGGGTAACTGGGTGTACGGGGATAATGGGGTGTACGTGGGTAACTGGAGTGTACGTGGGTAACTGGATGTACGTGGGTAACTGGGTGTATGGAGGTAATGGGGTGTACATGGGTAATGGGGTGTATGTGGGTAATGGGGTGTACGGGGGTAACTGGGATGTACAGGGGTAATGGCGTGTATGGGGGTAATGGGGTGTACGTGGGTAACTGGAGTGTACGGGGGGTAATGGGGTACGGGGGTAATGGGGTGTACGGGGGTAACTGGGGTGTACGGGTGTAATTGGGTGTACGTTGGTAACTGGGGTGTATGTGGGTAAGTGGGATGTACGGGAGTAATTGGGGTGTACGGGGGTAATGGGATGTACGGGGGGTGATGGGGTGTACGGGTGTAATG
>JADBJO010000883.1:497774-507774 GCA_016801955.1 Conus betulinus
GGGGGGAGATTCTTTGGTTTGCAGCTGATGGATCGCGAACAGGTGCAGAGAGACAGGAGGAGAGGAGAGGAGAGGGGGTGAGGAGAGCGGAGATGTGTGGAGGGAGAGGGAAAAGGGCGGGATGGGGAAGGAGGGGAGGGGGGGGGGGGGGAGGTGCAGGTGATTGCTAAGCACTACGTCAGTGAGAGTCGACAGACAATGGCCACATTAGTGTCAACCCTCCCCTCCACCCCCTTTTTCCATTTTCCCTCCTGCCCCCCCCCCCCCCCCTCTCTCCGGCAGCCTCATCCACCCCCTCTCTCTTTCTCCCCGGCCCCTCCCACCATCGTCACCAATATAGAGATGAAGCATTTGGCGGTGACATGCACCCCAGTTACCTCCTCCGTTCCTGTTTACCGCCGGGGGTAATTTGAGATGCTTTGTTTAACAACACAAAGGAACCAACAAACCGCAAGGCGATCCAGCTAGACCCCCCCTCCTCCCTCCCTTACTCCCCCCCTCACCCCCCTCTCTCTGTTTTTGTCTGTCATTCTTTCCGTTTTCTGCGTTTTAGAAACGGAAAGATTCTGTCTGTCTGTCCTCTCTCTCTCTCTGTATGTCTGTCTCTCTATTTCTGTCTCTCCCGCTTTCTGTCTCCGTTTCTGTCTGTCTCTGTCTATCTGTCTGTCTGTCTGTCTCTCTCTGTGGAATGTTGTATTATTTGTGTTCTTTCCATTAAAACATTTCGTTTTTTATCACTTCCTATATTTCTGGCTGCGCCTTTCCTTGCCACCTCATTGTCTGTGTCTTTCTGCCCGTGTCTTTGTCTTGTGTCTTTCTGCCCGTGTCTTTGTCTTGTGTCTTTCTGCCCGTGTCTTTGTCTGTGCCTTTCTGCGCTTGTCTTTGTGTCTTTCTGCCCTTGTCTGTGTCTTTCTGCCCGTGTCTTTGTCTGTGCCTTTCTGCGCTTGTCTTTTTCTGTCTTTCTGCCCTTGTCTGTGTCTTTCTGCCCTTGTCTTTGTCTGTGCCTTTCTGCGCTTGTCTTTGTGTCTTTCTGCCCTTGTCTTTGTGTCTTTCTGCCCTTGTCTTTGTCTGTGTCTTTCTGCCCGTGTCTTTGTCTGTGCCTTTCCGCCTGTCTTTGTCTGTGTCTTCTCTGCCCTTGCCTCCATCTGTCCCACCACCCCGCCATGTTTTGTTGTTTCCCCGTTGTCCTGTCTGTCCCACCACCCGCCATGTTTTGTTGTTTCCCGTTGTCCTGTCTGTCCCAAACCCCGCTAAGTTTTGTTGTTTCCCGTTGTCCTGTCTGTCTGTCCCACCACCCCGCTAAGTTTTGTTGTTCCCGTTGTCCTGTCTGTCCCACCACCCCGCCATGTTTTTGTTGTTTCCCCGTTGTCCTGTCTGTCCCACCACCCCGCCATGTTTTTGTTGTTTTCCCGTTGTCCTGTCTGTCCCACCACCCCGCCATGTTTTGTTGTTTCCCGTTGTCCTGTCTGTCTGTGCCAACACCCCGCCATGTGGTGTTGTTTCCCGTTGTCCTGTCTGTCTGTCCCAACACCCCGCCATGTGTTGTTGTTTCCCGTTGTCCTGTCTGTGCCAACACCCCCGCCATGTTTTGCTGTTTCCCGTTGTCCTGTCTGTCTGTCTCTTGTCTGGCTATAACTCTATGAACGTTCGACCCTGCCCCCTCCCCTGCCCCTGCCCCTGCAATGCACCTGTGCTTTGGTTTGTTGAAGCTCTGCCCGTGAGGGCATCTTATCATGCCAAGAACTGCTGCACTGAATGGTCAGTCATCGGAATGTCATCATCTGGAAGTCGCTCACAGATGAGCTCATTGGAAATTCACGTAGGTTAACAGGTGCTCTGGTTGCACGAGTCATACAATATTTAGCATTTTTTTACGATGACGAAAGCCTCAGTCGGTGGTTCCTAATATTCTCGCTTCCTCCTTACCCCTCCGTCGCTCTTTCGTTCCCCCACCTTCCGCCCCCCCCCCCCCCTCCCCCACCCAAATGCCCGAGCGCCATGCACACATTTAATGATTTGTGAAGCACTAATTTTTTCAATTGAAAATTTACCTTTCTAAAGCAGATTTTAATGATTTATAAGTTTACACGGAAGCCTGGTGATGACGAAGGAATGAACACTATAAAATGTCCAGTGCGGAATCATGTATTGGTGATGACGAGCAACGTACATGTATTGTTGGTGACCTCCTAGTTCAGTCAACGGTCCAACTGACCTGTGGCGGCGGGGACTTGGCGCTGTGGTCAGCCAGACCTCCGGCAGAGCCGGGAGGTGGGGGGGGGGGGGGGGGGGGGAGGGAGGTTATGGGGATGGCTGGATACAGCAGCTGCTTGCCGTTGGGTATGTAGATTGCCATTTGATGGAGTGTATGCCCCCCCTCTCTCTCTCTCTCTCTCTCTCTGTCTGTCTGTCTCTGTCTCCCAGTCTTCTGTGCCCCCGTCCCCCCCCCCCCCCCCCCTTCTCTCTCTCCTCTCTTACTCCCCCCACCTCTCTCTCTTCCCCCACCCACACTGAACCTGTGTCTATTTCACTTTCTCTGTCTCTGTCTGTCTGTCTCTCTGTCTGTCTCTCTGTCTTGTCTCTCTCTCTCTCTCTCTCTCTCTCTCTCTCTCTCTCTCTCTCTCTCTCTCTCCCCGAGCCAACCCGTTTCAGAGTGTTACAAGTTTAATTTGGAGGAAGAGATCAACAGAGAGGACAGACTGAAAGGCCACCCTGGTTTTCATTTCTTTTGGTTTTGGCTTCCTGTGATTTTGTGAGAATGTTAAGGGAAAAGAAAAGGTCAAAGAAAAGTATGGTGGCAGGATTCATGTCCAGCCACAGCTATACAGGGATTGTGAGTGGCGTGGGAGGGTGGAAGAAGGAGGTCGGAAGACCAGTTTTGAACGTGAGGCTGAAAGGGTGATGATGAATATTGGTAACTTCTTCCTTTGAACTCGCCCTTCAACGTGAGGCTGAAATGGTGATGAATATTGGTAACTTCTTCCTTTGAACTCAGCCTTCAACGTGAGGCTGAAATGGTGATGAATATTGGTAACTTTCTTCCTTTGAAATCACCCTTGTTGTTAGCCCCCAGATATCTGTTCTGGTCCGGAAGGTGTGGGGTACCAGGTGGTCTTCCTCCCAGCCTTACGTGGAGTCGACCTTTGTCAGCAAGCGGTGGTGATGCGGGTCCGCATCCATCATCCCCCGACCTTTATCTTCAGGGCAGTGGGGGCAGTGGTGCCAGCCGATAGAATCAGCTGTGGTGAACAAAGGAAGAACGCCAGTCGCTGTGGGATTAACGATCTGCCGGTATCGCGTCCATTCCACTCAAAGACTGTGGCAACAAGGAAGGGATATCAGTAATGATTGACACCAAGTGCACATGCACACTCAACTCCAGACCTTTGTCAGCATGACGAGGGGAAGTAGGTGGTAGTGTTTATGACCCGATTACTCTGCGTGTATGTGACTAGATTTTCGTCAGCAAATTGGGGATATCAGGTGATATATATTTTTTTCGTCTTCATACCTTGGTCACGGGGACAACATTTGAGGACAGTGTATAGAATTGATACCGGTTAGACGAGTTCAACAATGACAGCTCATTCTGTAAGTGGAAATCATTTGATGCGGACAGTGTATAGAATTGTTTGTTACCAGCTGAACCAGTTCAACAATGACAACTCATTCTTGAGCAGAAGCACACGACTAGTCTAAAAGTTCACCGCGGCGCGGATTTGAAAAAAAAAAGAAAAAAGAAAGAAAAGAATCTGCTCCGTCCTTGAAACCTCCCTTTCTACCCACTCCAATTCACCCCCCCCCCCCACCCACTCCCTCAGACGGAGGAGCCTATTGAGGTTGTGAAGCAGCAGCAGAGTGGCCGCCGTGACGAGGGCTGACAGGTAGAGAATACGCCAGGGCTGAGCAGGCCGCAGGGTGCCTGTAGAGAGCGGTCTCCGCTCCTGGCTGTCTTCACAATGGTCACCGGGTTTCCTTGCCAACCCCTCCAACACCGCCCGTCTCTTGTGTGTCTGTCCGTCCGTCTGTCTGTACGTCTGTCTGTCCGTGCTTGTTTGGAAGCGTGCTGTGTGTGTGTGTGTGTGTGTGTGTGTGTGTGTGTGTGTGTGTGTGTGTGTGTGCGCGCGTGCGCGAGTGTCTATGTAGATAGATTCTTTGGCGTATTACCAGCTCCATACACCTCAGCATAGCGCACCTCCATAGGGCGACAACGCCCATACAACACATGGCGACGCCTTTGTTCTGTTCGCCCGCCACACAGGTTAAAGTAAGGGGGGGTGGGGGGGGGGGGGGGGTGGGGGTAGGGGCTTAAACCCCATTACACCGTGAGGTGAGATTCCCCATCCCTTCTCTGTCTTTGTCAGTCTGTCTGTCTGTCTGTCTGTCTCTCTCTCCCTCCCTCCCTCCCTCCCTCCCTTCCCGTTCTTATTCAGCTATAAGAGCAGTTTTCTGTCAGACACGGAAAGTTGATTGATTGACACTCATTGGCGTTGATGTTCCCCGAAGCAGTTGCTAGCATTGTCGATTTGATAAGCAGCCAAACCAGCCTTGGTGTTCAACAGGAAGGTGCTCTTGTACGAGATGAGGGGCGCGAAAGGAAATCTTTCGGCAAGAAAGTGTTCCTGCGCGCTCCTCTGAGAGAGAGCAGCTTTCCTGCAATACTGGTGTGTGTGTGTGTGTGTGTGTGTGTGTGTGTGTGTGTGTGTGTGTGTGTGAGAGAGAGAGAGAGAGATTTGAAATCTGATGGTATTCGTGTTTCCTCGGCATGTTAAAGCTTTTTTGATGTTTGCAGCTACCAAAGCGACCTTAACAGGCTTGTGTATAGAAGGGGGCACAAAAAGTGTATCTTTCCGCGTTAGCACAGCCGTATTTACAGGCTCTTAGACGGAAAGGGGATAGGTGGGGTTGAGAGAGAGAGAGAGAGAGAGAGAGGAGAGAGAGAGATGTGTATGTGTGTCATGGGGATAAGGGTACTATCAGACGGAAGTTTATCCTGAATTGTGTTACTGTGGTGATGCTGCTTAGAGAAGTAGTGTCTTTGGTGGTGAGGGGTATTACTGTGGTGATGCTGCTTAGAGCAGTCGTTTGTTTGGTGGTGAGGGGCATTACTGTGGTGATGCTGCTCAGAGCTGTAGTGTCTTTGGTGGTGAGGGGCATTACTGTGGTGGTGATGCTGCTTAGACCACTAATGTCTTTGGTGGTGAGGGGCATTACTGTGGTGATGCTGCTCAGAGCTGTAGTGTCTTTGGTGGTGAGGGGCATTACTGTGGTGATGCTGCTTAGAGCAGTCGTTTGTTTGGTGGTGAGGGGCATTACTGTGGTGATGCTGCTCAGAGCTGTAGTGTCTTTGGTGGTGAGGGTCGGGACGGCGCAGGATAGGACAGCTTGGAGTCAGAAGAACGTCCTGTCCTCTTCCTGTATGCGCCGGCGGGTGAGCATCCAAGAATCTCGGAGGAGGTGTGAGGGAGGGGTGTGGGGGGAGGGGTGGGGGGAGGCGCTCTCTCTCTCACGCTGGTACCACGACTAAGCAATCTTGTCACGAATCATTGTTGCATAGTTGGTGGTATTCTGCATGTGTGGGATCAGAACAGACACCAGTGAACACCCACCACCGAAGTGACTTACTCAGCTGCAGGGCAGAGTCTCCTCTGGTGGGTTGCCTCTTGACGACCTGACATGGACTGTTTCCCGTGGATTGCCAGTGGTGGGAACTGCGGCCGGACAATGCTGGAAGGGGAGCCGGCGTGAAAGGCGAGGATCTGCGGAAAATGAGATACGGAAGGGAAAAAAAGGCATCAGTAGATCTGGTTGGTTGTGGCGTGGCGGAGAGAGTGACCAAGAGGACTTTCCCTGTGACATGAACTCGTCTCAGCAGCGAGTTCACCGCCATGGGGTACGGATTTCGAATGGACATGGGCATGGATCGTTTTAATTAACGTAGGAAAGCATGGCTAGACGCAGGTAGTGTTCAGGACGGATCTTATCACGTGTAACACGCTGCTGCCCCCAAAACACAGTTTCCACTTCCAAGGGAGGTCACCCTTAGAGGGATCTAAAACGGAGCCTGCTGTCCAAAACCCCTCAAGATAACACCCTCCCTTCCCCCTCCCTTGGAAGGAGAGCTTTTCTCTGCGAAATATGAAGATCAAATTCCTTTAAAGAACTAATGAGCCGACTTTTGTTTCTTTCGGATTCATATCTAGAGCAGTAAGGTTAAAAAAAAAAAAATCGCTTTGATCGTGGACGGAAAGAAAACAACAGAGCGGAGATAAATCGTAGTTTGAACCTTGACCTGAAGATAAACACAACCCCGACGACTCCTGTTTGAAGACGGGAGTGAGCATTTTTTTTTTTAAATTCGCGAAGAGTGAGTGGTGTGTGAGTGTGTGGAGGTAGGGCGGCACGTTTGCCCAGCGCTGTGGGTCGGTGCAATCCATTACAGTCACAGAGAACAAGTCAGGGCAGTCAGGGGCCGTGCGGGGGTCGCACTTGATAACTTCCTTGGAGGGGGGGGGGGGGGGGGGAGGGGGGGGGGGAGGGAGGGAGAGAGAGAGAGAGAGAGAGAGAGAGAGAGAGAGAGAGAGAGAGAGAGAGCGGCTTTCCGCTAACGATAACGCTGACCTCATTGAAATAGGCCTGAATGTGTGTGTGTGTGTGTGTGTGTGTGTGTGCGCGTGTGCGCGCGTGTGCGCGCGCGCGCCTGTGTGTATGTGTCTGTTTGGCACTTCCGGTGTGTGTGTGTGTGTGCGTGTGCGTGCGCGTGCGTGCGTGCGCGTGCGCGTGCGCGTGTGTTTATGTCAGTGTTTGGCCTTTTCGGCGTGCGTAGTGCGTGCTTGTGTGTGTGTGTGTGTGTGTGTGTGTGTGTGTGTGTGTGTGTGTGTGTGAGAGAGAGAGAGAGAGAGAGAGAGAGAGAGAGAGAGAGAGAGAGATTCAGAACGATAATAGGAGTAATTTCTGATTAAAACCGCTTCTATGGCGGACAGAAAACACGGAGAGAGATCGTGTTTGAAGGCCAGCGAGTGTTGATGACAGACGGTGCACGAAAGAACAATTCAGATAATTCTTTTTACCAATCAGAGGTATGTACTATTTTTGGTGCAGGGAGAAGGGGGATGGGGGGTGGGTTGGAATGACTGAAGATAATTAGAGGAGAGTTTGTGTTTAACATTTGGCCTTTAAATGCAACGTTATATCCTGTTTGTATTGATGATTGATTTAATTTTAAACGAAGAGGGACTGAATTAGCAACTTGTTTGTGTAAACTTTGTCTTTTTTGTTTATCATTTTTCTTTTATTCATTGCTAGTAATATATGCAAGTCCTACATGATCCGATGGATTCTGATGATTTTTTTGTCGATGGTTTTACACCCGTCAGGATTTCACCGCTGTGAAAGCGAGCGATATGTCGAACGCGGGGATCCCGGCCCGATTTTTTTTTCTCTCCAAGTTTTTGCCCGAGTTTGAGGATTGTGGGATCCTGAAAATAACTGTGCAGGCGGAGGGTTGGGAGTAGGGGTGGTGGTAGCATGAAGTATCTTGTTGGGAAGACTAAACTCGCTACATTTTGAGCGTCGTACATGTATCTGTTCTTCAGTTGTGTGCAGATATGGTGATTGGAATGATAGGGTTTCGTGTAGCTGGTTTACTTCGGCGAGTCTCCAAAACCTTGCTTGACAAATTGAAGGGAATCCTACCGATATCTTAGTATTTTGACGAAGTCAGCTGGGGCTGGCGGAAATGGCCGACTTTGTTAGGTACACCGCCTTCGTGTCAAGGGAGGTAAAGCTGGCCGCGGAAAAATGGACCTTTCAGACGACGCTTTACTGAATGCCGAAACTGGAGGACAGCGCTTTGCCATCGATGACAGTTATAATTGTCAGGTAGGTTAGTCGTGATCTGGGGACTTGTTAGCTTAATGTTTTATTGTGTCCAGTCAGGCTTAATGTGTATTGCGTCCAGTCAGGTTGTAGACAGCGAGGGGACGCACACGATTTGCGGAGATGGAAGCGGCGGGAAGGTAGTGTGGAGAACATTATGGAGTCGATAATTGACCGTTGATGGTTATTGGTGATGTCAGAACGTGTGGACCCAGGGACCAGGGCAATCACGAGGTTCGGTCAGTGTTTTGGAAGTCACGGCTTTTGTACAAACACCGGGCGGAATTATCAACCGTTTGCTGAGAAGTGGACAGAATGCGCTGAATCACTTGTCACCACACACACACACACACACACACACACACCGTACACGTACACACACACACACACACTCCACCTCATATCACTACTGCCTTCCTTCCCCCCTAAGCCTCCCTCTTTGTCCCCCGCCTTCGCCACCCCCATCTCCTGTCGTTTATCTCTCTGGCTGTGGCCCCGTCTCTCTCCCCCCAGTGATATGACTGACGACGATAAGCTCCTCAGAGAGAAAGACCAGGGGGAGGGAACCTATCAATTGTACATTGACAATGGAATGGAAGGCAACGGCATTCTTCTTCTGGTGAATAAGGTAGTCGGTGTCGACTTCATACGGGACAGCGAGAATGTGTGTGTGGTGTGTGTGTGTGTGTGTGTGTGTGTGTGTGTGTGTGCGTGCGAGAGAGAGAGAGAGAGAGAGAGAGAGAGAGAGAGAGAGAGAGAGAGAGAGAGAGAGAGAGAGTGTGCGCACGCGAGTGTGTGTGTGTGTGTGTGTGAAAGAGAGAGAGAGAGAGAGAGAGAGAGAGAGAGAGTGTGTGTGTGTGTGTGTGTGTGTGAGAGAGAGAGAGAGAGAGAGAGAGAGAGAGAGAGTGCGCGCGCGCGCGTGTGTGTGTGTGTGTGTGTGTGTGTGTGTGTGTGTGAGAGAGAGAGAGAGAGAGAGAGAGAGAGAGAGAGAGAAGAGAGAGAGAATTGAATGCTGGAGCCAGTCGTATTGTCGTCACATTCCTTAAAATGCCGGTTGAACGTTGGTTCAGTGTAACGAATTGTCAGCACAGGTTGGTGTGTCCACAAACATGTTAGTGGTTCAGGAGACTGTCAACTGTGAATTGTCAGCTCGGGCCAGGCATTTTGTTTTCCGCATTAGGAAAGTCTGGGCATAACTATTGCATGTAGGATTGTGCGGTGGGTTGGAATAGGAACAGTGTGGGACAATGAAAATGATAGCAGGGAATGACTAGATCTTGCGGAAGGGAACTGGAGAGGTTGTGAAAAGTAATGGAAACGGAGCAAGCGAACAGATTTTTAAAAATTTTGATGATACAGATACTAAGTATGAACACCTGTTGTAAAAAAAAATATCAAGGACAACAACAACATGAGCAGAACGGGCAGCCCAAGATACTTGAAACACACCGAACGCGTCAGAAGCTCCAGAAATCTCACGTGAGTTTTCACTCACAGCAAGGAGTGTGCTAGATCGTCCAGGCGATTAGTGGAGCTCTCTCACGCACACGTTTAATGACTGTTGGGGTAAGTTTTTTCGGGGGTGGGGGTGGGGAATGGGGTGGTGTTAGAAGTCTAAAGGGAAGGGAAGAGAGAGAGGGGGGTGGGGGGGGGGGGTGGGGGGGCTCTCTGGTCGGACGTTATCACGTCAGGGGTCAGGCACGTGAGATTTGGGAACCCGTACAACTCGTCAGCAAGGCGTGTTTCTTCAGGGAGTGCGCCGATCTGACGTTGTGTCGTCAGTGCTATTTTCTGGGGGCCGCTGAAACCAGATCTTCCTGTCTTTGTTCAGTCCCTTGAGTACGGCAGGATCTGAGCCGTTGACAGAGGAGCTCAGGGAGAGGGTGACGCAGAGCTCTGGTTTCAACAGCAGAACATGGGGAGGAAGGGTGCTGGAGACGATAGGGAGTGAGATATCGTGATACTCGCCCCTTCTCTCTCCCCACCACCTCCTCCCACCCCCCGTTTTTGTATTCTACATACAGTCTTTGTAAACGCATTTGGTGTGTGTTTCTCGGGGCTTCCTATGGCAAGTGTACTTTGGAATTCCCCCACACCCTCACCTGAGGATTTGACGGAGTCG
>JADBJO010000883.1:517774-532774 GCA_016801955.1 Conus betulinus
TTAAGATGATGCTACCCATTTCCATTTCGGTCTGAGACTACATGACAGGGCTGTACTCTGCGCTTCCTTTCATAATATATCCCGGCGTCAACCAGGCCTGAGAGATACAGGCACCTGCAGTGTTGGTCAGGAAATTTGAGCAACACCCACAGAAACGCATCCATTAAGTGGATGAAACTCGACTGTGTGGTCCCAGTCTTTCCAACTGAGTCCGCAGCAAACTCAACCCTGGGTAGGAGCCGGTCGGGGCAGAAAAAAAAACCACATGACTCTGATGGGATTCGAACCCACGACCTCCCAGCCGGGAGTCCGCAACGCTAACTACCCTCGCCACGGCGGCTGGTTAATCCTTTAAACATTCTTCTTTTTTTCTTGCTGTAGAAGCCGGTGAAATTTGTGGGGTAGGTCACGGATCTGTTAATTCTTGTAGTGGAAGTGTAGGCAGTGTGTTGTATAAATCCGCTTACCAGAAGATTCTGTGTCCAGTTTACTGCCGTCGTTTGGAGTGATGCGTGAACGCTGGTGTCAGGAACGGAAACCTGATGTGGAAGGAAGAGACGTCAGCTTCAATCTTCATGTCATGGTCATTTCCTATGAACAGACATGGTCCCTGATTTCACAGGTTGGATTGAACACTGGACCACACGACATTACGACGTACAGAGCACTGCCTTACACTCTTCAGCTGAAGCCTCAGGCTGTGGTCAGAGAGAGGACTGACCAGTGGTCAGAGTACAGTGTCAACAGGCGGAGAGACGGCAAGTGAATGACATCACGCTGTTTCCGTTATGGACCAGAAGAGGTGTTGACCACCACATGGCCCCGCTTGACCTCCTGACACTGCTGCTGTCCGGCACGCCATGGGGGAGGTCCATTTCTCTCTATCTTTTTGTCTGTCTGTCTGTAAGTCTTTCTCAGTGTCTCTGTCTCTCTCTGTCTCTCCCTGTCTCTCTCTCTGTCTCTCACTGTCTGTCTCTGTTTCTGTCTCTGTCTGTCTGTTTCTGTGACACAATGTGTGTGTGTGTGTGTGTGTGTGTGTGTGTGTGTGTGTGTGTGTGTGTGCGTGTGTGTGTGTGCGCGCGCGCGCGCGCTAGAGAGAGTGAAGAGAGGAGGGCGTTGCATTGCACAATATAAGAAGTGAACTGCACTGCTCTGGTTTGAGATCTGGTACTGTTCAGTCTATGGCACGCTAGAAACCATGATAACAGTAATTGGGAACGGGGGATGGAGAGGGTGTAATAGATGGGGGTCGGGGAGGGTGGTGAGAGATGGGGGGACGGGTGGATGGTGAGGGGGTGGCAGGAAGAGTAGTGGACAAAGGCAGGCTTTGGTCGTTGCTTCAAATAGGTTCCCAAAGGACTGGACGTTACAGTGTAAAAATCATAGCTGAAAATATGGACTGGCCATACATTATTTTGTTGAAAATCGGTGTTAGCGTAGGTTATGGCTGCTTTATCGTCCTGCTATTCCGAGCATTGTAAATATATGTAAATGTTCACATTTTTATTTATACAGCATATCCAGCCTCTAAGTATTGTTTGTTTGAAAATAAAAATACAAAAAATCGACGTGGAAGAGAAAATCCGAACAAAAAATCCTGAAACCACACCCCACTGTTACATAGTTGTTTACATGGTCCGTACATGCATTGGAAAAAAAAAAACCCTCTTGTTTTTCCTGCATCAGCACACTCGCACTGCGTACACATGCGCAGTGCGCAATATTCGTGCATGCTCATGCGCGCGCATTAACCGCGGGAGAGCCAGCCGTCTCCACCGTCACCTCTGCATCTCCCCCCACCCCCTCCCGTGTGACCAGTGTGTGGCGCAGTGGCGGTAGGTTGGCGTCCATTCTCGGACCTTGATGAATCACTGTCCCTGCAGCGGAGGGCCGACCTTTAGCCAGTAAATGGAAGCTATTTTAAGCCGATAGCCCCTGCTGACCCCCCCCCCCCCCCCCCCCCCATTTCTCCTCCCCTCCCTCCTGTCTTCCCGACTCCCCTTCCTCCTGCTCCACTCTGCCTCTCTCTCTCTCTCTCTCTCTGTCTCTGTCTGTCTGTCTGTCTGTCTGTCTCTCTCTCTCTCTCTCTCTCTCTCTCTCTCTCTCTCTCTCCCAACTTCAGTTAAACTGCCTTCTCTCTCTCTGTCAGTCTGTCTTTCTCTCTCTGTCTGTGTCTCTGTCTGTCTGTGTGTCTCCGTCTGCCTCTCTCTCCCTTTCTCTGACTGACTGCGTCTCTGTCTGTCACTCTCTGTCTCTGTCTGTCGCTGTCTCTCTATCTCTATCTCTGTCTCTGTCCGTCCCACCGTCTCCCCATACCCCGCTCTAGCTCTGCCCTGTCCCTTTCCCCCCATCCTCACTTCCACCCACCCCCCTCTTTCTTCCACCCCTGTGCGTTCGTTCGTCTGCTGCCGCCGTCCCACCCCCCCCCCCACCCGAGATCAGGAAGGGGATAACCTCCACCTCCCCTCCCCTAGCCCCCTCTTTACCCCCTCCCATGTTGCTCTCTTCTCCCCGCGCCGAGGAGGGGTCAGAGAAATGGGAGATATTTCTGTGGGAGGGGTGTGGACATTTTTCATTGATCTTCCGTCGAGGAAGAGGGAGGTCCTCTCTCTCTGTCTCTCTGTCTCTGTCTGTCTGTCTGTCTGTCTGTCTGTCTCTCTCTCTCTCTCTCTCTGTCTCTCTCTCTCTCTCTCTCTCTCCCTCTCTCCTCCCTCCCTCCCCTCTCTCTGTTACTGGGAGTGTCCCGTTTTTCTCTCTCTCTCTCTCTCTCTCTCTCTCTCTCTCTCTCTCTCTCTCTCTCTCTCTGTCGCTCAGTCAGTCAGCCAGTCCGTCTGTGTCTCTGTGTGTCGCTGTCTATCTTCTCTGTCTCTGTGTCTGTCTGTCTTCTGACTGTCCTTGTAGGTGAGTTTGTTCATGATAAGTGTTAATTGCGCGCACACACACGCTTAATGAACACGGCCGTTTGTCTGGACCTACGCACGGCTTTGGTTTTTTTTTTTTTTTTTTTGGGGGGGGGGGGGGGACATTGACAAACAAAAACACTAAACCTCTCCTCACCTCTCCACAGCAAACCCCCCCCCCCCCCCCGCACACACCTGTTCCCAAGCAGTTCACGTTCTATCACAGGCGGCACGATATGTGACGGATATGTACAGTCCACGCAAGAGCATTGAAAGAAATGTAAAAGCTACAGACAACCCAAAGCCCACAAAGCACTGTTAGTGAAGATGTCACACCTGATACGTCGGCTCATTGACGATGCTTGGTATGGGTGTCAACAGACATGAGGAAAAACAAAGGGGTCTGGGTGTCAACAGACATGAGGAAAAACAAAGGGGTCTGGGTGTCAACAGACATGAGGAAAAACAAAGGGGTGTGGGTGTGTCAACAGACATGAGGAAGGAAAAAGGGGTGTAGATGCTAGCAGACAGGAGAAAGGACAGGAGTGTGGGTGTCAACAGACATGATGAATCCGAAGGACAAAGGGGGACCACTGCCAGGTATTGGGGAGGGGGTCAAAGGGCGTCATGTTCATTGGGACTTTCTCATTTTCCCAGTGGATTTAGGCTTTGGACATCATTAATCCTTTGTAACACAATCGTCAGCTCTCCCCTCTCTCAGTCTCTCCCCCCCCCCCTTCCCCCTGCCATTCTCAGATCCGATCTTTAATGACTATGTATTACGTTTTTTCCTTTGTTCTTTTTTTCTTTTCCTTTTTTTAAAAAGTCATTCCCACGATCGAAGACCGAGTCCTCCTCCCCTTTGCTTTCGCTCTACTGGAAACATCTGGCCTGTCCGACCGTATCATTTTTTTTGTAATCCCGTCAGTGTCGTAGACATAGAGGACATCTCAGTGAATGTGTTAAAGTCGTGTCTTATTCCTTCCAGTTGATACATCATCTGAGGTTTGTCGTATTCTGTTCCTCTCTCAGACATTAAGCAGTTTTTTATTAACACCACCATCTCCGTCACAGACTTCTAGACCATTTAAAAATGATCCCAGCTCCCTTCCTGACGTTGATACCATATTATTTTAAATTTGGAAAAACACAAATTAATCCCGTTCCCGTCCCAGACATTTAGGTCCATGATTGTTGTGTTTAACCCCGTCACCCTTCCAGATACTTTACTTAGTCTGCTTCGTGTTTGCTTGATTTTGTTTGGTTAGTTTTGTTTGGTTTTCAATGCATCATGTCCCCCAGATATATCCCAAGTTTTTTTTTTAATTCTTTCTGTCTGCCGGAGTCATTGAGATGATCTGAATTTGCCTTGTTAGACCTTCCACGTCCTATTTCTTTCCGAGGCTTTGAGATGGTCTGATCCATTTTCATTATAGACAATAGAATGTAAGCCCCCCCCCCCCCCCCCCCCCCCCCGCGCGCTTTTTATTTCTATATAGATCACCGTTATAGACTAGATCACCCCCATCTCTCTCGCTTAATTGCTGCTATTGAATTGGACTTTTTTTTTAAAAAAGCAAGATTGTGAAAGTATATTGCAGCCCTTTTAGCGTAGATCAAAGCGGAGGAAAATGGCGCTGTAAATTATTTCTGTCAGTGTGTGTGTGTGCGCGTGTGCGTGTGCATGTGTATGTGCGTGTGTGATGGTAGTGGTGGAGTGTGTGTTTGTGTATGTGTGTGCGCGCGCGAGTGTGTGTGTTTATTTTCCTTTTGAACGTGTTTTCACTTAACACGTCCTTTGACAGAAGGTTAGCAAGGCGGGGGTACCCGTCCTTTGACAGAAGGTTAGCAAGGCTGGGGTACCCGTCCTTTGACAGAAGGTTAGCAAGGGGGGGGGATACCCGACCTTTGACAGAAGGTTAGCAAGGGGGGGGGGGGGGATACCCGTCTTTTGACAGAAGGTTAGCAAGGCGGGGGTACCCGTCCTTTGACAGAAGGTTAGCAAGGCGGGGGTACCCGTCCTTTGACAGAAGGTTAGCAAGGCTGGGGTACCCGTCCTTTGACAGAAGGTTAGCAAGGCTGGGGTACCCGTCCTTTGACAGAAGGTTAGCAAGGGGGGGGGGGGGGGGGGGGGGGGGGATACCGTCCTTTGACAGAAGTTTAGCAAGGGGGGGGGGGACAGAAGGTTAGCAAGGGGGGGTACCCGTCCTTTGACAGAAGGTTAGCAAGGCGGGGGTACCCGTCCTTTGACAGAAGGTTAGCAAGGCGGGGTACCCGTCCTTTGACAGAAGGTTAGCAAGGCGGGGGGTCCTTTGACAGAAGGTTAGCAAGGCTGGGGTACCCGTCCTTTGACAGAAGGTTAGCAAGGCGGGGGTACCCGTCCTTTGACAGAAGGTTAGCAAGGCGGGGGTACCCGTCCTTTGACAGAAGGTTAGCAAGGCTGGGGTACCCGTCCTTTGACAGAAGGTCAGCAAGACGGGGGTACCCGTCCTTTGACAGAAGGTTAGCAAGGCGGGGGTACCCGTCCTTTGACAGAAGGTCAGCAAGGCGGGGGTACCCGTTCTTTGACAGAAGGTTAGCAAGGCGGGGGTACCCGTCCTTTGACAGAAGGTTAGCAAGGCGGAGGAGGAGAGGAATGAAAGGTTAGGAGCACACATTCACATTAGGGACATGTTCATTTAAAAACAAAAAGAGGAAAAATAGGTGCCAAAGTCGAGCCAGCCGAAAAGTAAACAGCGATTGAACATGAAAGAAGAAGAAAAGAGTAAATGGGACAGTGTGCAAGAATTCACGTCTTTCAGTCAACACAGAGGAATTGACATGGCCCGCAAAGCCTGTGCAGAATTCACGTCTTTCAGTCACAGCAGAGGGAATTGACATCATGACCCACAAAGCCTGTGCAGAATTCACGTGTTTCAGTCAGAACAGAGGGAATTGACATCATGACCCGCAGAGCCTGTGCAGAACAATGTCAGCGTGTTAGAATTGTGGCCAGAATTGTTGATTTAAACACACACACACACACACACACACACACACACACACACACACACACACAGCCAGTTTAGAGTATATAATTATAACGTCTGCGTATTTATCATAAATTACTTGACAGTCTTAGACATCATCAATATATAATGATATGTATTTTTTTTTAGGAATGGCTAGCACGCAACAAACAAGCAAGCACACAACAAGTGTAAAGGGACGTTATTTTATTTACAAAGGACACCACAAAACTTTCTGGATATTTCGGCGAAAACGCCTTTTTCAACAAACACAGGACAAGAGAGAGAAACGAGATCAAAAACAATACTTCCCTTTGCCCCCATTTCCCCAGCGTATCCCACGTCGACCTGTCCTCCCTGTCTGTCCAGTTCTCCCATTTCTCTGCAGTTCAGCCTCAGTCTCTTTCCCGCAGCAAGTTCTGGGTAGACAGCGCAGTTCTGAGAATAGAAGCCGCTGTAATAAAGTGTTTCAAAAGGTGAAGAAGCTCCGTGGTGCATTTTATGTCGTGTTCCACTTACAGTGAAACATGTTCTTTTAGAGTGTTGGGTCTGGCATGAAGTGAGACATAAACACTTTACAGAAGACTCCATGAACACCTGGTTCAGAGATGTCCCACCTGATGTGATCTTTGAATCTGAAAGAGATCAACATTTTTCATCAGCTGATCTTTACGGAAGAAAGATTTTAAACAAAGTCGCCGGTGTGTTTTTGAGGAGGTGCATTTTATACGGTTGTGTGAATGTTCGTTTGTTTAATGACTTGTAAGTTGATTTCAACTGGGTGACCGGCCTGGTATGGCCCTTTGCGGTCGGCTTGGCTTTAAGCAACATTAAATTTCTCTCTCTCTCTCTCTCTCTCTCTCTCTCTCTCTCTCTCTCTCTCTCTCTCTTCTTTCTCTCTCTTTATTTGATTCGTCCCACCAGATGTCCTGTGCGTTTGGCTGTTTTTACCGTGTTTCTGTAAAACCAAAACCAAAAACAAAACAAAACAGAAAAAAAGAAAAAAACTGGAGGTGCAAGACATAAGTGCTAGTGATGAATCGTGAATAGTTCTGTTCATCAATGAGTGGAAAGTCTGTGTTTTAGAACAGGGACAGTAACAGCTACGCCATTGCTCAGTGGTGAATCATTAGATTGATCTGTTGACCGAGGTATCTGTGCCATTGCTCAATGGTGAATAATTTAGGTTGATCAGTGGACTGAAGGATCTGTGCCATTGCTCAGTGGTGAATAATTAGGTTGATCAGACTGAAGAATCTGTGCCATTGCTCAATAGTGAATAGTTGTGTTGATCAGTTGACTGAAGAATCTGTGCCATTGCTCAATGGTGAATAATTGGGTTGGTCAGTCAGTTGACTGAAGGATTGGTAGAATAGTTGGGACATGAAAAGCTGTGTCAGTGATCAATAGTGAACAGTTGTGTTGATCAGTTGACTGAAGAATCTGTTGTTTAGCTGGGGCAGGGAATAGCTGTGCCTTTCTAGGCCAATTGTAGTGAACTAAAGGCTCGTTCGCTCAAGATTGCAACACAAAAAAAAAAAAAAAGAAAAAAAAGAAAAAAATAAGAAAGAAAGAAAAAAAAAAGAATTTCTGCAATATTTCTAAACGCATGGGAAAAAAATGAAAAAAAAAAAAAAAATGCACGAAGAAGCAGAACATATCTGTCTTCTTCTGTCTTGTCTTTCTTTGTCTCTCTCTGTCTCTGTCTCTCTCACTCTTTCTGTCTCTCTTCTCTCTCTCTCTTTGTCTCTGTCTCTCTCTCTCTCTCTCTCTCTCTCTCTCTCTCTCTCTCTCTCTCTCTCTCTCTCTCTCTCTCTCTCTGTGTTTCCCTGTCTTTGTCTCTTTCTCTCTCTTTCTTTCTCTATATGTATGCCTATCTCTTTTCTCCTCCTCTCTCCCTCCCTCTCCCGCTCCCCCCCCCCCCCCCCCCCCCCCCCCCCCCCCCCCCCCCCCCCGACATCCTGACATTGACGAGAAACGGACTGCCACTGCCGTCTCTCTCCCCCCCCCCCCCCCCCTCCCCTGTCATATTGGACTAGACTTCCAAAGGTTCAGGAGGCCACAGTTATGTTGGACAAGACTTCCAAAGGTTCAGGAGGTCTCAGTCATGTTGGACAAGACTTCCAAAGGTCCAGGAGGAGGCACTCAGTCATGTTGGACAAGACTTCCAAAGGTTCAGGAGGCCAGTCATGTTGGACAAGACTTTCAAAGGTTCAGGAGGCCACAGTCATGTTGGACAAGACTTCCAAAGGTTCAGGAGGCCACAGTCATGTTGGACAAGACTTTCAAAGGTTCAGGCAGCCACAGTCATGTTGGACAAGACTTTCAAGGTTTCAGGAGGCCAGTCATGTTGGACAAGACTTCCAAAGGTTCAGGAGGCCACTGTTTTGTTGGACAAGACTTCCAAGGTTCAGGAGGCCAGTCATGTTGGACAAGACTTCCAAAGGTTCAGGAGGCCACTGTTTTGTTGGACAAGACTTCCAAAGGTTCAGGAGGCCAGTCATGTTGGACAAGACTTCCAAAGGTTCAGGCGGCCACAGTCATGTGGGACAAGATTTCCAAAGGTTCAGGAGGCCACAGTCATGTTGGACAAGACTTCCAAAGGTTCAGTAGGCCTCAGTCATGTTGGACAAGACTTCCAAAGGTTCAGGAGGCCTCAGTCATGTTGGACAAGACTTCCAAAGGTCCAGGAGGGGGGCCACTGTTATGTTGGACAAGACTTTCAAAGGTTCAGGAGGCCAGTCATGTTGGACAAGACTTCCAAAGGTTCTGGTGGCCACTGTTATGTTGGAGAAGACTTCCAAAGGTTCAGGAGGCCACTGTTTGTTGGACAAGACTTCCAAAGGTCAGGAGGCCGCTGTTTTTGTTGGAGAAGACTTTTAAAGGTTCAGGAGGCCTCAGTCATGTGGGACAAGACTTCCAAAGGTTCAGGAGGCCAGTCATGTTGGACAAGACTTCCAAAGGTCCAGGAGGCCTCAGTCATGTGGGACAAGACTTCCAAAGGTTCAGGAGGCCAGTCATGTGGGACAAGACTTCCAAAGGTCCAGGAGGCCACAGTCATGTTGGACAAGACTTCCAAAGGTTCAGGAGGCCACAGTCATGATGGACAAGACTTACAAAGGTCAGGAGGCCAGTCATGTTGGACAAGACTTCCAAAGGTTCTGGTGGCCACTGTTATGTTGGAGAAGACTTCCAAAGGTTCAGGAGGCCACTGTTTTGTTGGACAAGACTTCCAAAGGTTCAGGAGGCCGCTGTTTTGTGGAGAAAGACTTTTAAAGGTCCAGGAGGCCACAGTCATGTTGGACAAGACTTCCAAAGGTTCAGGAGGCCAGTCATGTGGGACAAGACTTCCAAAGGTTCAGGAGGCCAGTCATGTTGGACAAGACTTCAAAGTTCCAGGAGGCCAGTCATGTGGGACAAGACTTCCAAAGGTCCAGGAGGCCAGTCATGTGGGACAAGGCTTCCAAAGGTCCAGGAGGCCACAGTCATGTTGGACAAGACTTCCAAAGGTTCAGGAGGCCAGTCATGTTGGACAAGACTTCCAAAGGTTCAGGAGGCCAGTCATGTGGGACAAGACTTTCAAAGGTCCAGGAGGCCTCAGTCATGTTGGACAAGACTTTCAAAAGGTTCAGGAGGCCAGTCATGTTGGACAAGACTTTCAAAGGTTCAGGAGGTTACAGTCACGTGGGACAAGACTTTCAAAGGTTCAGGAGGCCCAGGCAGCAGTGTACTGATTCACTCCCCCGCTGCCTCGCTACACTGCATTGCCTAACCATAAACCCTCCCACCTCTTCTCTCCACACCCAAACCCTCCACCTTCCCCACCCATCGCCCTCCTCCCCCCCTCCTTTCTTCCCTTCCCCCAACCTAACAGCAAGTAACGATCGGCACTGCCATATTATAATCACCGTCATTTCGCCGGCCGGGTAAACAGCTAGTTCCCAATACGAATTTTTTTTTTTTTAATCTGTTCTTTCTTTGTGTGTGTGTGTCGTGTTTTAAATGCCCCTCCCCTGGCCTCCGGGCAGGGCACTGCCAAGGCTTTATGATGGAAATGGCTTTCACGTCGGCCCACACTGACTGCGCTCACCGCGCTCTCAGCTCCGGATTGTCGGTCCCCCCCCCCCCTCGCTCTCTCTCTCTCTCTCCCCTCTCTCTCTCTCTCTCTCTCTCTCTCTCTCTCTCTCTCTCTCTCTCTCTCTCTCTCTCTCTCTGTGTCTTCTCTCTGCGTGTCCCTCTAGCTCTTTCTGTCCTCTCTCTTTTTCTCTGTTTCTGTCTCTGCTTCTGCCTCTGTCTGTCTGTCTCCCCTATCTCAGTGTGCGTGCGTATGCGCGCGCGCGCGCGCGTGTGTGTGTGTGTGTGTGTGTGTGTGTGTGTGTGTGTGTGTGTGTATGCGCGCGCATGCGCGCGTGTATGAAATGACAGGTTGAGAAGTCGGTTGTGGATGATGACTGGGGGAGGGGGGTGGGGGTGGGTGGGTGTTTTAGATGTATTTGACATGCCTTTTCTGTCATTCACGAACGGGGGGAGAGCACTGGAGCGGGAAAATGGGCCAATAGACGGCGCATAAAACGTCAATGAAAACCCCTCGGGTCGCCTTCCCTGGCCCTCTACACTCGGCTCGCCCAACCTCCACACGTGGCC
This sequence comes from Conus betulinus, assembly GCA_016801955.1. Lineage (NCBI taxonomy): Eukaryota > Metazoa > Mollusca > Gastropoda > Neogastropoda > Conidae > Conus > Conus betulinus. The sequence continues at coordinate 528,327 of JADBJO010000883.1, forward strand.
CGCTACACCCAGATAGGCACTGCGCTACCCACATCTGCATTCTTCGGCAGGAGTTCATAGACATCTGCCGTGTTCTGCAGGAGTTACCACAGACATCTGCAGTGTTCATCTGCAGTCTGTTCTGGAGTTCATACAGACATCTGCCAGTTTCTGCAGGCCGTTCAGTTCATAGACGTGTGTGTGTTCTGCAGGAGTTCATAGATCTTCCGTGTTCTGCAGGAGTTACCACAGACATTTACCGTGTTCTACAGGAGTTACCACAGACATCTGCCATGTTCTACAGGAGTTACCACAGACATCTGCCATGTTCTACAGGAGTTACCACAGACGCCTGCCGTGTTCAGCAGGAATTATACCACAGACATCTGCCGTGTTCTGCAGGAGTTACCATAGACATCTGCCATGTTTCTACAGGAGTTACCACAGACACCTGCCGTGTTCAGCAGGAATTATACCACAGACATCTGCCGTGTTCTGCAGGAGTTACCAAAGACATATGCCGTGTTCTGCAGGAGTTACCACAGACATCTGCTGCGTTCAACAGGAATTACTACAGACATCTGCCGTGTTCAACAGGAATTACCACAGACATCTGCCGTGTTCTACAGGAATTATACATACCACAGACATCTGCTGTGTTCTACAGGAGTTATATCACAGACATCTGCCATGTTCAGCAGGAATCAACACAGTCGTCTGCCGTGTTCTACGTGAATTATACCACAGACATATGCCATGTTCTACAGGAACTATACCACAGACATCTGCCGTGTTCTACAGGAGTTATACCACAGACATCTGCCATGTTCTACAGGAGTTATACCACAGACATCTGTCGTGTTTTACAGGAATTATACCACAGACATCTGTTGTGTTTTACAGGGATTTTTATACCACAGACATCTGTCGTATTTTACAGGAATTACCACAGACATCTGCCATGTTCTGTAGGAGTTACCACAGACATCTGCCATGTTCTGCAGGAGTTACCACAGACATCTGCCTTATTCTGCAGGAGTTACCACAGACATCTTCATGTTCTGCAGGAGCAACCACAGACATCTGCCATGTTCTGCAGGAGTTACCACAGACATCTTTATGTTCGGCAGGAGTTACCACAGACATCTTCATGTTCTGCGGGAGTTACCACAAACATCTGCCATGTTCTGCAGGAGCTACCACAGACATCTGCATAGTACTGCTGAAGACAGTGAAGACATGTGTCTGGTACAGCAGGACACACCACAGACATCTGTTGGTTGTGGTGCACTCCGTTACTCTGTAGACGGGAACATCAGGTGGGAGAGGAAAGTGGTATGGGGGCGGATATAGGACATAAGGGATGACAGACACGCTCTGTCTGTCTCTGTCTGTCTCTCTGTGTGTCTCTCTGTCTGTCTGTCTGCCTCTCTCTCTCTCTCTCTCTCTCTCTCTCTCTCCTCTCTCCAGGACGTCGCTAACTGGACGTACCGCAACATCCACTCACGTTCATGAGCCTCGCAGCTCTCACTGACTGTCAGAGTGACTGAGTGACTGGGTGACTGATTGGGTGACTGACTGACTGACTGACTGAGTGACCGACTGACTGACCGAGTGACTGACTGGGTGACTGACTGAGTGACTGACTGGGTGACAGACTGGGTGACTGACTGGGCTACTGCATTGCCTGACCATAGATGATATACACCCCGCAACCTCCCGGCCTCTTTCTCTCTCCCCCCCCCCCCCCATCAGCAGTCCTCATTGACACTGGTTGGTGATCACATGGCACTCACCTCGCCGCCCCGAACACAGTCAGGTCTCGCTCACTGCCGTGGGGGCTGCTTTCTTGGCTGTTTCCCCCCTCTACCTTGTGTGTGTGTGTGTGTGTGTGTGCGCTCGCGCGCGCGCGCGTGCGTGATTTTATTTTTTTGTAATCCCGCACAACACAGTTCCCAGAGAGCTGTGAAGGCTTTATGATGGAAATGGCCGTCACTTTTGCAGCAATTCTCCGCACAGCTGCAAACCCACATAGATGTCATGTGGTGGGGAAGGGTGGGACGAGGAGAGGGGTGGAAAGTGCATGGCGTCCTTCTTTTAGTTTTACTTTGGTTTTATTTATTTTTTTTTTTAAAGATCGTCTTGTGTGTGGTTGGCGACAGCAGGGGAGCTGTGGGGCGGAAAATGGGCTAAATAGATAGAGCATAACACGTCAATGAAAACTCGTGGAGTTGTTCTCCTCCTTTCTCCCCCCCCCCCCCCCCCCCTCCTCTCTTTTCCCTTCTACTCTGCCTCGTTACCCACCCCTTCTGCACCCCAACCCCTTTCCCCATTCTTCCGCCCCCTGCCCCTACTCCCTTTGTGTCGACACGCAGACACTCGCTCTTTCATCATATAGTTTGATTTTTTCATGTACATAGGCCAGCTGACCGCATTGTGGGGAGGGGGGAGGGGGGTGGGGGAGGGGGGAGGAAGAAAGGGGGATAGTAAGGAGACAGAAAACAGGAGACGCGCCTGGTTCTGTCTGGCACCGCTGCGTGTCTGGAACATGAAGGAGGATCTTGTATGGCTCTGACAGGGGATCCCCGGACCATGGGGAACATGGAGGATCTTGTAGGGGTCTGACAGGGGATCCCCGGATCGTGGGGAACATGGAGGATCTGTAGGGCTCCCCGATCGTGGGGAACATGGAGGATTGGGTAGGGCTTTGACAGGGGATCCCCCGGGTCGTGGGGAACATGGAGGAGGATTGGGTAGGGCTTTGACAGGGGATCCCCGGATCGTGGGGAACATGGAGGAGGATTGGGTAGGGCTTTGACAGGGGATCCCCGGATCATGGGGAACATGGAGGAGGATTGGGTAGGGCTTTGACAGGGGATCCCCGGATCATGGGGAACATGGAGGAGGATTGGGTAGGGCTTTGACAGGGGATCCCCGGGTCGTGGGGAATATGGAGGAGGATTGGGTAGGGCTTTGACAGGGGATCCCCGGATCATGGGGAACATGGAGGAGGATTGGGTAGGGCTTTGACAGGGGATCCCCGGATCATGGGGAACATGGAGGAGGATTGGGGTAGGGCTTTGACAGGGGATCCCCGGATCATGGGGAACATGGAGGAGGATTGGGTAGGGCTTGACAGGGGATCCCCGGATCATGGGGAACACATGGAGGAGGATTGGGTAGGGCTTTGACAGGGGATCCCCGGATCATGGGGAACATGGAGGAGGATTGGGTAGGGCTTTGACAGGGGATCCCCGGGTCGTGGGGAACATGGAGGAGGATTGGGTAGGGCTTTGACAGGGGATCCCCGGATCGTGGAGAAGATGGAGGATCTTGTAGGGCTCCCCGGATCGTGGGGAACATGGAGGAGGATCTTGTAGGGCTGTGACAGGGGATCCCCGGATCGTGGGGAAAGAGACTTGAGGGGAGGAATGGAGGGGGAGGGGACGGGGACGAGAGGATATAGACATGGAGGAGAGAAAACTAGTGTCCGTTGAAAGACATGAGTGAACCCATCGAATGGACGGGAGGCACCATATATGCCACAGGCCCTCTATGCCACAGGCCCTATATGCCACAAAGGGATTTTTAAACTGCAAGAAGGCCCTATATGCCACAGGCCCGGTATGCCACAGACCTTGTATGCCAGTGGTCAAGCAAAGGTCAAAGTGACCAGTGGTCAAGCAAAAGTCAAAACTAATGGTCAAGCAAATGTTAAAACTGACCGGAAATTGGCCACGGGTCAGTCATGGCTTGACAACTGGTCATTTTGACCATGTTTGACCACTGGTCAGTTTGACAGTTTGACCAGTGGCCAGTCTGACCATTGCTTGACCACTGGCTTATAAGGTCTGTGGCATACCGGGCCTGTGGCATACCGGGCCTGTGGCATATAGGACTTGTGGCATACCGGGCCTGTGGCATACAGGGCTGTGGCATACAGGGCCTGTGGCTTACCGGGCATGTGCCCGGGCATGTGGCATACCGGGCATGTGGCATATCGGGCCTGTGACACACAGAGCCTGCGGCATACCAGGCCTGTGACATACAGGGCCTGTGGCATATGGGGCCCTATCCGAATGGACCAACACAGGAGCGAGTGACTGGCGTTTTATCGGGGGAAGTGAAGAAACATGCGAGTTTATGTATGTACGTATGTTTTTATATTTGATTGATAGTATGTATGTGTGCGTGTATGTTTGTAGGGTTTCTTTTTTTTTTTTTTTTAGTAAAAAATGTGGTAAACAGAAAGAGAGAGAGAGAGAGAGAGAGAGAGAGAGAGAGAGAGAGAGAGAGAGAGGAGGAGAGAGAGAGAGAGAGAGAGAGAGAGAGGGGGGGGGGAGGGTTGGATGGACACATTTTCTCAGGACATGCTGCTGCTTTTTTTTTACTCCACCACCCCATTATCTCTCACCCCCATTATCCCTCTGTCTCTTCCTTGCCCCCACCCCCACCCCCGCCCCTTCCCC
>JADBJO010000884.1:15000-25000 GCA_016801955.1 Conus betulinus
AAAAAAAAAAAAAAAAAAAAAAAAAAAAAATATATATATTATATATATATATATGTAATGCTGAACAGTTAAGTAGTGAGAGAAAAACAAGTGCAGGCTAACAATTCTTCAGTCATTATAGTAATGACTTGGCAAAGATTTGAATTAATAGAACAAAAAATTGGAGATGAAGATAATGGGGGGAAATATATCATAAATATGAGAAACCCCTCACTAGCTGCCTGAGGGAACCATCGTACTCCCCTTCGAAGGCACATCCATTTGTATTGCCTGCTCCAAGGCCTTTCGTCCGCTGGATCGGACTCATCAGGGAGACACGGCTGATTGTGTCTGTGCTCTTTGTGACAAATAGAGACACACCACAGCCCATTATATATATATATATTAAATGATTTGTTTCACGCGGGAAAAAAATAGGGGGTGAAGTGTGCGTCGGGGGGGGGGGGGGGGGGGGGGGAGGGGGGGAGACGATGACGATGAAAACAGTACACACGCTGATCCGTTGCTGATCCGTCAGGTACGGCATGGATAGCAACATGCTGCGGTGAGGGTTTAAAAAAGCAAACCATAACCAGTGCCGTACCCGAGTCCGGACGGACGTACGAGATGGTGCCCTCTTCCTTCCTCGCTTGTGCGGTTTAGGCCGTGTCAGTGACCGTAACCTCCAAGGCACAAATAGAATCACGCCCTAACGGTGTCAGGGACCGTAACCGTCATGGCACAAATAGAATCACGCCCTAAATAGAATCACGCCCTAACGGTGTCAAGGACCGTAACCTCCAAGGCACACAATAGAATCATACCCCAACGGTGTCAGTGACCGTAACCAACCGTCATAGCACAAATAGAATCACGCCCTAACGGTGTCAGTGACCGTAACCTCCAAGGCACAAATAGAATCACGCCCTAAACGGTGTCAGTGACCGTAACCTCCAAGGCACAAATAGAATCACGCCCTAACGGTGTCAGTGACCGTAACCTCTAAGGCACAAATAGAATCACGCCCTAACGGTGTCAGTGACTGTAACCTCTAAGGCACAAATAGAATCACGCCCCCTAACGGTGTCAGTGACCGTAACCTCCAAGGCACAAATAGAATCACGCCCTAACGGTGTCAGTGACCGTAACCGTCAGGGCACAAATAGAATCACGCCCTAACGCTGTCAGTGACCGTAACCGTCAGGGCACAAATACAATCACGCCCTAACGGTGTCAGTGACCGTAACCGTCAGGGCACAAATACAATCACGCCCTAACGGTGTCAGGGACCGTAACCTCCAAGGCACAAATACAATCACGCCCTAACGGTGTCAGGGACCGTAACCGTCAGGGCACAAATAGAATCACGCCTATAATAGAATAACGCCCTAACGATGTCAGTGACCCTAACCCGTCACGGCACAAATAGAATCACGCCCGAACGGTGAGTGAAAGCAGGTATTGACTTAAGGTGAGACCGAGTTTGGGTTGTGTGGGCACGTGTTTCTTTTGTGTGCTTGAGAGAGAGAGAGAGAGAGAGAGAGAGAGAGAGAGAGAGAGAGAGAGAGAGAGAGAGAGAGAGACAGACAGACAGACAGACAGACAGACAAGACAAGACAAGACAAGACAAGACAAGACAAATTCTTTATTATCGACGGTAGTAGATAAGCAAGTTAATGTGTTTTTTTTTTTTATATCCAGCCTTCGCCCAAGAGAGGAACAAAACAAAACAAAAACGAGAGAGAGAGAGAGAGAGAGAGAGAGAGAGAGAGAGAGAGAGAGAGAGAGAGAGAGAGTCGATGCGCATGAGTTGAAATAGAAATCAGACAACCCGTGATTTATTCTGTTTTAGGCCATGGCTCGTTATGAAGGGGTATGAGTTACAAAGCTGAGCAGCTGCGCTAGCAATTGATCGTGATGGATCAGGAACTCTGATTCCCCGGGCGGCTAGCTGTGTATAAACACAGCACATGCGTTCAAACTGAAAAATCGTGCATCGTGCGATGAAAGAGTTGTTTTGAACATTGAAGCGTTTGATTGTCCCGCATGTGCCAACATCTGCAGATTTTGTAAGATTGTCAATGAATCAGTTGCTCAAAGAAGAGATTCAGCTGCGATTTTATCAAGCGGAAGTGCATGTGCGTTCGTGTGAATGGGTGGGGTATTTGATTCGTTGACCTTTATTTTGTAAGTTATGTGTATTGGAGTATTTATAACATCACAAGGGGAGGGTTGGGTTTTTTTTTTTGTGTGTGTGTTTTTTGTTTTTTTTTTTTTTGTTTTGCATTTGTTTCCTACAAAAAATTTTAGTCGGTGTTGTGAGCCGTTGTTGCTAGAAATTACTCATGGAACCCCCTTGCCAACGGCTGGATGGGTGGGTTGATGGATGGATAGATTAATAGACAGGTAGACGGATAGATGGTACAGAGCGACAGACAGACAGACAGACAGACAGGTAGATAGATACGTAGATAAGATAATATTAGTTCATCTGTGACACAGACGGATACACTCTACGGTCAAGTTGCTGGGCAGCTGTCCAATTCGTGACTTTTCCACTCCATCCCCCCCCCCACCCCCCCCGTCCGTTCCCCATCCACCATCCCCACTCCTCACCCCACTTCCTTCCCCCCCCCCTTTTTTTTTTTCGACGGATCGATTGTTTCATACCTGTTGCCATGGTTCTCATGCAACCGAAATAGACGATTGGTTGTCTCCGGACACAATGCTGCTCGCAGTCCAGTTCACAGTCAGTCTTCTTTTTCTCCCTCTTCTCCTCCTTCTTCATCTCCTTCTTCCGCACTCCTTCCTCCTCCTTCTTCTCCTCCTCCTCCTGTGTCTGCTTTATCGGCATCATCATCATCTTCTTCTTCTCTTCCTCCTCCTCCGTCTCCTTGTCATTCTCCTTCTTTGTCATCATCATCGTCTTTTCTCTTTTTCTTGATCTTGTTTCTGTTTTTCTTCTCCTTCTTCAAATCTGAAAAATGTTTGTGTAGTATATCCGCCAAACATGAACACACGAATTAGCAAGAGAGAGCATGGCGCGTTTCGACCTCTTAGGTCTTCTTCAGGCGAGAGAAACAAGACTGAGGACAACGAACTTGAAAGAAGAACGAGCAATCACTTATCTGGTCAAATTCGGCGCATGACGGGCGTTGAATAAAAATGGTTTTGATCCATCGCCCTATCTGGCGTCCAGTTGCAGAAGATAAGTGATTGCGCTTTCTTCATTTCCATTGTCCTGAATGTTGTTTGTCTTGCCTGAAGAAGACCTATGAGGTCGAAACGCGCGGTCGTGTTTGTCTTGTGATTCGTTTGTTCACGTTTGTTGGATTTATTACATAAACTATTCAATATTTGTTTAAATTTCCGCCTGCAGTGCAATTAACGTTCTTGTTCTTGTTCTTTTTGTTCTTCATCATGTTGTTGTTGTTGTTGTTGTTCTTCTTCTTCTTCTTCTTCTTCTTCTTCTTCTTCTCCTCCTCCTCCTCCTCCTCCTCTTTTTCCTCCCTCTCCTCCTCCAGCTCCTCCTCTTCCTCCTCCTCCTCCTCCTCCTTCTTCTTCTTCTTCTTCTTACTTGTTACTCTTCTCTTTTTCCTCCTCCTCCTTCTTGTCTTCCTCCTTCCTTCACTTTAAAAAAAAAAAAAAAAAAAACTCTTCTCCCCTCCCCTTCCTCCTCCTCCTCCGCCACCTCCTCTCTCCCCCTCGTCTTTCTCTTCGTCATTCTTGCTTCCTCCTTCTCCTCCTCCTTTCTTTTTCTTTCACTTTTTTTCTTCTTTTCTTTTCGTCCTCTTCCTCGGCCCCTCCCCCCCCCCCCCTCCTTCTTTTTGTCCTTCTTCCATTCCCTCTCTTCCTCTTCCTTTTATTCTTCTTGTTGTTCTTGTACGTTTCTTCTGCAGCTAGTCTTCCTCCTCATTTCATTTTCCTCCTTGTCCTTTACTCCTCCTCCTCCTCCTCCTCCTCCTCCTCCTCCTCTTATTCTTTCCTTTTTTCACTTCTAGTGCACCTTTTCCTACTCCTCCTTCTCTGTAATGTCTTCAGAAACCATCAGATAGCAAACAACGATTGCGTCTGTATCGCTTTCTGTTATATATTCATGGACTCTGTTTCTCGATCTATTGATCGATAGAGTGTGCCATAACTTTAACCAGCAGCAACCAGTTGCAGGCGGTTCAGGTAAGAGAAGGTCAGGCGGCGAAGCGATGACGCGCGTACGTGTATCCATAACCGCGTGACACTGTGAACCAAGTGTTGCATTCAGCTGTTCGCTGATCAGGAGGCCAGTTCAAAGTATGGAACCTCGTTGGCATCAAAAGCCCACGATATGCGTTTCATTTTGTTTGTTGTTTTTCGTGGTATAACAAGGGGTGATTACTCTTTTCACTTGAAAGTGTTTCGTTTTTCGTGGTATAACAAGGGCTAATTGCTCTTTTCACTTGAAAGTGTTTCGTTTTTCGTGGTATAACAAGGGCTAATTGCTCTCTTTCACTTGAAAGCAGTCTCCTTTGATGTTGCTGTTGCCTGATAGCTCTTCGCGCGCGCGCGCGCGCTCGTGTGTGTGTGTGTGTGCGTGTGTGTGTGTGTGTGTGTGTGTGTGTGTGTGTGTGTGTGTGTGTGTCGTCGTCTTGTGGTGAAAAGATAATCCTGATGAAAACGGTACTGGTGACTGATGAAAGCAGTGATTATGACTGGCTAAAAGAGCTAAGACTCATCAAGCAGGTATAATTATGACTCATCGTACATATCTATAATTATGACTCGCGAACACGTGAAGTGATTACTCACGAAAACAATAATGATGACTCATCAAAGCATGTCAGTTACTATGACTCATACAAACGATAGTTTAAGTCATTAAACGGCTGATGAAGACTCGTGAAAATAGACAGATATAGCCGACGAAAACAAATAATTATGATTCTTGTATCTAATGTCCTTATCCATTTTTCTTCAGTAATAAGTCTGAAGCTTTTGCTTTCACTGTAAGCTTTTGCCAACACTGCAACAGCAAGGTCTTCCACTGAATGCTGAAGGAAATGTCGCATTATTGGCTTTTCTCTTTAGAACTTGATGTCACGTCTGTGTTCCGCTATTCTTTCTTTCAACGAACGTCCGGTGTCACCAACGTAAACTTTCTTATCACACCGTTTACACAACAGAGCATATATCAAATTTCTGTCTGCACATGTCACATTACTCATAACATTAGATACAAGGATGCCAAATGGATGTAATGTTAAGACAAATTTGTAACAACCCTATCCAGATTTACATATGAACAACATTGATTATTTGTAGAAAATATATATATATATATATATATTTTTTTTATAAGATGACAGTCCTTGTATGCCATGCACAGTCACAGACAGGACTATGGTCACATTATTCTATGGTTTCATTTTCATTGTGATTTATGGAGCGTATTGTTATGTTTTTTTTTAAGTACATTGGTTACAGGATAACTACACACACACACACACACACACACACACACACACACACACACACACACACACACACACACACACACGCACGCACGCACACACATACACACAACTTGTCACCCCCCCCCGCACCCCCACACTCCTTTTTTTCCCCCCCTCGTTTGATGACATCACATATTATGATGTCAGAACTTGCGTAATATAGTTATGACGTCAATTCTTTGCTCTAACTAGTTGCCAAAGATGGACATAACGTAGTTGCATTGGTTTTTTTTTTCTCACTTGAAAAAGGCCACGTGGCCGAAAATTAGAAGAGCGGCATTATGATTTTCTATACTGTTTTTCTTCCTTTGGAGGACTATTGCTTTTGTTTCTCACATTTTGTTTTGTTTTGTTTGTTTTGTTTTGTTTTGCTCAGTTGCACACCTCAGCTGCCAGGACACGCGACCAGCTGGAGAACTGACATAGTGCTTCAGGTACAGTCTTCGTCTCCTGGACTCCCCGGACTCCAGACTGCCGCCAACGACCTCGTCCATGTCACCCAGTGGTCGATCCATCCTCCACGCTCCGGGCACTAGGCTGTGGTCATCATCTTCATTGTCAAGGGGCAGCAGTCTGCAGAGTGGGATATCTCACTCTCATGAGGTTGTGGAGTGTCGGGGTAGCAAACACTGTGGTTGTGACTGTTTCGGGTTCTTGCCGCATTGTCGTCAGGAGGCACAGGAAGCGGCTCGCCAGGATGCCGAAGGCGTTCTCCACAATTTCGCCAGGCCCTTGAGAGTCTGTGATTGAAGATACTCGCATCCAAACTCATGTTGCGTTTTGAGAATGGCTTCATCAACCAGGTATGGAGAGGAAAAGCGTCATCGCCAATGATGAAATATGGAACATCTTGGTCATCATTCGGCGTTGCATCTCGATCAGGGAAGTCCAGGGTACCATCCTCAATAGCGGCCCGCAGAGCGGAGTTGTTGAAGACTGCAGCATCAGAAGTGGAAGCATTGGCTCCAACGTCTGCCCAGATGAATTTGTAATCAGCATCAACCAGAGCCAGGAGGATTTGGAGAAGAACCCCTTGTAGTTGTAGTACACTGAACCAGGGTGTCTGCAGGACACTGTGTCGCCACATGTTTGCCATCAATTGCTCCAAGGCAAAGTGGAAAAGTTGCATCTGGTCCAGAACCAGTCAGCTATCGCCCTCCACTCTTCCTGCGTTGTGTTGGCTGCTGGATGACCTCAGCCTGGAATTCTTCAAAGATGGCAGTGCAAACATCTCTCACGATCCTGGAAATGCTGTTGTGTGCCACCTGGAACTGGAACGCTAGACTTCTGTAGGTCTCTCCGGTGGCCTGGTGATGTAGGGTTAGGGCCAGCCTGACACCAGCTTCAATGGGCTTGCAGTAGTTGGTGACTTGGCGGCTTATGCGGTCTTCCAGACGGAGCAGCATCTTCTGGAACATGGCAGGCTCCATGCGCATGTAGCTGACAAAGTCGTTAGGTGACTCTGCTCTCAGCTCCACCATCAGGTTATGATAGGCACCATACTGCAGTCTTTTTTCTTCATGCAAAAACAGGGTCTTCTCCAAAATGGTGACGCCTTTTCCTGAGGAACTGCCTGTAGAACTGCCTCCCCATCAGCATAACTGTTTCTTCACTTTGCTGCCACAACTGCCATGATGCCATCAGACAATTAGTCAAAACTACTGCTGCTACTGCTCATACTGCTGCTACTGCTCATACTGCTGCACATACTACTGCGTCTGCTCTGCTACTGCTCTGCATAGGTCTTCACACTTCTGTAACTGCGAAGAAGAAACGGAATGAAATCAATATGAAATTCCGGAATTTATGCCATCGGGGGCCCATGCAAACACAAAAGCACATGCAACTTGCCTTGCAAGCAGGTGCAATAGCTGTGAAAGCAGGTGCACTTGCCTGTACCTCAAGGCACCCGTGGGTCACCGCAACTGCCCGCAAACGACCGCACGTAGCAGGCATACTACAGGCAAGCGCTCCGCAGAGAAACGGCACAGAAGCCGCCAAAGCACCTCTACATGGAAGCAAGTCCACCGTGCCTGCATCGGCAGCCAGAGCCGAAATTTACCTGCAGGTACCTGCGGTCACCTGGCGGGTGGTTCCGGTGGGACCACTCCTCTGCAGCCGCCGTGCAGTGACCCTGTACCACAGGTACCTGCGGATAATCGCAGCCTGCAGGTTGTCGCAGTTCAGCCGCAGGTTGGTGGGCCCGAGGACTTTACCTGACTGACAGTGAAGACTTCTCACGCAAGGCGCACTTCCGCAGAGCTCGCCTACAATCCGTGCGTCACTGCAGTCGCGACAAAAGACCATATAAAAAGCCTGAGAAATAACATGGATAAGATAACTGTCAGACTGACCGCAAGAATAGATCAACTCGAGTGCAGTATATTTGATGTTAATAAACAGAATGAAAAGCTTTCGACAAAGGCGAATGCAGTTGAGAGAGAAAATGAAGAACTCTGTTCAAAGCTGAACCAGACGGCACAGGAGACAACAGCATCAGAACTGACCTTAATGACAACGCACAGCACACCAGACTCTGGAAAGAACGCGTGCATGGGATGATGAGGGAGGGGCAAGTAGAGATGTGGAGGACTGCATTCAAAAGTCTGTCAATATCTTCTCAGAGACAGTAGGCGTGTTGGTCAGCGACAAAAGATATTGCAACCGCCCATCCCACAGGTAAAACCAGGGGGGGGGGGGGGGGGGGGGGGGGGGACCAATAGACCAAGACCCAACATCCTCGATTCTTTTCCAGGAGACTGCATGGAGGGTGCTGGCGGAGAGACGTAAGTTGAAACAGTCTGGTGTTTCTGTCGGCGAGGATGTGACTTATCACAACTATAAACTGCTACAAAGAGCCAGCGACCACTCGGCAACATTGGCTGCATGGTCTTCAAACGGGAAGCTCCTCGAAAATGAAAAATGGACTAAACGGTGAAAGTCGGTATAAACTCAAATATATGGATGAAGTGTTTACAAGAGCGATGTCGCAAAAAAAAAAAAAAAAAAAAAAAAAAAAAAAAAAAAAAAAAAATCTGTGTAATTCTATAAGTTAAAGGTGGAGCTATGTTCTGTCCTGTCTCAACACTCCCTACACACATACACGCGCACGCACACGCGCGCGCACACACACACACACACACACACACACACACACACACACACACACACACACACACACACACACACACGTAAACACACACGTAAGTCTAGAGAACAGTCCAATTGGACACTATCTATAATCATCTTTTTTTTTAATGCGGAAGTGATGGAGGGGTAGAAGAGGAGATGGAATGAGGGGAGAGGAGGGGGGGGATGTGTTTATGATTTTGTTGATTTTGTTTGTTTTTTTGTTTTCTTTTTTTTTTTTTTTTTTTGCTATTATAATAGTGTAGCTATATATTCTTCCTACATTCAAATACACATACATTTTCACGCCTAAGCATCCATATGTATACACACGTACATGAATAAATATGTAGAACTCCATACAGTTTAGACATGCACTAGTCTTACTCTCTTACTCATGCCCTTTATTTTTTTTTTTTTCGTCTAATATCACGATTAGTGGAAAGATGTTAAATAAATGACACACACACACACACACACACACACACACACACACACACACACACACACACACACACACACACATTTTCTTCGCTCTCGCTTGGTTTTGTCCTTACTGCTAGTCGCTCCCTAGGGGTACATTGTCTTGTGAGCTGTTGATTAAGTTACTGAATTTACCCTCGTTTTGGTTGATGCAGGCATTTCCTGATGAGAGGGTGTGTGTGTGTGTGTGTGTGTGGGGGGGGGGGGGGGGGGGGGTAAGGGTGCTTGATGGCAATACTGACCTTTTCATCTATTATTGTGAATTTTGCCATTTGATTGAGTAGAAATCATCATGTCACAAATTACCAATAGATGGCTAGATTGTATTTGATGGACTGGTTGGTTGATTTTTCTTTCTTTTTTTTTTTTTTTCTGAGTGCATTTCTGAGCAAATGTTTCTTTATATATAATCACAGTGATCACTAAGATGTTTCGAGTCTAACGGGTACGGAAGAATTAAACGAGTGGAGGGAAAAGGAAAGGAAATGTGCTGTTTTGCTCATGTTTGGGGATGCTTGGCGGACCGTCCTGTAGGAAGGTAAGAACATGAGCGCTCTTATGTTTGCTAAAGAATATGATGTCAAAAGATTGTTTTTCTCTATTGTGCGATAAGCAGAACCTTCAGTGTTGCAGGAGACTTGGCGAGATAATTTGGCTGGAGCGTCTTCTGCTCCCTGCCCATTGTTTGTGTGTCGTACCTCCTCCCCCCCCCCCCCCCCACGCACACACACACCCCCCCCCCCCCCCCCCCCCCCCCCTTTCTCCAGCGATCTTGTCCCTGAGCTCCTGTGCTCTCTCGATTGTGGTGCGCGCGCGCACACACACACACACACACACACACACACACACACACACACACACACACACACACACACACACACACACACACACACACACACACACACACACACACACTTCTG
>JADBJO010000884.1:30000-35000 GCA_016801955.1 Conus betulinus
CGATGTATAATGGCAAAACGCGACAAAGTGTTGATTTTATTGACATGGAAACCACAGCAATGTTTTTTCTGTCACTGCACTTGACAAAATCGAGAACAAGAAAATAATCACTGATTTGCGTTCGCTGCCAGTGCTGTAGACGACGGTTCACCCTAGGTAGAACTGGATCAATCCGTGGAGAACGTGCAGCCGCCGTAGAGCACGTGCTTGGGTCTCTGCATGTTTCGTGATGCCGATGCGTCTTCTTTTCCGGCTGGATCTGGTCAAGGAGGAACAAAAGTGAACTTCATAAGGCTTAACCTTCCTACTAATATCAGGTGTCCCCAGTGGCTCGGTGGTTAGTGTGTGCGAGTCATTAAGTGGAAAATGAGCATGTCCAGAGGGTCATGGGTTCGAATCCCAGCCATGGCTCGTCCCAAGATGGGAAAAAAAAGGGAGCAGCAGAGGGACATCCGGAGTCATGAACGGGTGTGGCCCCCACCCCCCTAGAGTGTCAGGAGATAAGGCCGAAATACTTGCTTGAAGATGGCTCCTCTTCTGAGGACTCTCTGCTGCCACGCTCTCCACGAGTTTCTTTCTACTGATGCATGGGTAAAACCATTGACTAAACCCGGAGAACACTGGGAAAGACCAGCACCAAGGGCTCTGTGGGCTGGCTCCCCACTTTGCCTTCAAAGTAGCCTGTGGCTACTAAGTACAAAAGGAAAAGTGCTCCCCAGGATTCATCGAAAGAGGGAGAGAATGATGAATCCATCGGTGCTCAACTAATCCCAAACGGACTATGGACCAAATGGAATTCCATGTGTCCGTGGAAAGCGTTTTCCTACCACCCGTGGCATGAAGATCCACAGAACAAAGATGGGATGTGTGAAGAAGATTCATGCAGCGGATAAGACGTCGGAAGACCAAAGCCAGGATTTAAACCACAGTACCAAGGACATCCACGCCGTTGGTTCGGATGAGGAATTGCACAGGAATTTGCAGCGCCTGAAACTCAACCTCCCACGAGCAAACGAAACTGAAAATTGGGAGAACTGGATGCAAAAATCGTCCAAAGACTCGATGCCACTGATAGGGAAAAGCACCCTGGAACACAAACTAGCCACTTACGGGGACATTGTATGTATGTAGAGACACCTGTGGAGCGAACTACCCAAAGAGCGAAACTACCCAAAATCCAGAAAACAAGAAGAGATGGACAAGATCAGGGTCCAAAAGAAAAACCTCAAGAAGCAAATGAAGACTGCACTGCCAGCTGAAAAACAAGGCTTGGAAAAAACTCTGGAAAGACCTGAAAGCAAAACACAGCGCCCTCAGCAAAGCGGAATCTGCGAGGAAGAGGAAGAGCAAAAAGAAGAAGACACAAGAGCGCTTCTTCAGAGACCCCTTCCAGTTTCCCCTTCCAGAGCACTGTTTGAGCAGCCAAAATCTGGGACCCTAAGTGTGGACAAAGGAGTTATTGACCAGCATCTGAGGAAAAACATACTCTGACTCACAGAGCAAAAGCACCACTCGACTTCAAGGTCTGGTGTGGCCAACCATCCCTGAGGAACAGTTCAATGACAAGCCTCCAAGTTGGCGGAAATCAAGAAGGTGGTCGACAAAGCCAGAGCCAAATCATCACCAGGGCCAAACGGAATACCTTACCAGCTGTACAAGAAATGTCCCAAGGTGCTGGAGTAACTCCACAGGCTGCTGCGATCAGTTTGGATAAACCAGAAGATCAGCGGTCAGTGGATGACGGCAGATGGTGTGTACATCCCCAAAGAGCAAAACTCAAGTGACATCAGCCAGTTCAGGCCAATATCACTACTGAACGTCGAAGGGAAAATCTCTTCTCTGTCATGGCAGCAAGGTTAATGGAAAACAAGTACTTGGATGTGTCAGTCCAGAAAGGTGGCATCCCAGGCGTGGCTGGCTGTGTAGAACACGCCACAATGATCTGGGTAGCAATCCAAAGAGCGAAAACAGAAAAGAGATACCTGGACGTAGTGTGGCTTGATCTAGAAAACGCACATGGATCTGTACCCCATGAGAAGACACAGTTGGCGCTTGAAGATGTACCATGTGCCAAAGAACATCTGCGACATGCTCAAGAAGTACTTCAATGGCTTCTCAATGCGGTTCTCTACCAAGGAGTACACAACAGATTGGATCAACTTGAAAGTGGGCATTGCAATGGGCTGTGCAATTTCCCCAAATACTGTTCGTGTTGGCAATGGAAGTCATCTTGAAAGCAGCAACAAGCAACGCAAGACAAACAGACCTTGGCGATGGATACAAGATGCCCCTCTCAAGGCCTTCATGGATGACACTACAGTGATTTCATCCAGAGAAGACAAGACACGTCATGTGCTGGAGAGGCTGGACGACATAGTTGCCTCATCCAGAATGAAGTTCAAGCCAAAGAAATCACGGAGTCTCTCACTGAGGAAAGGAAAAGTGGCCGAATCTGTGGTCTTCAGTGTTGCCAACCAGACCATTCCAACAGTTACAGAAGAGCCAGTCAAGAGCCTTGGAAGATGGTATGATGATACGCTGAAAGACACACACAAAGAGCAAAAGAAAAACCAAACAGATGTCGCAAGAAGGCTTGGAGACCATTGACCAGTGTGGGCTCTCTGGCAAAATACAAGGTCTGGTGTCTGCAGTTCATGCTGATACCAAAGCCTCTGATGATATATACGACATCTGCACCAGCATAGTGGAGGCAATGGAATCCAAAATCAACAAGTTCACAAGGAAACGGCTTGGTGTCCCACCCTGTCTGACTGACATAGCGCTGCACTGTCGCCAAGCAAAGCTGAAACTACCACTGAAATACATCCTGTTGTTGACACAGGGTTGAATGTACATAATAAACAAGTAGGGTACATTTTGCTCGCACGACCACACAAATGCACACCAAGAATGCTGTTTGTTACGACACCGAATCGCCTAGCAAACATGGCAGCACAGAGCACACAGAACAAACAAGGAAACATCCCCTCCCCCCTAAAAAAAAAAGGATGTTCCAAGCTTGTCTGTATACCCCGTACCGGACACATCCACATAGCAACAACAACTGGGGAAATGAACAAAAACAAATTAATTTTATTCAAGACTGGCACAGCCTTTTCGATCTTGAATATAGTCAGGCAAGTACGGACGAACAGAAACAAATACAGGTAACCTCGATTTGATTGAAATGAAAGTAAATACGAAATGAGGCAGGGAACAGTATACAACAAATAACAGCAAACAACAAACAAGTAGGGTAAGTCTTGCTCCCATGGCCAAACAAATACACGCCCATAACTCCAAAGGAATGCTGCTTACGACACCGAATCGCCTAGCAGACATGGCAGCACAGAGCACACAGAGAACAAACAAGGAAGAACCTCCTTGTCGGGGGTCTCAAGGCATTGCCTTCTGGACAGACATCCTACCCACATCACTATTTGGACGCTGTTCCAAGCTGGGAAATGCAAGCCCTGTGAAGTTCATGTTTGTTCCTCCTCGACCAGATCCAGCTGAAAGTCTGCTCAGCTGCTTCGGCCATTGCCTTGATGGTTCTGGTCCTTTTTTTTTTTTTACCGAAAAGGGAGAGCTGTTTGGTGAGACCTTAGCTGGTGAACCTGCAGTCCCCCTAAACTCCAGCCTGTGTGGCCAGGACTTTGGCATGCACGCCGGGTTCCCTCAAGTTGCTGGCTGGACGGTCATAAAGTCTGGTGGATGTGAGCTTGCTCCACTCCGGACGGTCATACTTCTCAGTCTGGTAGATGTGAGCATGCTCACTCCGGACTTCTCAGTCTGGTGGATGTGAGCTTGCTCCACTCCGGACTTCTCAGTCTGGTAGATGTGAGCTTGCTCCACTCCGGACTTCTCAGTCTGGTAGATGTGAGCTTGCTCCACTCCGGACTTCTCAGTCTGGTGGATGTGAGCTTGCTCCACTCCGGACGGTCATACTTCTCAGTCTGGTGGATGTGAGCTTGCTCCACTCCGGACGGTCAAACTTCTCAGTCTGGTGGATGTGAGCTTGCTCCACTCCGGACTTCTCAGTCTGGTAGATGTGAGCTTGCTCCACTCCGGACGGTCAAACTTCTCAGTCTGGTGGATGTGAGCTTGCTCCACTCCGGACGGTCATACTTCTCAGTCTGGTGGATGTGAGCTTGCTCCACTCCGGACTTCTCAGTCTGGTGGATGTGAGCTTGCTCCACTCCGGACGGTCATACTTCTCAGTCTGGTGGATGTGAGCTTGCTCCACTCCGGACGGTCATACTTCTCTCAGTCTGGTAGATGTGAGCTTGCTCCACTCCGGACTTCTCAGTCTGGTAGATGTGAGCTTGCTCCACTCCGGACGGTCATACTTCTCAGTCTGGTAGATGTGGGCTCCACTCCGGACGGTCATACTTCTCAGTCTGGTAGATGTGAGCTTGCTCCACTCTGCTTTCATACGGTCCAGTGAGTTCAATTAGAATCAGCTGTTTTGATGAACGTGAACAGTGTGCTGTATCAGGTCTCATGCCGCTCTTCCTGGTGACCGCTGCATGGTGTTCCCGTTCTGGAAGGTCTGCTGTGCACTGCCTGTCATCATCCACTCCATCCAGCAAGCCCCGCTTCCCTGTTCTTTACGTCAGAGCTGTTCCAGACCATGATCTGGGCTTCCTGTCGTGCAGGACACATCGTCATCACACTGCCAGACTCTCACGGAATGCTTCCAAACTGGACTGGCACACCCAGGTACTCGTTTTCTGTAAGATAGTTCCTCAGACTAGCTTCTGTGATAGAGATTTTGCTATCAGTGTTTGTAAGTCGTATTGTTCTGAACTAGTTGATGTCGTTCGTCTTCTGCTCTTTGGGAACGTACACCCCATTAGTTGTCATCCATTGGTCACTGATCTCCAGCTTCCTTCCAGCTGATCTCATGATTTGGTCGAGCCCCTGGAAAACACAGAGATAGTTCTTAGGAAGGAAGTGAGATGTTGTGTTGGGTCCAGATGAAACTTCGGCTTTGGCTT
>JADBJO010000884.1:40000-45000 GCA_016801955.1 Conus betulinus
TGACCTCCAAATTTTTTTTTTTTTAAAATCCCAAACGGATGGGACACCCCAGAACAAGGCTTTCATGGAGTCTGCTGTAAAGAGTGTATGTCTGGCTTCATGTTTAAGTCCCAATGGCTGTGTAGGAGCATGTGTCCGTTGTCCGTGGCCCCTCAGCTGGACTGCACCACGAGTGCTGACCCAGCAAAGGGCCTGGCCAGGACGTCCTCACAGGTCCGGCCGTGGTCGTGTCGTCACAGTCTGTTTTTACGTCGCTCCCTTCACAGGTGACGTGGCCATCGGGTTCCCAGGTGACGTGGCCATCGGGTTCCCAGGTGACCTGGCCATCGGGTTCCCAGGTGACGTGGCCATCGGGTTCACAGGTGACGTGGCCATCGGGTTCCCAGGTGACGTGGCCATCGGGTTCCCAGGTGACGTGGCCATCGGGTTCACAGGTGACGTGGCCATGGGGTTCACAGGTGACCTGGCCATCGGGTTCACAGGTGACCTGGCCATCGGGTTCACAGGTGACGTGGCCATGGGGTGTGCAAACCGTTCAAGGACAACGGGGACACAGGAGCAAGTCCAGATCTCACACAACGCATATCTTTGGAAAGGAAATTTAAAAGGAAACCCGCCAGAGAACAGGGACATACCAATTACAAGACAAAACGCGACGCGTTTCCACCTCTTAGGTCTTCTTCGGGCCAGAGAAAAAAAACGCCCCGTCTTGGCGTCCTATTCGAGAAGATAAGTGATTGCTCTCGTTCTTCGCCTTCATCGTCCTGAAGGTTGTTGGGTCTTGCCTGAAGAGGACCTAAGAGGTCGAAACGCGTCGTGTTTTGTTTTGTAATGTGTTGGGTCCCTGTTATCTGGCGCAGTTCCTTTACTTTCCTGTGAAAATGTGTTTCCGTTTCCGCCTGCAGTCCCGTCTTTTTGAAACAACACATACATGAATTATGATGATGAGTTTAACAATAATAATAATAATAAATAGTGTAATAAAAACCAATAACAATAATGATTGTTATCATTATTAAGAGTACTTTCGAAGCGGCTATCCTCGGTTAGAAACCAAAGCCCTAAGCGGTGTACATTCCATGCGCTCATTCACATAAACGGGCTGCCTACCTGGGTAGAGCCGGCTGAAGAGCAGCTGCCTACCGCTGCGACATTCGGTTGTTTAACCGTATCATTCAGTTAGTATGATCACTCAGCTTTTTGTTATCTTCATTCTTCGATGTTTTACGCAAGGTGCATGCTATGTGTAAAGTGTCGTCCATACCAACGGCCACACTGACCTTCTCTTCCGAATGTTGGTGATGGAATTCCACGTGTGTGCAGGATGTTGTGGTGCGTGCGTTCACACACGGAACCTCGGTTTATAATTTCATTCGAAGGACTTTTGGGGGGGGTTGGGGGGGAGGGGGGGGGGGGGGGGACATGGAATCAGAACCAATGTAAACTTCGAAGGAAAATTTCCTTTGTACCAAAATGGCCCAGCGAAGATTCGAACCCGCAACCCCAGAATCACTAGAATCACGTGTCCGGCCCTCTGCCCTGTAGGTGGCGACATTGCCTTTTTTTCTTTCTTTCTTTCTTTCTTTCGTTCCTTCTTGTTTTTCTCCCTTTTTTCTCGTTCTTTCTTTCCTTTTTTTTCTTTTTCTTTTCTTTCTTTCTTTTTCTTTTTTTTTTCCCTTTTTTTCTTGTTCTTTCTTTTTCTTTTTTTTCTTTCTTTTTTTTTTTTTTTGTATGTTGCATGCCAACGGAATGCGAATTTACAACGTGGAGTTTCGGACCTTCGACGTACGTTTGATGCTTCATTATGCCCCGCCAGTGTTCCACGCTTTGCGTTGACCGGTAATTGGCGGAATTTGGCAGGTTCAGATACCAAATTACGACGATGTCGGCGACTGGCACTGCAATTTAATGTTCATTTGACAAGATGTCGGCGGTAGGAAAGAGGACCGATGTCTTAATGGCACGTGACTTTGACGATTGCCGTGGTTGTGTTTCCGGCCTTGCTTGAAGTTGCCGAATTGGCCGTGCCGGTTTGAAAAACAAAAACAAAAACAAAAAAACTACTACTGCGATCATTGAACTGGTCGCAGCGTTTCTTGGTGTGTGTGTGTGTGTGTGTGTGTGTGTGTGTGTGTGTGTGTGTGTGTGTGTGTGTGTGTGTGTGTGTGTGTGTGTGTGTGTGTGTGTGTGTGTGTGTGTGTGTGTGTGCGTGCGCGCGCGCGCGTGCGTGCGTGTGTATGTAGTTATAGCGTCATCATTGGATTGTTCCCAGTGTGTGTGTGTGTGCGTGTGCGTGTGTGTGTGTGGTGTGTGTGTGTGTGTATGTGTGTGTGTGTGTGTGTGTGTGTGTGTGTGCGTGTGAGTGCGTGCGTGTGTGTGTGTGTGTGTGTGTGTGTGTGTGTGTGTGTGTGTATGTGTGTGTGTGTGTGTGTGTGCGTGCGTGTGTGTGTGTGTGTGTGTGTGTGTGCGTGCGTGCGTGCGTGTGTGTGTGTGTGGAGTGTGCGCGCGCGCGCGCGCGAGCGTGTGTGCGTGTGGTGTGTGTGTGCGCGTGCGTGTGTGTGTATGCATAGCGTCATCATTGGACTGTTCCCAGTGTGTGTGTGTGTGTGTGTGTGTGTGTGTGGTGTGTGTGTGTGTGTGTGAATGCTTGCAGATATTCTGTAAAGTTTAGTTTACGGCATGATGTCACGGAAGGTCATTTTTTGTATCTGAAAGATGTCACAGCCCGAGAACTCCTGTGCCCACCACAAGCTTGCTTGATTTGAAGGGCAGAAAAACAGGGATTGCTTCTGGTTGCAATATAGGCCTAAAGCAGAGCGGAAAACTGTTCACCCCTGAACACGCTTCGGGACTCACGAAAGAAGAGTGACAAATCAAGCAAGAGTTACCTTTCGCCTGCTTCTACTCAGTGCCCACACTTTCCAACAGCTCCGCTATGCAGATGCGAACTTGGGTACAAAAACCGATCCTAGTGTATGGATATTTGTACCAAAAAAGAGTTGAATAGGTGACGCTCACGTCAAACGCCCCCCCCCCCCCCCCCCTCCCTCCCCACCCCCCCTCCCCCCGCCCCCCACCCACATCTTCACAGTCACTGGACCCTTACTCTCACCCAGTCCCTCTTCACCTTCACCTTCCGCACACCCTCAACTCCCCCCCCCCCCACCCACCCACCCACCCACCCCTACCCCTCGCCCCCTTGCCCCCACCTCCATGTCTCAGTGTGGACAGTCTTGGTTCTCGGATATCCCAGTGAGGAGGGTGACATCTTGGGTCGTGTGTGTGCTTGCATTGGGGGTTCGAAAGAGTATTTCATTTCAGTCGTGTCACAAAATAGGAACACGAATTCGAATGAGTGAGGGACAACAAGAAATTTCTCCTAGGAAGCCATGTCTCAAGAGTATAAATAATAACATGCTCACAAAAATCTGCGAACAGAGTTCTGTACAGTTATGCATTAACTGACCACAGTATTGCAAATAAAGGTCAAAATGAAACGTAAAGGGGGGGGGGGGGGAATGACCTCCCCTCCCCCCCCCCCCCCCAAAAAAAAAAAAAAAAAAAAAAAAAAAAAAGAAGAAGAAAAAAGAAAAGAAAAAAAAAAAAAGAAAAGAAAAAAAAAAGAAAAAAAAAAACAAAAAAGAAAAAAAAAGAAAAAAAAAAAAAAAAAGGACAACTGAAAGAGAAACGGAAGACAATGCAGCAAAAAAAAAGGAGCACACATCTATGCGAGCGAAGCACATGAACGTGCACTCCATCAATTATAATCTAAAATAAACTTTGCATTGTTGTAGATACCGGATGATGACGAAGATGATGATAATGATGACAATGATGATGCTGATGACGGTGCTGCTGCTGCTGCTGCTGCTGCTGCTGCTGCTGCTGCTGCTGCTGATGATGATGATGATGATGACGCTGGTGGTGTGATGATAATGACGACGACGACGATGAAAGAGGACGACAATTTTGAAGATGATGATGATGATGATGATGATGATGATGATGATGATGATGATAACGACGACGATGATGACAACAACAACGACGATCACTTTGATGTTGATGATGATGATGATGATGATGATGATGGATGACGATGACGACGACGACGTTAGTGACTATGTGATGATGATGATGGTGGTGATGATGATGATGATGATGATGATGATGATAAGATGACGACGACGACGACGACGATGCGATGACGATGATGATGATGGTGATGGTGATGATGATGATGATGATGATGATGATGATGATGATGATGATGATGATGATACGACGACGATGACGATGACGATGATGATGATGATGATGATGATGGTAATGATGAAGATGATGATGACGATGACGATGATGATGATGATGGTGGTGGTGATGAAGATGATGCTGACGATGATGATGACGATGATGAAGACGGCCATCTTGCTGCTGCTGCTGCTGCTGCTGCTGCTGCTGCTGCTGCTGCTGCACAGCGGTGAAGGGGGAGAGGGCCGCTGCCCTGATGAGGTCGTCAGGGGAAGCCCTGAACTGTTCCATGATGGCCTGAAGCCCTATTCTGTCTGCCCTCACGGGGCCTCGCTGTTTCTCACCACTATCCCTCTCTCTCTCTCCTCTCTCCCTCTCTCTCTATTCCCCACCTATCCTTTCTTCTCTTTCTCCGCCCATTCCCCCATCTTGATCCCCCTTCCGCACGCACACACAAAATACTTCTTTCTCTCTCGCCCCCCCCCCCAACACCACCCACACATCCCAAACACGCACCCACCCCACCGCACACCCCCACCTCCCACCACACAAGTAACCACAACAACACACACACCCGCGCCGCGCAGCGGCGCCCGCACACCACAACCCCACCCACCCACAAACAATACCCCATACCCACACACACCCACCACACACACACCCACACACCACACTCACCCACACCGTCGCACACACCCACACACACACTAACACATTAACACACACACCACAATGGCCAGTATTACTCC
>JADBJO010000884.1:47500-55000 GCA_016801955.1 Conus betulinus
GTGTTTACTTTCATCACAGACTGGTTGGTGAGGATGAAGATGGTGAAGATGATGCTCCAGGGTTCCGTTCCGGCCAGAGACTACAGAACAGGGCTGGACTCTCTACACGTGGATTCAAAACGTACCCTGGCGTCAAACAGCCCCGAGAGATACCGACACCTGCAGGGTTTGGTCACGAGAGTTGAGCAACGCTCCAGGAGATGCAGCCACTAAGTGGGCGCAGCTCAACTGTAGGATCCCAGCATTCTCATTTGAGCTCATGGCAAACTCAACTCTAGAAGTTTAGAAGGCTGCTGAGGCTGACAAATGCCGTAACTAAATGATCTTGATGGGAACCCAAAGTCACGACTATCCCATCGACAGTCCGTTACACTTAAGACTGTGCCACGGAAGCTGGTGGAGTTTTTTTTTTTTTTTTTTTTCGTTTTTTTTTTTGTTGCAGAAAAGTTTTTTGCAGACGAGTACCTATACTGTGGTGATTATCTTTTACAGACTTGAACTGTGTATCGTTTGTCTTCTGCAGATGTTAACAGGATGCCATCTGCTGTCTGTCCTTGACAGGTCCATACAGAATCTACATGCATCCAGCTGTTTGTCATTACAATATCTTTACAGAAGGTTCATTGCTTTCCGCTGTTTGTCTTTTACGGATCTTTACAATAGGCTGCGTGCTCTTTGGTGGTCTGTCTTTTATAGACCTTTACGACTTTCCGCGTGAATAGGCTGCGTGCACTTTTGATGTCTGTCTGTTACAGACCTGAAGAGAAGGCTGTACAGTTTCTGCTGTTTATAGTTTATTGATCTTCATGGAAGAATACATGCTATCTGTTGTTTGTCTGTTTACACATCTTTATACAAGACTGTTTGCGTCCTGCTGTTTGTCTTTTACACATCTTCACAGAAGGCTGCATGCACTATGCTTTTTGTCTTTTACAGATATTTACAGAGGGCTACATACACACTGCTGTTTATCTTTTACAGATTTTTTTACAGGTTATATGCACCATGCTGTTTGTCTTTTACAGATCTTTACATAGGGCTACATGCTGTCTGCTGTCTGTGTCTTACAAGCCTTAAAAGAAGGCTACATGTATTCTACTCTGTCTTTTATCCAGTGTTTTCTACACCATCAGAGAAAGTGCTACATGTTTTGTCTGTACTGCCGTACAGAGGGCGACATGCACTCTTCTGACCGTCTTTCAAACAGCTTTTCAAAAGGCATGGCAACTCTCCTCAACTTCCACACAAACGCGGCTATTTCCAAATTGGCGAGATTAACGTCGTGTTAGTCCCGAGATCCTCGAGAACAGATTTATCCCCCCCCCCCCCCCCCCCCCCCCCCCCCCCCCCCCCCCCCACCCCCCTGCCAGAGGCCTGCCTGGTGTGTGGTGGGGGTCTAGCGGATAAAAGCATGGTTCTTTGATTCATGTATCCGTGGGGTTCGATTCCTGATGCACAGAGCAAGGTTAGGAGAGATGTTTCCTTACAGAAATAGTCAAAGGTTTGTGCAGACTCCAGATCCAGACATGGGACGCGCCCTGCATGGAACCTGACATTTCCTCGGAGCTGCAAGCTTTTGTGCGTGCGTGCGTGTGTGCGTGCGTGCATGCATGCATGCTTGCGCGTATGCGTGCTCGTTTCTGTGTTTTCTTGAGGAGAACCTTCTCATTTGTGCTTGAAAAGTTGTGTTTGAACAGCCCAGTCGTGATGGAATCGGTTATGTTGGACATGGATTTTGGAGCTTCTCCCCTTTTGGGTCAGCTTGCAGAATAGGGTTCAGTGTTTGGGGAGGGGGGGGGGGGGGGGGAGGGGTGAGGATGGGGAGGGAAGGAGAGGCGAGGAGAGAGGTTAGCAGAGTAGAGGAAGATGGAGAGGAAGGGGGAGGGGGGGGGCGGGCAGAAACACACACACACACAAAAAATAGACATCAATATAGAATATGTCGGGAAAGAATTAAGTGTTTCTATGATGACTGCAAAGTACCTAGCTGTCATGCTTTGTATGTTGAACAATTCGGTAGTGGGGGAAAACAAGTGCAGGCGGCTAACAATTCCTCCATCATTACATTAATGATCTGGCAAAGATTCAAAAGAAGAAGAAAAAAAAGAGTGGGGATGGGGGGTGGAGATAAAGACAACGAGATCAAAAAGTCAGGGAAATACATCATAAATGTGAAATCCTTCATAGCAGGCTATGTAGACCATCCTAATCCATCTAGAAGACAGAACTATTCATGATGCCTGCTCCAAGGCCTTTTGTCCACTGGATCAGAATCATCAGGCACTCATCATGCTTTGTGTGACAGAAAGAAGCGTGACTTCTCTCGCCTTGCGTTTTGTGTTCAGTTGTACACATGTGGACATGTTTGTGACGAAATTGACAACCACACCATCCGCTCCTACACCCCACCCTCTTGCACAAACACTTCTTCCCTTTATCTCACTAAACGGCGATATAGAGTTTACTCTGCTGTCGTCCATCCCCTTCCTTCCCCTCTCAACACCCCCCAACCCCCCCCCCCCCCCCCCCCCCCCCACCACTCCCTCTTTCTTTTTCTCTCCCTTTGTCTCACAAACGGCAATCAAGATTACTAATCTACTATACATCAACTTTGTCTCTCCCCTCACCCCTTTCAACCCCCCCCCCCCCCCACCACCCCCATCACCCCCACTCTCCCAGCAGTCTGTCGGAAATTCTCTTTGTAACCAGCCGACAGTCAGGCTTTGACAACAATGATACGGAAAATGGTGAATGTTGCCATACAGGTGGCCCCTCTCTCCTCTCCCTTCCCCTATGTGAATGCGTGTTCTCTCTCCACCAGATCAGAGAGAAGCCTCCACCTCACTCCCCTCCCCCCCCCCCTCCCCCCCCCCCCCCCCCCCCCCCCCCCCCCCCCCCCCCCCCTTTCCTTCCCCTACCACGCGCAGTGTCAGTTCAGTTCACCACGCGCCGTGGCAATCGTGTGCGCGTTCAAAACTGGCCATGATGCAATTACGTTAAAACAGCGCACTGTCAATTAGCATGGAGGTGCACTAAAAGCAACCCCAGCTGCTAAGAAAGAATACTCTCGAATCTTCTACCCCTATCTCCCACTGTAAGTGGTGGGGGATGACCAACACTCCCCTTTGCTTTGTCTTTAGTGACACCAAGCCAACAGGAGCAGGAAATGGATACTGGGTAGCTCAGCCTACAAAAAGGGGAAACTCATGGGGAGCAGGCAGTGCTGTACCAGAGGCCATCAAACTGATCAGGCCTAGTGAATCAAGAATGACAACAGGGGTAAACCAGAGAGAGTGAAAGGTTTATCTCACCGACTTTGATCCTGTCTAAGTGTCGCTGGTCACCCAGAAGAACTGTAAGTTAAAACGGTTTTCTGATTTTTTGAGACTATGCATGCTTATATGTAGGCCATGTGTTTTGACAGTGTAATTCTATGCCAATACTTGGTGACATCTAGTGAGATGATGAATGAGTATTTCATTGTCAACAGTTGCCACAACTTGGTAACACAGGTTTACATGCTTGAGTACCATTTTTTTGCTAACAATCTGATCAACATTCTTTGTCAACTATCTGACTTTTGCCAGTATTGAATACTTTCTGTTAAGATCATAACTGAATGATGAATTCTGATTGGAAAAGCTGTATGCCTGTATGAGGATGAGGTGAAAACTGTTGATTTATGAGTACTATTGATTATCAGAATGCTTTGTAGTAGGTGACTCTAAGTCTGCACCATATGTGTACTTGGGCTAAGTGCGTTCCAAGTTACTACTATTTAAGTTATAAGAAAAATCGAAGAGTTATTTGACTTCCATTGTTTAGCATTGTGTAATTGTCTCCTACCCTTTGTTAAACTCCTATCAAAATCAGGATAACAGTGGAAACTGATAATTAAGGCAGATATATTTACGCTAGTCTAATCCTTTGCTGGTTGAGATCTCAGACATTTACCGGAAGCCAGAGGGCAAGTGTGAGAACTTGACAAGCCAGACTCTGAGCTACTTTACTACAAACCAGGTTCTGTCTTGCAACCAGATCCTGGGACCCTGGGCATGCTTGGTAGTGGACAAACATCACAGCCCAGCACATGATCAGCAGGTCTACAGAGAAGGGGATCAGTCAACAGCAACTAGAGAGAGATCAACTGTCCTCTCCCACATCAGATAAGTTCTGATATTCCAAGTGGACTCCAACTCACTCACCCAAAACTCCCCTCTCTTAATGAAGATGAAAGAAGTGGGAAACAAAAATCAGCCTGAACTGATTTTGTGAATTGATTTGAATATTTTACCCTGTATAAACAAGTAAAGTTGATGTGTAAAAGTACACTTAACTCGTGTCAGTCCTTATATTGTTCATTCAGTGTTGAATGTTTGAACTTATCTCTAATTCTGTCTCTCGGAGCTACAAGCACTTTTAAGTGTACAAGCCTAAGGAAAATTTTTTCCTGAGCCACTCTGGAGTAGTTTTAACAGTCCCGAGAAAAATAAAAATTTCTTTCGATGACTGGTACTGGAAAGTTGCGCCTTCCATAACTAGTAAGAGAGAGGATGGAGATGAAATTGTAACATAACTCTCTTAAAGAAAATATTCCAAGTCCTTACCTTAGAGGACAACACTGACCCACTCCCAGTTCTTGTCACAATGTCTCCAGTAAGGCTGCAGTCACTTTCAGTTTCCAAGCTTTCTTTTGTATTTTTCTTTTTTTTTTAAGTTAAAATGCATCAACACCCTCCCTCCCAAGCATTTCAAAAATTCTTTTTTTCTTAAGAAGTTAAACTATATGCGCCCCCTCATATCTATGGATGAAAAACAATGAATATATGAATGGAGGTTACTCCTTAAAAATTTCAGGGTAACTCAAACTTAAAAGAAAAAAAAATTAGTATCGTGCGGAACGAAAGAGACAAAAAATTTACAAGACAAAACACACGTTTCGACCTGTTTGGTCTTCTTCAGACAAGACGAACAACATTTAAGACAAAGACAACAAAGAACAGACAAAATCACTGACCTCCTCATGTTGGACGCGACATGGATGTGGAATGGTCACTCGACTTTTTCTTTCCACTTTGAATTTTACAGATATTTACAGACGGGTGATGGACGATAACCGCCAGAGACAGGGCCCCAAACCCGAGACAGCCAAAGAGAAGACAACTCGGCTGGGGACCGCCGTGATTCTCTCCCTTGGCAAAGCCGGTCAGACTGCAAGGTGCTCCACTACATACCAGCTCCGGTGATGCTCCAGTGAGGTGGTGCGGGGCCTCGCTCTCCAGCTGCCCAGGGCGACACGATGAGTCAGGCGTCCAGACCCTTCTCCACCGGCCGTGGGAAGGACCAGCAGCTTCTGCAGCAGCAGCAGCAGCAGCAAGAGCATCTCCAGCAGCAGCAGCCCCTACAGCAGTTTGTGTCCCTCCAGTGGCGAGATACTAGGCAAGAGAGAGAGAGAGAGATAGAGAGAGAGAGAGAGGTGAGTTACTTATTTAACGTCATAGTTGTTTCATTGGCACATGTACTATGTCTTACTGGTAGCTTTGCTATTACATGCCACTCTCTCTCTCTCTCTCTCTCTCTCTCTCTCTCTCTCTCTCTCTCTCTCTCTCTCTCTTTCAATTCTCCAGGAACCAGGACTAATTTCTTACCGCCACAGATTGTTTGTGAGCTTTCTTTTGTTGTTTTTTGTTTTATTTCGTGTTTTTTTGTTTTTTTTTTTTTTGTACATGACGTAGGAATGCACATAGCTCTGTTAAAGAATAAAAAGAAATCCATGGGTCCTGATAACACACCCGCATTTCTTCTCAAACTCGCTCTACCTTACACTGTTGAGTCTCTTACATACATATGTAATATATCCATTGACACTAATGGCTTCTCTTAAGCGTTCCAAAGTGCCAGAGTGATCCCCCTTCCAAAATCAAATGATTCGTCAGATCCAAATAATTTAAGACCTATATCTTTACCATCAGTTCTATCCAAAGCCTCCAAAAACACTTACACGCACACACGTATCTCAGTTCATTGAGGAAAACAAACTTTTTTCGCCCCCCTCAATCTGGATTCTGATGTAATCACTCCCGCCACACAGCATTATCACGAATGTATGACTCATGGCTTTCAAATATGAACCAATCACAAATGACAAGGGTTGTCTTTCTTGACTTCTTGATCTTGTTGATAATTCCATTCTTTTAAAGAAACTATCTATCTACTTGAACCTTCCTCGCCAGTCTCATTATTCCAGTCATACTTGAACAATAGGATTCGATATGGGGCGCTTAATTGCAAAACTTCCGCTTCAGACTTTGTCAGACATGGAGTCCCACAAGGCTCAGTACAAGGCCCCCTTCTATTCTGCATCTTCGTCAATGATTTACTATTGTCCATATCAGATGAAAAAGTCACGACAGATTTATTTGCTGATGAATCGTCGATCCAAACAAATGGTAGTGATCTACAAACAACAGAAACATCTCTCCAGGAAAGTCTAAACGAAGTGTCAGACTGGTGTAATTCAAACTCAATGGTCATACACCCAGCAAAAACCAAATCTCTGATTATAACCCGCCAAAAGCACCAAGTGACTCTTCTTTGCTTAAAACTACAGTTGAATGGCACTTCTATCGAACAGGTAGATGAACATCGTGTTGTAAGGGAAACGATAGACAAAGAATTGAAATGGCAATCTCATCTCAATAATGTATGCAAAGTAGTCTCAAAAACATTTTTTCTGTTATCTCAGTTAAAGCGCTACGTCAAACAGTGCTATGCTTAAACTTTTCTTCAACGCACACCTAATGTCGCGTATCAATTACGCTTCAACAGCATGGGACAGGAGTAGTGATGCTCTGAAAAAAGGCTGAATTCTCTCCATAGTCGTGCAACAAAGCTACTCCATCCAGCCGTACCTCTAACAACAGATGAAAAACTAAAAGCGCTAAACACGCTTCCTCTGAGTAAGCAACTAGAATTCAACAAGGCATCATTTATTTTACAATCTGGACAGATAGTATGCCATGTTATATCAATGCCCTTTTTTTTTTTTACAAGATTGAACAGCTCTTCTGGCTCGAAGAAATTCCTTCTTCCCTACCCACGCATTGATCAATACAAAACAAGCCTAGCTTACTCTGGGCCATATATCTGGAACTCACTTCCACCTAGTCTACAAAGTAAGAATACGTTAAAATTTTTCAAGAAGCATTACATACACATTTTGCATCTGAATAATTTGATTATTCGATTAAAATCATTGGCGTCCATCGGCAAAGTCTTTTGTAAACCATACTTTGAATACACTGTCTAAACATATAAACTACTCATTAATTCGCTCATCCCCCTATCTTCTCCGCCACCACTCTGTCTACCATCATTCTTCTCCTCCCCCCCACTATTCATTCCCCCCCCCCCCCCCCCCCCCCAATCCTTCTTCTCCTCCCCTACGTATCATCCCCCCCCCCCCCCCCTTCATCCTCCGAATTCTCTCTCTGTAGTTTT
>JADBJO010000884.1:65000-71699 GCA_016801955.1 Conus betulinus
ATGAGATGCTGTAGAGAGGTGGTGAAAACATCTCATGCTCGTGACCAGTGCAGAATAGAAAAAACACTGCTTCAGCTGTAAAGGAGAGCACTCCGCAGCATTTCATGGCTGCCCAGCGAAGAAGATTGCCAGAGAAGCAAATTGAAATCACACACATGCCATTTCATGGCACGCTGAAACAGGCCAAGACTAAACTAACCCCCAAAAATAATTCCCAGGTTGTATCATACAGACAGACTGTTTGCAGTTCTATTTAAAAAAAAAAAAAAAAAAAAGAAAAAAAAAAAGCGCAGTGCACACAGGCTGAAGTCAAATTCTCTGCAGTCTCAACGCAAACCGAACATGTTCAAGATGTACAGTGTGTCAGAGCAGCAAACCACCTGAACATTGTCACTGGCACAAGACTAGATGAACTGCCAAAGTCGTGTAAAGATGGTGCACAAACCCTTCAACATCCATCACTCAGAGAGTCTGCAGTTTTTTCCTGGGTAGACTGCAGACTCTCTGAGTGATGGATGTTGAAGGGGTTGTGCAGCATCTTTACACTGTCACTGTCCTAAATGTTATTTTTTTTTTCGCCTGAAGAAGACCCAAGAGGTCGAAATGCATTGTGTCTAGTCCTGTACTCTGTCTGTGCCCTTGGCGGTAACTAACACCTCTCTTTCCAAATTTTGCTTCATTTTCCGCCCTCAATCACTCCGTTTTGAAACTCCCAGAAGGAAATCAGTCAGAACTGGAACACACTCAGAATGCATGGTGGGATCAAGCATATGCAGATGCTGTTAAGAAAAAAAAAAAAGGAAAAAAAAAAAAAAAATCACGTATAAAAATTGGTTGAGGACAGATCAGAATGTAATCATGTGGAAATGAAAAAAGCTAAAACCTGTTTCAATAGAGTTTGTGCACAAGCAAAGAGACAATATTGGTCTAAGTATCGTGCTCATGAAGTGTCAGACTACAAAGATGCACGCAAAGTGTGGGTAAAAAAAAAACGGGTTCTGTCTCTCACAGTGACCAGTTAAAGGATAAGAGCTTCCCAACCCCCCTTTGAAAAAAGCCTAAACATTTGTTGACATGTTTGCCAAAATCTGTAGTGATGAAGGATTAACACTAATCTAACTTGATATGAGAAAAAAAGCAATGAACTAAAGGAGAAGTACAGAGATCCTGTTCCAGATAATGAAAATGTTATAAATTTCCCTATTTCTTTTAATGACATGGAAGACTCCAACTGAGTCTTTTAAAGATAAAAAAAAAGCTGCCGTAGGGTATGATGGTATTTTCTACAACATAGTCAGCCATTTTCCAAAGAAATGGTGCTTAATTCTACACAGTTTTTTTTTTTAATCTTAAATGTTGGGAAATAGGAAGTCTTCCAAGTGTTTGGAAAACTTCAGTCATAACTCCTATACTTAAACCAGCCAAACCGCGATCAGAGGCGTCAAGTTACAGACCGATATCCCTCACATCGCATGTTGGAAAAATTATTGGAAAAAAAAGTTATTTTAACAAGATTAACGTGTTTTTGTGTGAGAAGAAGCAAATCATTCCCGTCAGTCAGGCTGGATTTAGGAAAGGCAGGTCTGCGATAGATCATTTAGATGAACTTACCACACAAAATAAAGAAAGAATTTGCCAAATGTAAAAGTGTATTAGCAATTTTTTTTAATGAAAAAAGGAAGCTTATGACTGTACATGGCACGCGACTTTACTTTTTAAACTTACAAATATTGGGTTAAGTGGCAGTATTTATCAGTGTACTAATCTTTTTCTGATAGGGAGAGAAATTATCACAAAAATAGGGAATACTTTGTCTTCTTCAAGGCAAATCAACATGGGGATTCCTCAGGGATCTATAATCACTCCTTTGCTTTTTAACATCATGTTATATAATATACCAAAATGTCTGTCCAAATCCGTTAATGTAGTACAGTATGTATGCGACGACATAGCAATGTGGATGAACATCCCTTTGAGGAAAAAGACCGGATTAAGCTTTACTAGTCATATAAACGGATTTTTTCAGACAGAGCTTGATAAATTAAACAAATGTATGATAATTAATGGTTTAGAATTTTCAGTTTAAAAACCCAGCATGGTTCTTTTTTCAACGATGGTGCTGATCCGAAAAAGCTACCTAAACTTCAAATTGATGGTCATGATATTACTTACAAAAAATTATGCCAAAATTAAACTGGATAATACACTTTGACACCATGCTATCAAAAGCAATGAAAAGTGTGAACTTTTTAAAGATAGTAAGTAAACAAACTTGGGGTCAGGACCCGAGAACTCTTGTCCATCTTGCGATTTCACTTGTTAGATCTATATTAATGCATGGTCAGAAGGTATTCTTTTCTGCTCCAAGACGTTCCTAAGCAAATTACAAAGTTTAGATAGCAAAGCCATTAAACTGGCTCTAGGTGTTCCTCTTCATACGAGCACAACGAAATCACATAGCATGGCTGGTGTTTTTTACCTCTTGATGAAATGAGAAAGCTGACATCAGCAAAGTATGAAATAAGAGCGAACACAGTCAAAAATTCACTTCGAGCAGAGATAGACATAAGATCTGATATTGACTATTCAAAGGAAGCAAGGAATAGAAATAAGTTACAGACTGTAGCACATTATGTCTCTGAATTATTTGAAGACTCCAATATCACCCCGAAAAGTGTTGCCCCCCATGGTGAATGTCACGCCTGTTCGTCCTTGGGAATTAACGAAAGGTAGTTTTGACTTTAATTACACCGATATACGAAAATATGACAATCCAAATATGTTAAGTACAACATTCTGAACCTTATTCTGATCATCTTAAGGTTTATACTGACGGTTCTGTGCTAGAAGATCATCATGCCGGTTCTGGCTCTCTGTTTTTCCATCTTTAAAAGTTGAAAAGTCCTGTCATCTTGGCACACACATTTCGATTTTTACAGCCGAAGTAAGAGCTATTCCT
This sequence comes from Conus betulinus, assembly GCA_016801955.1. Taxonomy (NCBI): domain Eukaryota; kingdom Metazoa; phylum Mollusca; class Gastropoda; order Neogastropoda; family Conidae; genus Conus; species Conus betulinus. The sequence continues at coordinate 67,960 of JADBJO010000884.1, forward strand.
ATGGCTCTGTCATATTTGATTGATCTACTATTAAATCTCTTAAATGTTCTTTTTAGTGTGTATTCTATATCAGTCTTGCAATCCGTTGTTTCATCATTTAATTACAAGAATAATGTTATCTTTGAAATGAAATATTTAAATCATTGCATTCAGCTGAAAGGGTCCCAGTGTTGACCTTTGTTGGATATCATCCCATTGTGGAATTTATCACAATGAATATGTTGACCTTCTCGCAAAAAAAATGGGGCGAGAAACACTTTGAATGCTATTGAACCGCCTTGCAAGTTTATCTTCAGCAGAAATGTATAACATAATAGAACATGAAACGATGCGACGTTTTTTTTTTTTTACTCTTCTGGGACAAAGTATTTTTCATTATTGAATACTCCATGTGCAAGTGGATCAATTGTTACCTTGTTGTGCAGACTTTTGTCAAATGGTTTAACGACAAAGTACTATAAAGACATTAAGTGTGCCTGCTCTGCAGAACTGACAGTTGAGCATATACTGGTAAAATGTGCTTCAATGAAAATTTTTCTACCTCTGGAAGTCGTAGAATGTATTTTGCCTGTTTCTAAAGTTAAGTTATTTTGGGATCGGTTTAATATTTTTAACCTTTTAGTATTTAGATTAGCTAGTTATTTGTTATGTAGACCTATTGCTCGTTTCTTGTAACTCTCTCTCTCTGTCTCTGTCTGTCTGTCTGTCTGTGTGTGTGTGTGTGTGTGTGTGTGTGTGTGTGTGTGTGTGTGTGTGTGTGTGTGTGTGTGTGTGTGTGTGTGTGTGTGTGTGTGTGTGTGTGTGTGTGTGTGTGTGTGTGTGTGTGTGTGTGTCTTCTTCTTCTTCTTTCTTCTTCTTCTTCTTCTTCTCCTCTTTTTTTTTTTTCCCGTTTTTTCAAGAAATTTTTGATGATGTTAAAAGTTTAACAAAGTTTTGCTGTTTTTTTGATGCTACAGTCTAAAATCATCGACACGATGAACAGACTTTAAATAAGATAACTAACTAACTAACTTCATGAAGGACAGTTTACTCTTCAGAAGAAATCGATGGGGCACACGTGAACATAAGAAACAACACAAAAACAAAGTTAGATTAAACTAAAAAAAATTAAAAAAAAAAAAAAAAGAAAAAAAAACCGCCAGGATAAACGTTGTCAATAAGGATATCTCACGAAGATTTTTCATGTTAAATGCTTTGATCAAGCACACCTCGACTCTGTTTTTACCGAGTTGTTTGTGAACGACTTTCGCGTCCCCGTTAACCTTGAATCATCAAGATTGTTGGAAGTATGATTTACGCGCAAGTAAGTCGTCGTCGGTCATCCTTGGACGAATGGTCGGTCAGCCCTTCTCATGAACTTCATTCTCTCTCGCTCCCTGTGATTGAGGGCAGCTCGTTGTGGTGATCTGTTGATTGACTTGTAGCGAAATGGAAGAAATGGGACGTCAGAAATACTGAGTGAAGAGCGAGAGAGAGCACACAGAGAGAGAGAGAGAGAGGGCGGCAGGGAGGGAGGGAGAGAGAGAGAGAGAGTAGGGGGGGAGAGAGAAAGAGAGATAGGGAGGGAGAGAGAGAGAGTGGGAGAAAGAGAGAGAGGGAGAGAGAGAGATAGGGAGGGAGAGAGAGAGAGAGTACAAATTATCTGTCTGTCTCTCTCTCTCTCTCTCTCTATCTTTCTATTTGGCAGTCTGTTTTGTCTGTCTATATCTATCTATCTATCTATCTATCTATCTATGTGTGTGTGTGTGTGTGTGGGGGGGGGGGGGGGTACGAATTATCTACCTATTTTCATCTATTTGTCTGTCTGTCCGTCTCTCTATCTATCTATTTCTGTCTCTGTCTCTGTCTGTCTGTCTGTCTGTCTGTCTGTCTGTCTGTCTCTCTCTCTCTCTCTCTCTCTCTCTCTCTCTTATCTGTCTATCTTTCTATCTGTCTGTCTATATCTATTTGTTTGTACGCACGCGCCTGTGCGGTGTGTGTGTGTGTGTGTGTGTGTGTGTGTGTGTGTGTGTGTGTGTGTGTGTGTGTGTGTGTGTGTGCAGAGAGAGAGAGTGAGAGAGAGAGAGAGAGAGAGAGAGAGAGAGTTCAGATTTCACACTTCAGATTTTTTTTTTTATTCAGTAAGGCCACTGGCCCATTTTGAAGGGAAATAAGCACAATTATTCACATCACATGTAAGAAACAAAATCTCTAGTCACGAAGAAAAGAAGCAACCATACCAATACCATCCACTGAGACGTCATTATTTCTCTGCTCTTAGACGCCTTAATAAAAAAAAAACACATACCTAAATTCCTCATAACCTAATCACTGTTAGAGCTAAGTAATGACAGACAGAGAGAGAGAGAGAGAGAGAGAGAGAGAGAGAGAGAGAGAGAGAGAGAGAGAGAGAGAGAGAGAGAGGAAAGCAAGACAGTAAGCGGCCAGAATGAAATGAACATAGCAGACATGTGTGCTCAGGTAATAATCGGGAAAGTTGAAGAAAAAAGAAAAGAGAGAAAGAAAAAAGAAAAGAGAGAAAGAAAAAAGAAAAGAGAGGATGAAAAAAGAAAAGAGAGAAAGAAAAAAAGAAAAGAGAGAAAAAGAAAAAAGAAAAAGAGAGGATGAAAAAAAGAAAAGAGAGGATGAAAAAAGAAAAGAGAGAGAAAAAAAAGAAAAAGAGAGAAAGAAAAAAAGAAAAGAGAGAAAGAAAAAAAAAGAGAGGATGCAAGGAAAGGAGAGACAGTCAAACGAACAGACAAACAGACAAACAGACAGACAGGCAGACAGACAGACACAGACTGCTGGCTGACAGCAAACGCAGACACGGATGCAAGGCGGAGTGGTGGTTGTCAGTCAGTGTGGGGGGAGGGGGGAGGGGGCAGGGGGGGGGGGTAGGAGAAAGAAGAGGCAGACACAGCGCTACGCCGACGCGACGGGAGACAGATATCTGCAGCAACAGACAGACAGACAGACAGAGAGACAGACAGAGAGACAGACAGACAGGCAGGCAACTCCGTCACAGCCCTCACAACAGAGCGGAGACTGATGAGGAAATAACGGCGGCGGCGGCGGCGGCAGGAGGGAGTGGGCCAAGTCGCCGCCATGTTGCTGTCGCTGCCCGCAGACATGGGGAGACAACTGCGTTCAGTCACTGAGAGGAGTGCAGGGAAAAAAGGAAGAGGTGGAGTCCCGGGGGGGGGGGGGGGGGGGGGGGGGGGGGGGGGGGGGGGCGAGGGGGGGGAGGGAGGGGGGAGGGTGAGGAGGGACGAGGGGAAGGGAGAGGGGGGCGGGGGGGTAGAGAGGGGTCAGGGGATGGGGTGGAAGGCTGAGCGTGTGGAGAAAGGAGCTTCGTCAAGATAGAAAAAAAAGGGAGGGAAGGTGGGAGAGGCGAGAGAGAGAGAGAGAGAGAGAGAGAGAGAGAGAGGGGGGGGGGGGGGTCGGAGGGAGGAGGGACGGGAGTGAGAGAGCGGAGAGGAAGGAAGGAAGAGGGAGGAAGAAGGTTTACATCCAGTCCTCGCCCTGAGTAGGGACTACAACATGCAGTGAAATCAATTAATGTAAAAAAAAAAAAAAAAAAAAAGAAGCAAAGAAGCAAGCAAAGCGGTCATGTAATCATAAAAGAACATCAAATGAAAATAGAAGATAAATGAAAATAAAACAAAAAATAAGAATAATAATTAACAAAACAAAAATAGAAATAAAAATGAGAGTAACAATAATGAAGAGGAAGGAGACAGTGGGGCTAGAGAGTGAGGTGG
>JADBJO010000884.1:71996-81996 GCA_016801955.1 Conus betulinus
AGAAAGCAAATAGAAATGAATAAACATCATAAATAGCAGGCGACCAACAGGCCTAGTCAATCAGTTGAGAGGACAATAGGACTTAATAGGAAAGAACTTTAATTCTACTTAAGTATTGAAAAGCTTCCTTTTTCGAAGAATATTTGCTTCTGCGATAAATTTAGCAATAGACTTTAAGTTCTTTTCACTATCACTCTGTAACAGGGTGACTAAGTCACGTTCTTCTGCTAAGACTGATTTAAAGACATCGCATTTTCCCCGTACCTTATTATACACCTCACACTGAAAGAAAAAGTGAAATTCATCTTTCTATGTTTTTTTTTTTACAAACTGGACAGATACAGTTAGGTTCATTTTTAGATATACCATACCATCTTTCTCTAGTGTATAGACCAAGGGTCCTAGTTCGAAAGCGTGCTAATGAATCCCTATGCCATTTTCGCGTTACAACCGATAAATACTTTTCTGGCTGTAAATCACTACTTAAAGCGCAAGAACCAAGAGTATTTCTCACTATTTTCTAATTCAGAGTGCCAGATCTGTTGGTAGGAGGATATCAAACGCTCTTTAAATTCTAGGATAAAAAGTTTGTCGTTCTCAACACCCTGGTTATTCCATACAAATCCAAATCCAGTTTCGAAAAGGAGATTTTTTACACCAGAAGCCCAGTTTTGTCTTCCATTTTCATGTTGTCTTAGCAACATATAATATGCTTGTTTATTAATTCTGCTTTGTGGAAGTTTTACAAGACGTAGCCAGTACCTGACACACTTAGTTTTGGAACGTATTTGCAAGGGGTATCTACCCGTTTCTCCATATGACATTTTATTAGAGCTGTGTAAAGGAATGTTTAAAAAAACGTTTCGCCAGTGTGTGCACCTTTTCCATAAGGTCATTTTCCAATAAACCCCATATTTCTCCTCCATATGTTATCATAGGTTCCACTTGTGAATCAAAAAGTTTCCAAAATATAGTAGGTTCAATACATTTCAACTTCCTTAAAGATCTTAAAATCTCAATAACTCCTTTCCTTCCTTTTCTATACATTTCCATCCATGCCTTACTCATACTTAGTTTAGTTGTGAAAATTAGACCTAAGTATTTGTAGTTATTTGCAACTTTAACTTCTAAGTCGCCATACCGCCATTTTTTCATGCCTGGCCAAATACCCTCCCCTTTCTGAAAACCATTATCTTTGTCTTATCCATATTAACCGTTAATTTTAGCCTATCCGCCTCTCCGTTTAGTGCATTTAATTGATTCTGCAGTCCAACTGGCGTATCTGAAACAAGAATCACATCATCTGCAAATAGCAACAGAAAAACTTCTGTCATACCTGGTATTAACTGGATCCCGTGCCTTCCCTTTCTATTAATTTCTTGAGCCAATTCATTTATAAAGAAAGAAAACATTTGTGGACTCAATAAACATCCTTGCTTTACACCTTGAGGGCATCCAAAATAATCTGAATATAAACCCTTATCCCTAACACAGGCTAGTACTGAATTATAAACCCCCTTCAGTGACCTGTATAATTTACCTTGAACACCTGCTTTTCTTAGCACATCCCATAATATATTTCTATTCACAGAGTCAAATGCTTTCCGAAAGTCGATGAAGGCTACATATAGTTTCTTATTTGTCAATAAATAAGACTGTACCATAGCATATAGCGTAAACATGTGGTCGATGGTGCTATAATCTTTTCTGAATCCTGCCTGTTCTTCTATGATTTTTTTCCTCCCGTTCAGCCCATGCGGTCAGTCTCCTGTTTAAAATGTAGGTGTAAACTTTACTCACTGCGCTAGTTAGGGCTACACCTCGGTAGTTATCAGGGTTGTGTACATCTCCTTTTTTAAAGATTGGGACTATTATAGATTTACACCATTCTTTTGGGAAAGCACCAGTATCATACAGCCTATTAAACAACATCTGAAGATAGTCTATAATACTGTCACCGGCACATTTCATCATTTCACTAATGATCCTATCTGGTCCAGCACTTTTACCATTCTTTAAGTTTTTTTAAACTCTTTTTTATTTCCTCTTTAGTTATGTGTTTCATCAAAAATTCTTGTGCTTCTTCTTGATCCTCATTTTCAAAATAAATACCATCATTTCTTTCAGAATCGTCCAGGTCGTTAAAGACCTTAAAAAAGTGATCTCTCCATTGTTTGATGTTAATATCATTATATATCACTGATTTCCTATTGGTTTCTCTTACCGTTTTTCCAGAACAGCTTGGATCTTTGCTAGATTGTTTCAGTTTTTCAAGTCTGATTTCATCATGCACCCTCTTTTTTATCTCTTTTAAGATCTGTGTATTTCTTCCTTTCTTTCACATATAATTCCTTCTGATGCTTTCTATATTCTTCAGATCTTGCTCTTTGAAAACTCTTCAGGAACCGTTCCACTATTGTTCTTTGTGCTTTACTTCTTTATCAAACCATGGATTATCTTTTGTTCTCCTACGACCCAATGTTCTGATGAAACAGCCACCAGCGGCGTACAATGCATTTGTGAATATTTCTAATGAGGTATTTACATCTTTACTTACTTCTGCATACGCCTTATCAATAAGTGCTTTAAAGTTTTCAGAATTTATTTCATTTTTGAATGAATCTACAAAATTATCTGACCATATTATCTTTTCCTCTGTTGTAATAATCGGTTTTCTCTGGTTGTTCCATCACACATTTTTGATTGGGTAACCATATAAGCTCAACAGGCAGATGCCATGAAAACAGCAATTATTAACAAACAAGTCACAAAACGATGATAAACCTTCTGAAACAATAAAATAATCGATGACACTATCACCTTGTGGTGCCACAAAAGTGAAATTTCCGTCAAAATCATTCTCACATGATCCATTTATAATTTCTAAAGAAAAAAAAAACATATAGTCTAACAAAGACTTTCCAAAAAATTGTTAACGACACAATCTTTTGACCGACGTTCAGGTGCGTCATCACAATCACCACCATCATCATCATCATGATCATGAAAACCAAACAAATAATTTTCCATTCTCTCCAGTCTTGACTGCTCACGCCCAGTTCTAGCATTCAAATCACCACAAATCATCATATACACATTTTCTTTCTCTATCTCACTATGTCCAAGTAACTCGTCTTCTAACATCGCAATCCCGTCCTTTAAGTTCGAGTTCATGTATGCAGGGGAACCCTCGGGTGGAACATAACATGCTGTTAAAATCAAATCTTTATCAATGCTTAACAAATTCTTTACTCATTTTTTTATCATAACAACATTAGAACAATCCACTCTTATCCTTTCTACATATTTTTCATATTTATTATTTATAAGTAAAAGCACTCCACCTGAATTTCGACCTTGATTTGACAGTTTTTTTTTCGGCTGGAGCACTATATTTTAGGAACTGAGGGAAGATATAACTAAAGTCAAAATTATCACTAACAAAGGTTTCCGTAAAAACAACAACATCAAACTTATCTATATATTGTACAAAGGACACATCATTCATTTTTGAGAACAAGTTTTCTACATTGTAGTTCAGGAATTTTATTTCTTGTGCCTGTGGTCGCGCTCTGTCCTATTTCTGGCTGGAGTCGGACCGTAGTCTGCGCTGGCTGTCACTGGCTGTGTTGACACCGCCACCACCACTGAGAAAGGTCCGCATGTTTCCCTGTGATTTTCCACCCCGTGACTCTCTTCGTTCAGTCACAGTTTCACGTGCCTGTCGGGTGTTACCCCCCACCTCTCCCATTTCCACCCCCCCAGTAGCATTCCGAGGACCGACCCCACCTCCCCTGTTCCCACCCCCGTTCACAACACGCTGTGTAGTGGATCCAGTCTGTCGTCCGTGTGTGTGTTGCCGACTGGCTGGCTGCCCACGGTCACGTGCGGAATCCTCCTGACGACACAACACGTCACCACGGTGATCCCCAGTCCCTTGGTCAGGAAACCCCTCATCATCCCTCACACCGGCCGTGTCCCCTGACCCCGATGTTGTCGGCGCCGCCTCTGTCGTCGCTGCTGCCGTCAGGGAGGAGTCCCTCACCGACTGGACTGCCACCGTGTCCATTCCCCTTAGTCCCCGGGTCGTCGTCGTTTCCCGTCCAGCCGTCACCTCGGCATAAGTGCGTGGGTCAGCTCGCCTGGGGCCAACCACCATCTTCCCCCGGACAAAGTAGGCTGCCTGTCCTTCACGCTTTGCTCGTGCAACCATGACCGCTTGTCGTCGTGTCAGGTCATTGGCAACACGTATGCCGATGTTTTCAAGCCGGCTTCGAAACGATTTGTCTCTGATCACGAACATTTTGTCGTTCCAGTTTCGAAATTTCGCGATCATAACTCTTGGATTTCCGTTTCTTGCCCGCCCCACTCGATGTGCTCTGATCACGTCATCAGTAGTCCCAGGTTGTGTCGCCATCAGCCTCGTTCAAAGCGTCAATGACAGCATTTGCACACATGTGTGTAGTCCTCACGGTCACTTTCGGGAATGCCGAAAAATCGAAGGTTGTCGCGTCGTGAAAACGATTCTAAGCGATCAATCTCTTCATCCATTTCGTTCATCTGATTTTGCATGAGTTTTACAGTTTCTGAAAACTGTTTTCTTTCTTGTCTTGCTGTTGCCATTTCTGTTGACACTGCACGTAATTCATCACTCCAATAGTTATGATGAGGCACAGTCAAAAGCCTTCTCCAAATCAATAAAAGCCACTAAAAGTTTTGTACCTTTCCTATTCATACATTTACTGGTACCAGAATACAACGTAAAGATATGATCAACGGTCGGGTATTTGCTTCGAAATCCTATCTGGTTTTCTAAAATTAAGTTACCGTTTTGATATCGAAGTCTAAAATTCAGATGTAATACTAAGCAAAGATCATTCTTTAAAATCCTCGGCATTGTCGAGTTACCTTTCTTTAATTCCAGTATGATGTATGATTTATTATATTCACAAGGGTAAACTCGTTTATCAAAACAGTTTTTGTTCGAAAATTCTGAACATCTGTGCCTCCCGAGTTTTCATTTCTGGAGAAATACCGTATATTCCACTTGCTTTATTCGTCTTCAATTTAGCAGTAGCTCAAATTACTTCATCTTCCGAAATAACCTGATTTAAAACATGGTGTGTTTCTTTGAACAGATCGACTTCAATATGGCATTGTTCATCGTGTTCCTGCCGTTGTTTTTGAAAAAATCATCTCTCTTAAAATGCTTGAATCAGTCATCTAGGGTATTGTGATCATTTTTTTTGTCATTTTGCCTCCGGTTTCCCACTTTCCTTCAGTTACTACAAAACTTCGAAGAGTTGCTATATTCATTCGCTGGTATGATCTGCTTGTTGCTTTCTAAACGGACGTATTTTCCTATTTTATAAGTATTACGTTTTTGTTTGTTTTTACGTACGGAATTCCGTGTTCTTTGTTTTGAGTCTTCTGGTTGAGTTTAGTCTACTCCTACTTTCCTTTTCTGTCGTGTTACAATTTTCGTAAAATCATTTTGACCTTTTATTTCCAATGACTATGACCACATTTTTTTTTTATCATGTACTGACTGGCATCATTTAAACACTTCACAAAAATGTCAAGAGCGCTAGCTATGTCTGCACCCAAGAATCCTACATATAGCATTAGCCTGTCACAACTTTTCGAAATCTTTTATAAAACCATCCTCAGAGAGGAGAGAGAGAGAGAGAGAGAGAGAGACAGACAGACAGACAGACAGACACACACACAGACACACAGACAGACAGACAGACAGACAGAAGAAGAAGAATTTGGAAAAGACAGAGCTTAAGAAAAAGTCCATATATGACAGAAAGATACTTGAAGAGAGAGAGAGAGAGAGAGAGAGAGAGAGAGAGAGAGAGAGAGAGAGAGAAATAAGAGAGAGAGAGAGAGAGAGAGAGAGAGAGAGAGAGAGAGTTTCTTCAAGAAAATTCCAGAAACTCTTACTGAACAGTAAATGATTACAAGGAAAACGCAATATATGAAGAATAAGTGAGACAACACTGATGTGTAAGACGACGAGAGAGAGAGAGAGAGAGAGAGAGAGAGAGAGAGAGAAGAGAGAGAGAGAGAGAGAGAGAGAACGGACGAAATTTTATGCTATTAGGCTGTGAAGCCCATTTAGCAAATCGGCGCGATGTACAACGACAAAACGTGGCTCGATTTCGATATCATTGACATGGAAACCATAGCAGTGTTTTTTTCTTTCACTTTAGATGACAAAATCGAGAACGAGAAAATGTCACTGGCATCGTTCACGGTCAGTTCTGTAGACGACGGTCACCCCAGGTAGAACTGGATCAGTCGGAGACGAGTGTTCACGCTGAGGTCAGCAAGACGTGTTTTTGGAGGAGCTCTCGATTTGCGTGTGCTTTTTTCTTTTTTCTACATAGTGTATTTGCCTTTATGTGGAAACTTATTTGTTGATTTCTTTACAGTTGGTTTTCTTTTCCATGATAATAGTTATTTTGTGACTTTCTCCTTATTGTCGTTTTTGTTTTCATGGTGATCATCACAATTGGACCCTAAGCAGTGCAACAGTGTGAGCGGATACTTTAAGAAATGGCTACAAGATCAGAAGGTGAGCGTGTTTAGCCTGTACGTTATTATTAACAATCAACTACCGGCTTTTGATAAAAAAAAAAAACAAAAAAAAAAAAAAAAACCGTTTACTACCTCGGAAATCTGTGCTGCTGCGGAAAAGACCTGCGGATACAACTCCATGGAAGGGGCACATAGAATCGATTCCCTGTTGAGAATTCATCCCTGGAGGGCCCCCACAGCCGTCAGAAACATTTTGTCCAGGGTTTTACGCTGAGGGGAGTTCTAGTGCAGTCAAAAGCCCAAAATCCGTTCGTGGTTCGCGACCCGGTCAGTGGAGTTACGGACCAAAGTGTGAAAATCCAGTACAAACAACAAAACTGTTCATTAGCAACATCCCTCTGTCCTTTTTCTGACGATGAATTTGTTGGAAGCAGTTAAAAACAGCTGGGTGTGGAGATTCACTCCAAGTTAAATCGCAGTATGGGACAGAGACCAAAATGGCAAATTAACCCACTGAAAAACGGGCAGACGATTCATTTTCATAAAAGTACCAACTGTACCCCCCACAAAAACTAGTACAAATTGGCCTTTCCGCGCTGCTCTTTACCATAAAGAACAAACACTTGCCAGACAACAGCAAGAATCGGAGTGTCGGCGATGTCTCACTAAAAGGCATCGCGTATCTGATTGTGTCAGCCCAGTTAAATGCAAACAGTGCTTTAAGGACGGACACAAAGCAGGAGACCCTGCGTGCAGTATGCAGAAAGAATGTAAACAAACTGCACAAACTGTCCAACAGAGTTCTGATGGGAACTCTGGACAGACAGATGACAGTCATGTGGAAGAAGAGAGCAGACAAAATGACAAGACAACGGAAAAGACAACTGACAACACTACACTTCCTGATAAGAACAAGGATAATAATAACCATGACAATACTGACAGAGATAAGAGTCCCAACCGATCGCAACCAAAACAACAGACAAAATCACCATCAATTCCTACAGAAGAGACAAACTCTGGATCTGTAAAAGCGCACACGTTCGCGCGAATCAGCTTCGTCCCAGACAGAGAAAGAAGAACCCAGCCCAGACTGATGGAATGTGGCGAGAGCAGCCACAAACATTAGGAAGCGTGTGAGAGCTGAGAGAACGATTCTCGTATGCCACCCTCCTCACGTTTCCATCGATGAAAACGAATCTAGCTGGGCTAGGGGACTGTGAATGATAAACTGTGATTTATAACTTTGGAAGAAAGTGACAAGATTATATAGAAAAAAGATCATTGCTAATTTTTTCTATGGATTCGTCACGAATTATGACACTGAATGCCAGAGGGCTAAAGAACGAAATGAAAAGGAAAGCCATGTTCGTTGTTTATCATGAAGGAACAGCACGTAGTAAAGGGGAAATAATTCTATTTTCAAAACGCTTCACCGGAGAGAAACAACACTTGAAGAGCAACAAGATAGAATACTTGTCGTCACTGTGCAAAACGAAGACATAGACTTTGTCTTAAATGCCCCAAACGAAGGTAACGAAAAAATATCTTTCCTCTCAGGGCTCAAGGACATAGTACATGAATATTCAGATAAAAAACTTATTGTTCTGGGTGATTTCAACTGTGTTATAAATAATAATGAAGACATCATATCAGGTCGTCCACACTCCAAGAGAGAAGCAGAGTGTTTCAAACACACAATTCAGACTTAGTATTACAGATATCTGGAGAATTTTTCACGACACAAAAAAGAATACACTTGGTGTCGTCAAAGTCCATTTATTGCCCACAGAATAGACTACATTTTCGCAATGAAGATATTTTACAATACCTTGTCACGTGTGATATTTTTTTTCCGCCCAACATACTGATCACAAATCAGTCGTAGTCGACCTTCATAATGCTAGTTTTGTACGTGGACCCGGATACTCGCAGTTCAACAATTCATATCTAAAAGATTATTCATTCGTTAAACAAAGGAATGAGTTCCTTGATCGAAACATATGCAACAATACAGCTAACGGACAAGTTAGTTTTACAGCAGAATGGGAGATGTGCAAGATTAAAATAAAAGAATTCCGTTTAGAATACGGGAAACAAAAAGCACACAGGAAAAGGAATTATCAACTGGACATTAAGATACGATTAAAAAAAAGTAGAAAAAGAAATAACTGAAGATCCATAGAATGATAATCTGCAGCGTGAACTGCTTCATTTAAAACAGCAGTTAGAAATAATCAGTATGGAAAATGCCAGAGGTGCACAAACAAGAGCACGAGAAAAATGGATAGAAGAAGGCGACGAAAAGCACCCAAGTACTTTCTTAATTTTGAAAAAAAAAAAAAAAAAGCAAAAGAAAAAAAATATGACAAAGTTAATAAACAACAAAGGAGACATCATAACAGATCAAGAAGCGTACTGAAAGAACAGGTTGACTATTATTCAAAACTACAATCAAGCCATAGACACAGAAAACACGGAGCAAGCAGTTAAAGATTTTATTGGAAATGAATCATTTTTCTAAACTATCTGAAGAAGAATCAAAACTATGCGAAGGTCTCATCACACAAAAGAGAGGCAGGGAACGCACTGAAAAAGATTTAAAATGGATCGTCCCCAGGGAGCGACGGTATCACTGTCGAGTTTTATCAATTTTTTTTGGAACAAAGTCAAAGCACTACTAACCGATTCTTTCAACGAATAATATGAAAAAGAAGAATTATCATATTCTCAGAGGCAAGGGATAATTACATTGCTGCACAAAGGCAAAGAATTAACACGCGACAGACTCAATAACTGGAGGCCAGTTGCGTTATCTAACACAGATTATAAGATCTTAGTTTAAGTGCTTGCAGAAAGACTCAGCAAGGTTATATCCAAACTAATTAAAATGAAATAAATCGTGAATTGTATAAGTTTATTTGGCAAAGGAAGCACTCAAACAACAGAAATGCTTTTGAAAAAATAAAGCGGAAAAAATGGAAGAAAATCGAAAAGAAGGAGGGCTTAACATGACAAACATAAACGATTTACAAAAATGTTTTTTTTTATCTGCAATGATTTGGAAAGCTCTACTTATCAGAAAATGAAAGTTGAACCTTCATTAGGCCGCTTAAAAAATGGAAGAAGTGTTTTTTAAATCAATCGTCGACCAGCCAGTGTAAATACAATTAAATGTATTTAAAAAAAAAAAAAAAAAAAAAAAAAAAAAAAATTCTGGAAAAAAAAAAAAAAAAAGCAGTGTGGACTTACCTAGAGAATAAACGATTAGATCTGAAAAATGAGGTCAGTACAAACAATTTTCAAAATCAACTCTTATGGAACAACAGTTTGATGCAATACAAAAACAAACCCCTCTTTTTCAGTACATGGAAAAAAAAAACAACAATATCGAAAGAGTCAGGGACAATATTTCAGTTTATGAAACAGATTTTTATCATTACAAGAAATCCAG
>JADBJO010000884.1:84496-114496 GCA_016801955.1 Conus betulinus
CGGAGCGCTTGGTGCAGCGGGCAGGACTGCAGCAGATGTTCTGTTTTCTGGCTGCCTGTTCTACAGGGGCACTGCTCTGTGTTGCCGATGCGGAGTTTAGAGAATAGGTGGTGTTTCAGGCGGTTGTGGCCTGTCCTGAGCCTGAAGATGACTACCTGCTCTCGTCGAGTCAGCAGGTAGTACGGGTCTGCTCTGTTGTGGCGTGGATGCTGCTGCTTCCACTTGTTCTGCAGTTTGGCCTTGATGATGGTCCTGGATTCAGGGTAGCTGGTGGATCTGTCCATCTGCTCCTTCGTAGTGCCCTCCTTTGCCAAGGAGTCAGCAGTCTCATTGCCAAGCACGTTGCCGTGGGAGGGAATCCATTGCAGGGTGACTGTGTGACTTGTGCAGAGGGAGTCGAGAGATGAGGACAGATCGTTGAGCTCTGGATCTCTGTTGGTCTGGGTCCCTGAGGTCACACTCCGACAGATCGGAATGCAGAGACAGAAGAAACGTGTCCTGGATATGCGACGTGTCATCTTCATCGCAAGTCGGCTTGGTGTGTTCTTCCGCTCTGTGCTGTGGACTGTGTTCATCCGATTCGGTGTTAAACACGGCCAATACATTCGAGTCACTAGTGGTACCAAGACCAGCACCAACCTGTTCATGCCGTCTGTTCTGCTGCTTCGGCCTCTCTTGATCCCGTGGCACCTGGCTGTGGGGGTTTCTTCCTGTACTGACCTTTCGTTCTCCGGTTCAGCACAGGATCCGCCATTGTTGCTGACACTAGGCTGACCGGCTTCAGTCGAATAGCGACCACTGTGTTGCTGCCTTCTCCAGTAATTTCCCGGCTTGATAGACAGTTTTCAGTCAGCAGGGCGTTTAGGGCAGTGATAGACAGTTTTTTCAGTTTCAGCAGGGCGTTTAGGGCAGTGATAGACAGTTTTCAGTCAGCAAGGCGTTTAGGGCTGTGATAGACAGTTTTCAGTCAGCAGGGCGTTTAGGGCTGTGATGGACAGTTTTCAGTCAGCAAGGGCGTTTAGGGCTGTAATAGACAGTTTTCAGTCAGCAGGGCGTTTAGGGCTGTGATAGACAGTTTTCAGTCAGCAGGGCGTTTAGGGCTGTGATAGACAGTTTTCAGTCAGCAGGGCGTTTAGGGCTGTGATAGACAGTTTTCAGTCAGCAGGGCGTTTAGGGCTGTGATGGACAGTTTTCAGTCAGCAGGGCGTTTAGGGCTGTGATAGACAGTTTTTCAGTCAGCAGGGCGTTTAGGGCTGCCTCCGCAGTCGCTGGAAGTCCAGTGACTGGCATTGTCACAGGAATATAGTACACAATTGCCGCAGCTGAAATAAATGGCACCCTGTTGCTTCGTGTCAAACCACGACCCCGACAGACACAGAGAGAGAGAGAGAGAGAGGAGAGGAGAGAGAGAGAGAGAGAGAGAGAGAGAGAGAGAGAGAGAGAGAGAAGGCCGACTTCCTTGCGCTGAACACAAGAAGCAATCTGAAGCGATCAAAGCTAAGTGCATTTTCGTTATTTTTTTTCGTTCTTGTTTCACCTGAGGAAGACCTAAGAGGTCGAACCGCGTTGTGTTTTGTCTTGTGACTCGTTTGTCCACGTTTCTCTGGGCGATTCGCTGACATTTATTTAAGATCTGTTTAGATTTCCGCCTGCAGTCGTTTCACTTTGCAACTAGAGAAAGAGAGAGATAGAGATGGAAGGAGAGAGAGTGAGATAGACTAGACAAACACAGAGAGAGAGAGAGAGAGAGAGAGAGAGAGAGAGAGAGAGAGAGAGAGAGACAGAGACAGACAGACAGACAGACAGACAGAGAAAGAGAGTAGGGAGACAGAGACAGAAAAGGTCAACAGAGATACACAGAGAGACAGAGAGAATGAGAAAGTACGCCTGAAAGCAAAACTAAATCAAAAAGAAAAAAAAAAAAAGAAAGAAAGAAAAAAACGAAAAAAAAAAAAAAAAAAAAAAAAGAGAAAACACCGTACCTGGAAGCTTTGCCGATGCGAACAAATCTCGAGGCTCTCTTGTCCGGACTGTACGTCTCTCCGTCCACATCATAGCCCTCGTCCTCAAGGTCATCCTCTCCTTCGTAGCCGCGTCTCCGGACAAAGTTACCGGGCCGTCCTTGAACAGGGGAAGAATTGAAAGAGAACACTTTGTAAACAATCGATGCGCGCTTCTGCCAGCAGCCTTATTTTAAAAGAGATGTCCTTTTGTCGTGAGTGGTGGAAAATCTCCGGTGGCATGTTTGCATGTAGTCTGAGATGAAGAAGAGAGCGTGATCGGTCACACACAACACACACACACAACCACAACACACACACACACCGACAACTCACACACCACACAGCACACCCACACACCACACAGCCCCCACACACTCACTCNGGCAACGAGTTGGTTGATCAAACTTGCCAAGAGTGCACAAGAAAAGGTAATCAGATTGTCTATCCCTCACACCGATATGAAACCCAAATCCCAGGCTTACGTCAAAGACCTCTGGCAAGAGAAATGGAACTTGCAGACGGATAAAAGGTATTTAAAATCCGTCCAAACCTGAAAGAGTTTTTTACCATATTCCCGAAGCGGCCATAAAAATCTCTTGTGCTGTTTGCATACAAGCAACTCCTTTTACACCCATTTTTATCTTTTTAAGGTGATGAAGCTCCGTGGTGCATTCATGTCATGCCTCACTCACAGTTGTAGTGGCATACTCTTTTAGAGTGTTGGGACTTGCATGATGTGAGACATAAACCCTTTACAGCAGACTCTATGAAAACCTTTTTTTGAGATGTTCCACCTGATGTGATCTTTGAATTTCTGAAAGAAATTAACGTTGTTTCATCTGATATAAGATTTTACGGAGGAAAGATTTTTAGTATATTTCCGGTGCGGTTTTAGGTGTATTTAAAGGGTTGTGTACTGATTTTCTACCGTGAGTTAACTTCAATGCGGTGATGTCCCTCCCTGATATGGCCCTTTGCGCGCTATTGGCACAATTACCTTACTGTACCATAGGGCTTATAAATCTTTTTGTCAAAAGGGTTAGTGTCAACTTGATTATAGAGCTAAATGCTGTCCTTTCATACTCTTTAGTGTAATCTACTTTCAGAATGTTAGTCTTTGTTGCATAAGGTTGATGTCTTTTGTAAGGCTTTGGCCGCATTCACAGTCTTCACTTTTTCAGGTTTAGTATCTTTTTGTTATAGACTGTACTGTCCTTTATATTCTCAGCGTGTATGAATGTCATTCCTAGGCTTAGATTTTACTGTCCATGCTTTGGTGTATTTGTTAGGATTTAGCGGCGACTTCTTGGTCAGAATGTGATCTGTGGCTTCGTTTGTGGCAGGTCATAAAGGGTGGTAAGTCTGCAAGAATCGCAACTGGTCAACCACGAGCCGTCATACTACATCTTCCACGGCCACCTCCATCCTCACCAAGGGCATACAACTCCAGGGACGAGATGCTACCAAGACAGTCTCCGGGGTTCACAGCGTTACTACAGGCTTCCAGACAATCCGTTCTCATGGGATGCGGGAAGATGAATGGCGACTTCTGCCGGACCAACCCACTGCAGGGACTGGAGGATGCATTCACACCGGCAAGGGACAGAGAAGACAGGGAGCCTTGCCCAGCGAACAGTGAAGGGCTTCAAAAAGCCTAATCAAACGTTTCTTACTATTATCAGCATTTTGCGTGCGTGTGTAGAGTGAGCGCGCGCGCGCGCGTGTGTGTGTGTATGCGCGCGCGCGTGTGTGTATGCGCGCGCGCTTGTGTATAAGTGTCTGTGTGTTTATGCGTGTGTGCGTGCGTTCGTGTGTACGTGTGTGTGTATGTGTTTCTAACATTTGCGTTGCTGAGATCCTGCATAAACCCATCTGTTTCACCGTTGAATGACATGGTAGTGGACATAGTTTCTTTTCACTTTTTATTTTCCTTTCCTTAATACGGAATTGATTCAGATTCGGTGATAGCCCTGATGTGATCCCCATGAATTCGGCCATGCTGTACACAGAATGAACGTAAAAATGGTATCATGTGTCCTTGATACGAAATGGTTATTCTACAATAATAATGAACAACATTATGATGGGCGGTAGATGTGTAGCTATGTGTATTAAGATGTTCATTTTGTTTGCACGGAGTGGAGTGTGCGTGTACGTGTGCTTCTATGCAAGTGCTGCTCTCTCTCTCTGTCTCTGTCTCTCTCTCTCTTTCTTTGTGAGTGCGTGTATGTGTCTCATTACCTCATGCCTTCTTGTCGTAAATGATTTTTGTCGACCCCTCTCTCTCTCTCTCTCTCTCTCTCTCTCTCTCTCTCTCTCTCTCTCTCTCTCTCTCTCTCGTGACTTTTTACTACTGGAATGAAGTTGATTTGTGATCTATGTGATATACTCTCCCTTCGCCCATGGTGATTAGGCTATCATTATCCTTTTTTTTTTTTTTTTTTGCCTTCTCCATTTGTTTATTTTCATTTCCATCCTCGTGCATTATAATTGTTTTGCATTTCCTCTGTATTTTTTGTTTGTTTGATAGTTCTCTGTTACAACGTGCTCTTTCCTGCACCCCACTGTCATCTCTGTTACAACGTGCTCTTTCCTGCACCCCACTGTCATATCTCTCCCTCCCTTCCTCCTCCTCCCCCTCTCTCATCTCCTCCCTCCCTCCCTCCCTCCTCTCTCCCTCTCTCTCTCTCTCTCTCTCTCTCTCTCTCTCTCTCTCCTCTCCTGTGAGTGCGTGTATGTGTCCCATTACCTCATGCCTTTGTCATAAATGCTTTTTTTTACCTCTCTCTCTCTCTCTCTCTCAACTTTTTACTGCTGGAATGAAGTTGATTTGTGATCTATGTGATATACTCCCCCCTTCGCCCATGGTGATTAGGCTATCGTTATGCTGTTTTTTTTTTTTTTTTTGCCCTCTCCATTTGCGTCTTATTTTCATTTTCATCCTCGTGCATTATAATTGTTTTGCATTTCCTGTATTTTTTCTTTGTTCGATAGTTATCTGTTACAATAACGTGCTCTTTCCTGCACCCCACTGTGACCTCCCTCCCTCCCTCTGAATGTTTTTTCTATATAATCATTTTTTTAGTAGCATAAACAGTTTCGTGTTACGTGTCTCACGTGGATAGGCTTGAGGCCTCACCTTTAAAGTCACGAGTTAACGAGCTCTCTCTCTCTCTCTCTCTCTCTCTCTCTCTCTCTCTTTCCTGTACTCCTTCCGCTCCTACGTCTGTCTTTCATTTTCTTTTCTTTTTTTTTCAACCGCTCCAACATTTATGGCTTGACTTATTTTGCATTGTCGACCCTACTCGAAGCGAGGACAGGATGTACAAAAGCACACCAGTGCTATCTTATATCCTCGTAAATAATTCTCTCTCTCTCTCTCTCTCTCTCTCTCTCTCTCTCTCTCTCTCTCCACATACATGCATATGCCATTTAGATATCTTCAGTAGTGTTGTACGACTTATTCTATGTTGGAGTGAAAAATCAAGGGTAAATGTAAGGTGTTCTCTGTGCAGCCTTGTGTAAAATGCACCGATCTGTGAACAGTCTAGCAACCCTTCTTACCTGCTTTCGTTCGGGATGCGTTTCTGTTTTGTTGTTTCATCTTTTTTTGGTGATAGGATTTCCGCTATGAGTTCGTTGACCCTGAAACGCTTTCAATGTAGTTTGCTGGGTTATTTGATAAAGACTGAAAAGAGAGTGTGTGTGTGTGCGTTTAAGTCGGTCGTGTGTGTGTGTGTGCGTTTTAAGTCGGTCGTGTGTGTGTGTGTGAAAATCGGTATTTGTGCAAACTGTCGTCACGTACACGCGTTTTCTGGGTACAGTTGAACTTTTTCAGTTGCAGAATGTAGCTTAGTCGGTCAAACCCGGCATTCTGTGCAATGAATCGGCCCCAAATTACAACAATCCATAATGGGAAATATCTGAAAATCGTGTGCACTGCCATATAAATAGTTCTGGCGCGCACAGCCTTTAAAGAAACTGACGAAGACATGCGAACTAGCACTAGGTATAATGCAGGTCCCATAACATTGTTTTTCTAAAGGTTATTGGCCTTGATTAAAGACCTTTTCTATGCATATAGTGTTTCTAAGCAATCGAGGACCAAAAATGTAAGATTGCTTCACCCAGCGACCGACATCCCACCCTTAACACCAGGAGGGACGGGAAGGCTGCTAATGGATAATACAACTTTCATTCTTTATTCGATTTTCACGCAGATGAAGACACAAACATGTTCTCAACAGACTCTAGAATGTCGTCTCATGTTGCAAACTATGTAGGCGCCATGCCCTCCCTTTCATTTTCAACCCACTTGTGATTCCAAGGTAGGTGACGGAGAAGAGTAACCTTTGATGGGAAAACAACATGATGCCAAGGTGGAATGTGACGGAGAAGAGGAACCATTGAGGGGAAAACATGATACCAAGGTAGAAGGTGACGGAGAAGAGGAACCATTGAGGGGGAAAACATGATACCAAGGTAGAAGGTGACGGAGAAGAGGGGCCGTTGAGGGGGAAAACATGATACCAAGGTAGAAGGTGACGGAGAAGAGGAACCATTGAGGGGAAACATGATACCAAGGTAGAATGTGACGGAGAACAGGAATCATTGAGGGGAAAACGACATGATCCCAAGGTGGAATGCGACGGAGAAGAGGGGCCGTTGAGGGGGAAAACAACATGATCCGAAGGTAGAAGGTGACGGAGAAGAGGGGCCGTTGAGGGGAAAACATGATACCAAGGTAGAAGGTGACGGAGAAGAGGGGCCGTTGAGGGGGAAAACATGATACCAAGGTAGAAGGTGACGGAGAAGAGGGACCATTGAGGGGTAAACATGATCCCAAGGTAGAAGGTGACGGAGAAGAGGAACCATTGAGGGGAAAACAAAATGATACCAAGGTAGAAGGTGACGGAGAAGAGGAACCATTGAGGGGAAAACATGATACCAAGGTAGAAGGTGACGGAGAAAAGGGACCATTGAGGGGAAAACATGATTCCGAGGTAGAAGGTGACGGAGAAAAGGGACCATTGAGAGGAAAACAAACATGATCCCAAGGTACAAGGTGACGGAGAAGAGGAACCATTGAGGGGAAAACAAACATGATCCCAAGGTACAAGGTGACGGAGAAGAGAGACCATTGAGGGGAAAACATCCCAAGGTAGAAGGTGACGGAGAAGAGGAACCATCGAGGGGAAAACATGATCCGAGGTAGAAGGTGGCGGAGAAAAGGGACCATTGAGGGGAAAGCATGATCCCAGGTAGAAGGTGACGGAGAAGAGGAACCATTGAGGGGAAAACCACATGATCTCGAGATAGAAGGTGACGGAGAAGAGGGCCATTGAGGGGAAAACAACATGATCCCAAGGTAGAAGGTGACGGAGAAGAGGGGCCGTTGAGGGGAAAACATGATCCCGAGGTAGAAGGTGATGGAGAAGAGGAACCATTGAGGGGAAAACATGATCCCAAGGTAGAAGGTGACGGAGAAGAAGAGGGGCCATTGAGGGGAAAACAACATGATCCCAAGGTAGAATGTGGCAGAGAAGAGGGACCATTGAGGGGAAAACATGATCCCAAGGTAGAATGTGGCGGAGAAGAGGGACATTGAGGGAAAAAAAACATGATCCCAAGGTAGAATGTGACGGAGAAGAGGGACCATTGAGGGGGGGAAAACAACTGAGCAGCAAGTTTACAGAGAAAGGAGTGAAGAAAAAAACAGGTCTAGATAGCAGTCCAAACAGCATCGCGTGCGCACGCACACGCACGACCACAGACGCACGTACACAAACATACCGCGCGCACGCACGCACACACGCAACACACGCGCGCTCGCGCGTGCGCGTTTCTCTCCCATCAGCAGTGTTTGAATATTTTAATTACGAGGAGCAAAGTATCTGCATACTGGTGCAAGTCAACTAACTTGAAAGAGCAACAAACATTTTTTCTTCACTGGTAACGTAGCAGTAGCTGCCTCCCCCACCTCCACATTCCCCCTTTCGCCCTCCATGGCTGCCAACCCCCCCCCTCCCGCACCCCCACCCCCCTCTTTTCCACGTCCTCCCCTGCCCTATTCGACCCTTTCCCCACCAAGCCTACAATCTACCCATTTTAGATTGAACTGAAATCGGCTTTGCAAGTCTGCAATGATTCTGCTCCTGGCCTGGATGAGATCCACTATCAGCTCTTGAAACATCCCCCAGAAAGCTGTCTCCAGACCCTTCTGAAAGTCTTCAACCCATATCTGGACCACAGGGTGTTTTCCACAGTCCTAGCGGAAAGCCCTCATACCAATACCCAAACCTGGAAAAGATCTTTCGAGCCCATCAAATTACCGTCCGATAGCTTTCACAAGCTATATCTGCAAACTGATGGAAAAAAATGGTCAATGCTAGACTCATGTGGAAACTTGAAACCGATGGCCTTCCGGCGAAAGAACCGCAAACATCGAACTATAGTGGACCATTTGATCCGTCTGGAATCTACACTTCGAAACGCTTTTATAAACAAATAACATGCAGTGGCTATTTTCTTTGACTTGGAGAAGGCCTACGATACCCCTGGGAATCTGGGATACTTCATGATCTCCATGATCTGGTTTTTCGGGGTCATCTTCCACTTTTTATTTAATTTTTTTTTGGCAGAACGACACTTTTAGGTTCGGGTTGGCACCACTCTGTAATGTTCATGAGCAGGAGTTGGGTGTTCCATAAGGGAGCACACTGTTTCCTGCCCTCTTTAGCATTAAAATCAACAACGTTGTTAAGTCAGTTCAACAGGGTTCCGACTGCTCATTGTTTGTCGATGATTTTGCCGTCTATGCAACTGGAAGCTTGTACTCGAGTGTTCAGCGCAGGTTCCAGCTTTGTGTGGATAAAAATCATCAGTGGGCGGAAGAAAAAACGGCTTTACCCTTTTGCTACTAAGTCTAAGTGCATTCACTTCCATAATTTTCGTCAGTTTTTTGCAGATTCTGAAATCGAAATACTAGGGAAATCTCCCATTTCACCTGTCAAAGAGGCCAGATTTCTAGAAGTTTTTTTTTTTTTTTTTTTTTTTTTAACCAAAAACTTGACTTTCTTAGCCACATTAAAACCTAAAGACTTCTTGCCAGAAATCTCTGAATATTCTGCGGGTCGTAGTACACACTGACTGGGGCGCTGATAAGAAAAATTTGCACCTCTACAGAACCTTGGTCCGTTCCAAACTGGACTGTAGTTGTCCTGTGTGCGGCTCTGCAAGACCCTCTTACCTAAAACTCTTGGACCCTATCCACCATCAAGGGCTTCGTCTGTCTTGGAGCATTCCGCACCACCCCTGTGTACAGCCTGTACGCAGAGAGTGAACCCTTTTAAAGAGTGAACCCTAACTATCCAACCGCAGGCTGAAACTATCCTTGATCTACTATCTGAGATTGTTCTCTGAACCAGAAAACCCTGCCTATGACTGTGTCTTTAACCCTCAGTTTCAAAGTAAATTCGAAAAAAAAAAAAAAAAAAAAAAAAATTGCCCTCATACACCTCTGGTGGTCGCAAAGAAAGAAACGGTTCTGTGCCAGCTGCACACCGGCCATTCGTATTTTACTCATTCGTACCTTTTAAAGAGTGAAGAAAACTTTGTGGTGCATTCCATGTCATGTACCACTCACAATGAAACATATTCTTTCAGAGTGTTGGGACTTGCATGATGTGAGACAAAACATTTTACAGCCGATTCCTTGAAAACCTTGTTCAGAGATGTTCCACCTGATGCGATCTTTGAATTCTTGAAAGATATTAAACATTTTTCATCGGATCTGAGATTTTAGATGTATTTGAAAGAGTTGTGTGAATGAATGACTTGTGAGTTGATTTTTAACGTGGTGACAGCCCTGATATGGCCCTTTGCGGTCAGCTGGGTTATAAGCAATATTACCTTACCTTACCCCACCATTTCCTAAAAGTCCCTCTCTTCCGCCGCACCCCCCTCTCCACTCCCCTATCCCTTCTGCCCAGCCCTTCCTCCAGTTCTCCCCTTCCTCATCCCCCTTCTTTTGTTCTTGTCTCCCCCTCCTCACCTATACGCTCTCCACCGCATGTCTACACAAAGTGATTCCATCTTGATACGTCCGGCATGGCGAAGAGTTTGTCAAATTTGGAATCAACCCCCCCCCCCCCCTTCCCTCCCTCCTCTTGTGCCCTGTCCTCCTTTCTGCTTTCTGTTCTCCCTCCGCGCCCCCCCCCCCCCCCCCCCCCCCTCCTAGCGCTCCCCAATCCCTTTGGCCTACTTCTCGTCTCTACTACCTCGTCATTCTCCCCCCCCCTGCCCTTCCCCCCCCACCTCTCCTCCTACTCCTGGCCACCTTCCCCACCACCTCCTTCTCCCCCCTGTGCTGTGACTCCCCTTTCCGTGCGTGACTCCCTTTCCGCGTCCCCCCTTCCCCGTTCACCGCGCGCGTCTTCCCCTCCCTCTGTCTTTGGGACTCTCCTCCACTACCCCCATTATTCCTCTCTTTAATCATCCCCTTCTCCCTCTCCCCCCCCCCCCCCCCCTTCCGTTCACTCTCCTTCTCTCAAAGAGAGTGACAAGAAAGAGAAGCTCACTAGCACAGGATGTTTAAGCGCGGGAGCTATTGGTACTGAAAGAGCCCCTAGTATCTGCATGGGGATTAAAGTATAAAGCAAATATTCCCTAACGTTGTTTGCCGCTTGTGAACGAAACACTTTCTGTTTGAAATTATGATCCAAAATGTTCACTCTCATATTTGTCCTTAGGTTGTGTGGATTTGCAATCCACAGCCACACTAACTATCACAAAATACACATGCATATCTGTTTTTAGAATAAAAGTGCAAATACACACAGGCATCTGTATGACTGTAAACATACATATGCACATGTGAATCAGCACTGAAGGCAACATCATCATTCAATCAACTGATCAAAATGTGGAACAGCAAGAAATTCTCCCTTGGGATCAGACTGAAATTTTATAACTCCAGTCTGATTTCAGCGCTGTGAAACCTGGCAACTGAAGACCACCCAGGAGAAGAAACTCGACGCCTTTGATACTAAGGGCCCACATAAGATCTTGGGCATCAAATGGTCAGACTTAGAGGATGGGAGTGACACTACCAGACTGACAGGGGACCGTGCACAGTGGAGCACCTTGACTGCCTCATGCGTTGCAAGGCGCAGGAGCATCTAAGTAAGTAAGTAAAATAAGTAAGAAAGACGGATACACACAGGCATGGTCAGGAGCAGGAACGTGCAGGATAAAGTCAGAATCATGACTGAGGTCCTGGAAGCAGTTTTCTTGCGACTGTAATTGCAGTGAGCAGCATTGGCACCGGAAACATTGTGAGCAGCCAGGGAGGCTGTAGACGTGGCCTTAAAAATGTCAGCGATTTGATGACGTCACACACAACCAGAACGGTAAAAAGCGACAGGGAAGAGGCGCACATGTCGACCCATGTGAAGACTCGACGGTAGAACTGTGCATAACTTGTCGGAGACAAATACACATCTGTTCTTTGATAGGCTCATGCCCAGCAGGAAATGAGAATGGAGAGCGCAGGCAGTGAAGACGAGAGCCAAGATGGCGACCCACGCTCTTTGCACCGTGCACGTCACCTGCACCTTATGCGGCTGAATAACCACCACAGTTCGCAGCCCCGTCACACCCGTGACCAGCCAAGGCAGAGAGAGTGTTGCTGACGTACACCATGAAGTTACGAATCTTGCACATGGCAGTCTGCAGTGCTTGCAGGTGCACGTAGAGCAGGTAGTCTGCCCATCGAATGAAAATACCAGTGTACAACAGAACCAAATCTGACACGGGCGAGGGACATAAGAAAAGCATGTTGAGAGAGAGTCGTGGTCCTTGATGCGACGCATGACGAAGATGGTGGAGATGTTTCCCAAAGATCCAAGGACAAGGAGAAATACGGGGTGCACTTTCCATAGGAGCAGGGCTGCTTGGTACTCCACGCACTGGATAAGGCTGGCGTCTGGTCCGTGCGTAGGTCCAGCGTCATTTTCTGCTCTTTTTGTGATGTTATTTTCCATTTTTCTTCTTGCTCAGACACTCCTGTAAAACGTTCAGTATGTGTGAGAAAGTGCGCGCACACACACACACACACACACACACACACACGCACGCACGCACGCACGCACGCACGCACGCACGCACACACACACACACACACACACACACACACATACCACTACTACCACTACCACCAACACCACCACCACCACCAAAACAGGAATAATGATAGGAGGAGGACAGCATAGATCTCCACCAACGTCAAACGTTATCTTGGATATGCTCTTCTGATCTGGAACTGCAGCAAAATGTACAGAAGATAACGTTGACTGTAAAAACGGGGACAAAAACAAACAAACGAGAATCCATAGACAGGCTTTCCACTTCATTTTCTCTTATTGTAGCTTGACTCTGTGAGCTGTGAGCAGGCCAGTCAATTTGTGAGTGAGAAGAAAAAATACGCTGTACTGTCTTCCCAGGGGAAGTAATAGTAGATGCAGACCCCAACTCCCCACTCTCTCTCTCTCTCTCTCTCTCTCTCTCTCTCTGACACGTATGTAAATACTCGGCGAGTCTCTCTCTCTCTCTCTCTCTCTCTCTGGCACGCGCGCGTGCGAGGTGGAGGGAAAAAAAGAAAAAAAAAAAAATGCAGACTTCCCATGTTTCGAACGTGATATGAGAAGAAAAATCAACGTTAGTGTCACTACAAAGTTTTTAACTCTGCAGGAAAATGGAAAATATATCATTTCGTATATAGTTATGAATTTATACGTAGTACCTGCACAGTGTTCGTGTTCAGTCAAATAAAAATCATATTCTTGATCAACGTACTCTGTTCCCGCCTTTGATTCAGAAGTGCTCCATAAACTCAGCGAGTAATTACTTGAGCCACATTGCAGTTTTGAACCAAGTGTTTGAGTGGAAACATCGGTTCTGTAATTTTGACCTCCTGTTGCATATATATATATATATATATATATATATATATATATATATATATATATATATATATATATATATATAAACTCACAGAACTTTCTGCCAGAGAGTACTAGGAGAGTATTCCGAAATCGCAGACACCAGCCAAGCACGAACGGGTCCCGGATTTACCTTTTGATCTGGGGTCCGCGCATAATATTGACGGAGTTCATTTTTGGCTCACAGTCCATATTGCCGCCCAGTCTGGCTGACTTCGGTTCCGTCGTCTTCGTGTAATGTTGCGGACAGAGGGACAAAACATGTCAACAGACGCCATTGAGCCAAAGATATCGCAGTCGGTGATCCCCGCTCCTCAAACAACACTCACACCCCACGTTAGATCGGCCACTCCCGCGATAAGACAGCGGCAGACGCGAGGGAGGGAAGCACTATGACCTCGACAGGCGTGTGGGGGGAAAAAATCGGTGACACAATTTAGTTTCATCTCGGTGAATGGCGGCTGACATGAGTCATGTCGTCTGCAGAGAGCTACCATCCCATAAAAAATCGTTACTGGTCATGAATGACCTGTGGAATGTGGAAATAAGACTGTCGCATTTTGTTTCAATCAGGAAGCGGTGTTAACTAATCGCCAGTGGTGTGTGCACCCGACACGGGGGGGGGGGTGGGGGTGGGTGGGGTGGGTGGGATTGTGTATTCACAGATGGCATGAAGGGTGTTTGATGGAAAGCAACCAGTCCACATTACAGTAAACATAACAAGACAAACAAACAAAATGGTGTTATTCCATGCTCTCTTGAATGAAAAGCCTTGTATAATAAGTATATTGATCTTTTTCGTCTGAAAGTACACTGATCATTTTTTAGGACAAAATTTACTCTGCAGTCACATCAAACGGTTCAGTTTGAAAGCATAAGCGTTTCCATAGAATTTTGCTGGTATCAGTTTTTTTTTTTTTTTTTAAGATAAACAAAATGGAATTACATAATACAAAGTGCGATTCATCTTCACTTTACACACACACACACACACACACACACACACACACACACACACACACCACACACACACACACACACACACACACACACACACACACAACACACACACACACACACACACACACACACACACACACACACACACACACACACACAGAGGCGCTCTTCCATCCATGATTTGACATTTTATGGGGATAGTCGCAAACCGAGTCTGCGCGCAGAAAAACGTCAAAATATCGACATTTTATGGGTAATCTAGCAAACAGTAATATTGTATACCTGTTTCGGTGGGAGAGTCGCCCCACAAACCCGTGAAAGGCCTCGGTGACGCGTGACGTCACCGAGTTCCAAACGCCCTCTCATCCTGTCGCGTCATGTCCGCCTCTCGCAGATCTTATTGACCGCCCTGACCTTCACGCAGAGGCGTGTGGGTGGTGGGAGCGAGGTGGAGGAAGGGAGAGGCACGTGAGGGGAGGGGGGGGGGGGGGGGGGTGGGGGGGAAAATAAATGTGTTGAGAAGTATGTTAATGTGACATTTAATGCTTAAAGTCCGCACCCACCAAACAAAACGTGGCAGACGACAATCGACAAAGAGTGTGGGAAGCAGTGGGATACATCTTACAGTTTTATACGCAGCTGTTTTGAGAAAATTATTGAACGAAGATTGGGTCCGTGAATCTAGATCGAAAACTAATAACGAGCCATAGTTTCTCCCGTATTAACTGAAGCTACGATCCAATTCACTGGATTACGACGAACTGAAAACTGATCCTTAATTAACTAAAGTTCGAACGATCGTTTCTCAGGGAGGGAATAGAACCTACAAAAATACTCTTCGCTGTTATTCGACTGAGATACATTGCTAGTCCTATTGAACTTGAAACTTGTTTTAATTTGGCTGTGAAGTCGATTTCAGTGATCTCTTTATCCAAAATCGAACTTTCTTTATTTCCAAAGCGTTATGACCGTGACTATTTCGGTCATACCGAATAAAAATGGTCAAATACGATTCGAAATTGGAAATTTAGGTTAACCAACCACAAACTGACTTTCGACACAGGAGAGTGTCACTAATTGACTACGGGAGGGTTTCCATAAGGTCGCTTCTCTGGAAAGATACTTCCCTTTAGCGTGAATCTACACAATTCCCATAACACACTGGACGATCCTTATCTTCTCGCAAACGCAACACTCGGTGATATAGATGCGATGACTTTTGTCATATCTTTAGATGCCATTTTTTTTCTTTCTTTCTTTTCTTTCTCTTTTTTTTCTTTTTTTTTTTTTTTTTTTTTTTTTTTTTTTTTTTTTTTTTTTTTTTCTTTTTTTTTTTTTAGCATTGTAGAAAGTAGGTGGTGGAACCGTACTTCAACCAACACCCCAAAGTTCATTAGTTCTACGGCTACGGCTGTTTTCTTTCTTTCTTTTTCTTTCTTAAGTTGTTGAATTGGTAAGATTCGTCTCGACGATTACGAAGGGCTACGGAAACATAGTAAATACAATATTAATGTATTTCGGTAAGAGCATCCAACTGCTGTTGTATGACTGCGGTTGTGTGATGATCATTATGATACAGTTGGTCCGGATTCGCTGAACAGATCCGCACCAAACTTGAGTGTGTTCGTTCTTAGACTATAAGCTGATTTATCGACAGTAATGGGAGTTCATGAATGTAGGGACATGTGCGTGTGTGTCCTGGCCAACGTTTTTCTCTCTCTATCCGCTGTAGTCAAACGTGTGAGGCAGTCTCTGAGTTGTAATGTTGACAGGCAATAACATAAACGGACACAGACGATAATAAAATCTCCTTGACAGAGGCCGTAAACAGCAAAAGACAACAAACAACAACAACAACAACAACAACAACAACAACAACAGCTGATACCTGCCTTCCCGGATGGGGGGGTGGGGGGTGGGGGTAGGGGTCTGGGAGGCGTGGTGGGGAAAAGGGTGGGGGCGATAAGGGAGATACTAACCAAAATTTGCGAGATTTATTTGAACGACATTCAGTAGGTCTGTGTAATAAAGGCACACACTGACGTGCTTACACACATGTATGCATGCACGCACACGCACGCAAACTCACACACACACACACACACACACACACACACACACACACACACACACACACACGCCCGCATGCCGCACGCACACACACACACACACACACACACACACACACACACACACACACACACACACACACACACAAACACAAACACTGTCACACAGGTTCGAATTCGAACGTGAACTTTTATTCGCCGCGTGCAACACACACACACACACACACACACACACACACACACACACACTTACACATACGCGCGCGCGCGCGTGCGCGCCCGCGGCCGCTTTTGATGTCCGCTTCCGGAGGTCAGACCGGACCGCACAAATGTCAGTCTTGATCCACGATCAATCCACGTGATAAAAACAATCAGCTGAATTTGCTGTAAGTGGGAGTCCAATTCGACTAACTGGTGAGCATTGATTTTGATCCAGCCGATGCTTTTTCAAGGGAGTGACCTTCTAAAACTCTCCCCCGCCCTCCCCCTTCTCTTTACATACTCCCCCATCCCCACCCCTCCCGCTGCCTCTAGCCATCTCTTGTTGACCTCATTTTGGGGGGGAAAACATAATTATTTGTGATATGGGATTGAGGAACAGCGTAGGGGAGAGAGAGGAAAACACCGTAGACACACTTAATCAGGGAATGTCGTAGGCACTCTGCAGATTATGCAATCCACTCCTCCCTCCCACCCCCCACCCACCCCTCCTCTGCACACAACAGATTATGCAATCCACTTCCCTCTTAACCCCCCCCCCCCCCCTCCACCCTCCCCCTGCACACAGCAGATCATGTAGCCGGCTTCCCTCTCACCTAACCCCCGCCTCTGCGCACACACATACACATCTTCACCTTCTTTCCCTGCCGACTTCCATCTCTTCTATTTACCCCAATTCATTATCCGCCATGTTCCTTCCCCTCCCCACTCCTACAGGGAGACAAGACAGGCAGACGGACGGACAGAGAGAGAGAGAGAGAGAGAGAGAGAGAGAGAGAGAGAGAGAGAGAGAGAGAGAGAGACGATCAATTCCCGGTGTTGGAAGAAGTGGATAAAGGGAAACTACTGAATATAAGTGTAGGGTTCAAAAAACGTGTCGGAGTTGTTTTTCTTTGCGGCACGCTTGATCCCCTCACGGGGGGGGGGGGGGGGGGGGGGGGGGGGGGGGGGGGGGGGGGAGAGCAGGGAAGAAAGGAAGAAAAAAAAAAAGGTGGGGAAAAAATGAAAACAAGGAAGGAAGGAGGAAGAAGAGAAAGACGACAAAGAACATTACATTTTGTCTGTCGTTTCCTCCTTGTTTCACTGTTTTTATTTTTGCCTTTGTCGGTGAATGTGTATCTGGGTGTATGCATGCGTGTGTAGTGCGTGTGCCTTGAGTTTGCCGATTGTGTGTGTGTGTGTGTGTGTGTGTGTGTGTGTGTGTGTGCGTGCGTGCGTGCGTGCTTGCGTGTGTGTGTGTGTGTTGTGTGTGTGTGTGTGTGTGTGTGTGTGTGTGTGTGTGTGTGTGTGCGATTTCGTGAACTATATTTAATAGAGGAGTAGATCTCCAGTTTGTTTCTTATTCCCTTAGTTTGTTTTCGTTTTGGGGGAAAAAAAAACAAACAAACAAACATAACATATCTATTCCTTCTTTCTGAGTTGAGGATAATTCATCGGATCTAAATCCTGCATTTGATGTTTGAACGACGAAGTCTCCCGGTGATATTCAAAACACGTTAAAAAAAAAAATTCTGTTGCTGAGCCACCCGAACCAGGATCTGTATTATGTTTCAAGTTATCCAGTACATATGTTTGCGTTCTCTAAAGTGTGTTTCTTCTTCGATTCTTTTTGCAGCTTCATCGGCTAGGGCTGGTGTTTATTCTTCTTCTGTATCAGGGACTTCACAGGCACAGGGACGTCCCATTTCTCCTGTCATATAAGATTTCATCAAACCTTTTCTCTTTATTGCTTTATCATTTTGATCATGAACGAACTTGTGATTGAATCACTCGCTGCATTCGGGGCAGACACACGAAAATAAGACAGAAGCAGATTAGTCATAGATACGATGGGAAAATATACATTTTTGGAACGTTGGGGTGATCAGTCAGAAACGCCATCTCATTGCCTCACGGAGTTGACGGTCCAGTCAGTCTATATTTGTGTTTTGCTTAGATAGTTAAAATCATACACACATGTGCAAGGATATCCGGAGATTCTGTTGTTGCTGTTGTTGTGTCGGTAATTGTTGTTCTGCATTTTAGGGGTTCTGATTTGATTGTTTGGAGAATATTTGTAATATTGCTCTTGTGGGACTGAAAGAGGAATGTGCGTTAATTTAGACTCTCTTTACGTAATGATAGCATCAAGCTGTTAGATTGTCTCTCTCTCTCTCTCTCTCTCTCTCTCTCTCTCTCTCTCTCTCTCTCTCTCTGTCTGTCTGTCTGTCTGTCTGCCTCTCTCTCTGTCTCTTTCTGCCTGATTCTCTGTCTCCGTCTCCTTCTCTCTGCGTCTCTCTGTCTCTCTGTGTGGTGGAATAGATGGACCAATCTCTGGTACCACATCTAGCGAGCCTTAATAAATCTAAAACGTCATTTTTACTTTAGTTCCGTGGCACTGCGATCTTGACGCAAATAATATGACGTGAAGATTAAGATAAAAAAAAAAATTAGACAGAATGACGTAAGGAACTACTCTGAGATGGATTTTTTGTCAGTTGACTTTGGCAACCAGAGAATAGTAAGAGTCCTTAGTCTTTCAGAGAGAAAGAAAGGATTTTTGGTCAGCTGAGCTTATGTTGGCTGGTTTTGGATTCAGCAGCGCTGTTGAAGTGTGCCACAGAAATAAGAACGTGAATGAAAACACGGGAAACCCTTGGATAGGTCCCACAACCTTTATTGAGTTTCTATTGAAAACCGTTCATCAAAACAGAAGTGGTGACCATATAAACAAAACAAGGGAAAGAACTTAATCATAAACCGAAAAAGGGAAGTCACTCGCTCTTAAGAACGAGATGCTGCATTTTACCCTCTTCCCAGTGGAGTACAACTACATAGCGAATTGTCAAAGAATGAAGGGGAATGAATGTCAACTAAATCTTGCTGGTCAACGTGAAATGCGACCAGAGCGGGTCGAGGTTTCTGACTAATGTGTAACAGGGGATGATGACGACAAAGTCTTTGACTCTTCAGAGGATGACTGCCGCAGTGATGGTGGTGATGCCTCCGCAAATGAACCCAGTCTTTTTGTCATCTGAAGATGTTAGTGGCGTGAAAAAAAAGCAGCTTTGAGTCGGTCGTTGTCGTTGTTCAAGTTGAGCACCTATAGCAGTGTTGGATGCATCGACTGTGAGGCTTGTTGGTGTGTCTGTTTGAGGATGATGTAGCAGTACTGCTTCATTGAGTGCTTCCTTGGCTTTTTCAAATGCAGTTTGGCAGTCAGCAGACCACTCAAGAGTTTGTCCTTTACCACATGCTTGGGCATGAAATGGGGCCGGGATGTCAGCAACATGTGGGATGAAACGATGATAGTAATTCGTCATCCCCATCAACCGTTGCAGGCTGGTGCGGTTGGCAGGTGCAATGCAGTCACGGGGGCAGCTAGCTGGTCAGGGATGGGACGTTTTTCCCTGAGCAGTGACACGACGTCCACGGAAATCCAAATCACTGGCACAAAAGACACACTTGCCTTTGTTAATGACCAGCCCACTGGAATTTGAAAAGCTGTTGTAGATGCTCAAGATGTTCTTCATTTGAGTGACTGGCCACTAGGATGTCATCAACACAGACAAAAGTGAAGGGAATGTCCTGCAAAATGCCATCCATGAGACGTTGGAAGGCCAGGGCTGCGTTTCCTGAGGGCGAAAGGCATGCGGAAAAGCTCCCAGAGACCGAAGGGTGTGATGATGGCAGTCTTGGCAATAGACGATGGTGCCACAGGAATCTGATGATAGCCTCTGACCAAATCAGTCTTGGAGAAGATGATGCATCGTGCCAGATGATTGTTGAAATCTTGAATATGAGGCAAGGGGTATCGATCGTCCTTGGTAGCAGCGTTGAGGTGTCTGTAGTCACCACAGGATCGCCACTGGCCACTTGACTTGGGAACCACGTGTAGGGGTGAAGACCAAGGTGAGTCGGACCGACGAACAATACCCATCTGTTCCATGTTCAGGAATTCAGCTTTGGCAGCTGTGAGTTTTTCTGGATTTAAGCGTCAGGCACGAGCATGAACTGGTGGACTATTTGTGATGAGACGATGCTCAGCACCATCTTTGTTGATGGTGGAATTAAAATGTGGTGCAAGCAACTCTGGAACTTGTTGAAGAAGATCAGAGTATGTGTTGTGTGGGAAGAAGTGATAGGCCAGCCACAATCAAAGATGCACCTGTGCTTTTGATAAATGCAGAAGCATTGTCAAGGGATAGTAGGTGTTTGCCCTTGAGCTCAACGATAAATGAGTGAGCGATGAAGAAATCTGCACCAAGGATGGGACGGGTGACATCAGCAAGACAGAATTCGTGCGGATAGAATTTCCTTGAACTGAGTTCCAAAGTGATATTGCGTTTGCCCCATGTTTTGATTGAAGTTCCATTGGAGACACAAAGGGATGAAGAGGGTGGCTTATATAGAGGCAGGATACACTGACACATCAGCACCAGTGTCGATCAGGTAGAACTGGCCGTGCGGCGATTGACGACAGAGAACGTGTTGGAGTTTGACATGCCAGCCGCTAGCACTTTCAGCGGCCGGTTTTGCCGTTTCCCGTGGATGATGTGTCATGTTTCAGAAGTGATGCCAACTTGCGACCTGGCTGGCAGCGACGTGCATCTGGTCCAAGTGTCAGATGGTAGAAACAGAGGACCGTGTTGTAAAAGGCGAAGCTGGATCTGAGTTGCCTTGTTGCGGCAAGTGGGAGTGTCGCTGTGATCTTTTTGTGGCAGAGACGGCTCCACAGAAGAGTTCATGGCTCCACATGTGTGTCAGTTGGAACTGTTGCAAAGTGCTGGACACCTGCAGTGCGTTTTTTCCAGATACGGCCTGCAGTTTCGGCAAGGTCCTCCGTCAGCAAAGTTATGTCCTGCGAGGAAGCTTCGGATGTCTGCTGGAAGAATTGACATAAACAATGCGCTTTTTAATGTCTGTGGGTCATTATTAAGTGCATTGATCTTGTGCATGAGGGCTGTAGGTCGTTTGTCACCAAGACCATTCAGACTGAGAGGTTCAGCATCTCTCTGTCCTGGGATTTTCCGAAGGTCTTGATGAGAGTAGTTTTTAAAGTGTCATATTTATTCACAGCTGGTGGATTGGTGAGAATGGACCGCACTTCATCTGCAGTACTCATGTCGAGTGAACTGGCGACATAGTCTTACTTAGTTTGGTCTTGTAAGATGCCTTTGACTCCAACTGAACTTCGACCCTGGCGAACCACACTTTTGGAGATTTAATCCAAAATTCTGGAAGCTTTACAGACACTACATTGACCTCGCCATCAGATCGACTTGAGCGAGTTTGCATTTGCGTCAACAAGTTTGTTACAATTCTTGCTTCAGCAGATTCTTGTGCCATTTCTAGCGTTGTTCAGCGTCGGGGTCACCAGTGAAGTGTTCCACAGAAATAAGAACGTGAATGAACGGTCCCATAACTTTTATTGAGTTTATATCGAAACCCGTTCATCAAAACGGAAGTGGTAATCATGTAAACAAAGCAAGGGAAATAACTTAATCATAAACAAAACAAGGGAAGTCACTCGCCCTTAAGAATGAGACGCTGCCCTGTGACAAGCTGCGCTGGAATGCATAAGGCGTGTGTTAAGCTGTGTAAAGTGCATCATGCTGTGTCAAGCTGTTTGAATCGCATTGAGCTGCGCCAAGCTGTCTTGATGTTGCATGAAGCTGTGGCAAGTTGTATTGAGTCACATCAAGCAATGTTAGGCTGCGATGGATTCTGGGAAGCTGTTTGAGCTGTATTGAGTGATGCAGATTTACAACAAGCTGAACGAAGCTGTGTTGAGTTGTGCGACGCTGTATTGAGTTGTAATGAACTGCAACTAGCGATGGCGAGTTGCGCTGGACTGCATCTAACTGAGTTGAGTTATGTGAGCTGAAGGAGCTGTGCTGGACAATACTGAACTGTTTCAAGCTGAGAAGATCGTTGTTGAACTGCTTCGAAAAGTGTTATAGCATCAAGTTGCACAACGGAGTTGTGAAGGATTGCATCTGGTTGTGCCGAGCTGTGTCACACTGAACGAAGTTGTGTGGTGCAATAACGAACTACTTCAAGCTGTGTTGGACAGTGTTGAACTGTTCCCAGCTGACCTGTATACTCAAGCTGTATGTTGGACTGGACAGAGTCTGTTGCTGTGCTATGGCCTAACTGAAGTTGCTGCTGTACTGTGAACTATCCAAAGTTACTGCACTGTGAACTATCCGAAGTTATTGCCGTGCTGTGAACTATCCGAAGTTATTGCCGTGCTGTGAACTATCCAAAGTCATTGCCATGCTGTGAACGGTACGGAGCCGCTGCTGTGCTGTGAAATACACATAGCTGCTGCCGTGTTGTGGATTATACGCAGTTGCTGCCGTGCTGTGGATTATACGCATTTGCTGCCGTGCTGTGGATTATACGCAGTTGCTGCCGTGCTGTGGATTATACGTAGTTGCTGGCGTGCTGTGGATTATACGCAGTCGCTGCCGTGCTGTGGATTATACGCAGTTGCTGCCGTGCTGTGGGATTATACGCAGTCGCTGCCGTGCTGTGGATATACGCAGTTGCTGCCGTGCTGTGGGATTATACGCAGTTGCTGCCGTTCTGTGGATTATACGCAGTTGCTGCCGTGCTGTGGATTGTACGCAGTTGCTGCCGTGCTGTGGGATTATACGAAGTTGCTGCCGTGCTGTGGATTATACGCAGTTGCTGCCGTGCTGTGGATTATACGGGGCTGCTAGCGTGCTGTGGATTATAGTACATAAGAGCTTTATGGTGGACTAACTGGAGTATATACTGCTACGCTGTTGCAGGAGTTTTTGTCCATTCTCAAAAACAAACAAACAAACTTGAGGGCATCGGAGTGTTATGACAATAACTGTATATTGGGACATGCATGCAGGTGATATTGATGAATTTTGATGGGAACGTATTTCATGGAGTGAAAAGTTCCAGATTGTACGTCCCTAGCATGCGGGACGAGATCCCAGAGGTTCAATAAGAATTGTTCTTGTTGTACTTCAAAGTGTTTTGCAGTCCATCCTGGATGATTGCTCCGTCTGTTGTGAGTTTTATTTTTTATTTTTTTTTATTTTATTTTTTTTTTTGTCAACCCCATAATCCGGTGACACTCTGTCTCTGTCTATCTGTCTGTCTGTCTGTCTGTCTGTCTGTCTCTCTCTCTCTCTCTCTCTCTCTTTCTCTTTCTCTGTCTCCTCTCCCTCTCTCTCTCTCTCTCTCTCTCTCTCTCTCTCTCTCTCTCTCTCTCTCTCTCTCTCTCTCTCTCTCTCTCTCTCTCTCTCTATCACAGTGCGAAAGGATAAGAAAGCAGACGGTGATTGCCTCCTCCCCCTCTATATCACCTTCTCATCTCATCTGTCTCCTCTTCTTCATCTCTCTCTATCTCTCTCTCTCGTTCTCTCTCTGTCTCTCCCTCTCTCTCTCCTCTCTCTTCTCTTTTTTTCTCTTCATCTCCATCTTCCCTCTCTTTTCCACAGTCCCTCTCTCCTCGCTCTCTCTCATCACAGTGGCGAAGGAGAAGAAAGCAGACAGACCAGAAGAAAAGAAAGAGAACGCAAAGAGAATGGCAACGACGAGGGAAAGAAAACAACAACACAACAACAGCAGCAGCAGCAGCAGATCAGCAGCAGCAGCAGCAGCAACACACAAACACAACAACAACACAACAACAACAACAACAACAACAACAACACAACAACAACAACAAGCCAGGTGGAAGATAAAGCCCACCAACAATGACTGACAACAACCCGACATTTAGCATAGCTTGTGCTGCGTGTGTCACCACTGTGTGGCGGGACAGAGGTTGTTACCCCCACCTTCGACATCTGCCTGTCCCAGACCCACGTTGAATTACCCCCCTTGCAGAGGTCATGTGACCGCTTGAAATGGGTCATTCCTCTGTGTGTGTGTGTGTGTGTGTGTGTGTGTTGTGTGTGTGTGTGTGTGTGTGTGTGTGTGTGACCCCCCCCCCCCCCCCCCCCTTGGCCTCTCAACCTCCCACTGACCCTCATTCCCGCCTCCTTCTGTCGCCCTGCTCCTCCCCCCCCCCCTCCCCCTTTCCCTATACCCTCCGCCTCACTGGCCTCCCCTCCCCCTCCCCTCCCCCACCAACCCCTTCCTAACTCCCCTCTCTCCGTAGTCCATCCTCCTCCCCGCCCACCCTCCACACCACCCAACACACGCTCAACTCCGTCTCCCTTCTTTCTCCCGCTTTTCCTGTAATCCTTCTCTCCTCCATGTTCTCTCTCTCTCTTCTCATCATCTCTTCTCTCTCTCTCTCTCTTCTCTCTCTCTCTCCTCTCTCTCTTGGGGTCTTTTCGGGTGTCTGGGCTCTCTGGCCCTTCTACCCTGGAAAAGGATGAGTATCTGCTCTCTCTCTCTCTCTCTGGCTCTCTGTTTTCTCTGCCGTTCTGCTCTCTCTTCCCCCTCTTCTCTGACCCTTCTAACTCGAAAAGGCTATCTCTCTCTCTCTCTCTCTCCTCTGTCGCTCTCTCTCTCCTCTCTCGCCTCTCTCACCTCTTTCCCTCGTCTCCCTCTGTCTCCCTGCTCGTCTGTCCTCTCTCTCTCCTCCGCTTCTCTCTCTCTCCCTCTCTCTCTCTGCCCTCAACCAACTCAAACAAAGAACTCTGAATGTCCCCTCGCGCTGTAGGTTGAAAAGAAATTGGTAAAAACCACTGCAGCCGTAAAATAAACTTACATCAAGATGCTAATCCTAATATAAAATAATCAGAAAACATTTAAATTCTCGTGGTGTTCTCTCCCATCGCTTCTCCTCTAAACAAACCTCTCTCTTCCGGACACTGTCTCAATGTACGGGACCTCGTCTTCTCTCAGACATACGTGCCAGTTCTCTCTACTCTGCACAACAATCTCTACACACACCTCCAAAACTCTGTCTATTCCTTCTATAACACTCCTATTCTAACTTAAACTGCTGGTTACGGCTACGACCACGTACTACAAAACCTAGAACACTCGCTGCTCAACGACTGCTACAACCACCGCGATGCTACTAATACTAATACGACTACCAATTCCCTGGCCGCTGCGTGCTGTATGTATCCGTCTGTGACGCCACTACCAGTCTATACTGCGTCTGTGCTGATCCTGCCCTCTCTCTCTACTATCTCTCCGATCGTCTCTCTCTCTGTCAGACAAGAATCCGGCAACCCAAGATAACCACCAAAGACAAGGTCTTTTGTAATAGGGCACACTAGCCTGTTAGGTTCAAAAGAAAGTTGGTAAAAACTGCAGCGTAAAATCAACGGACAACCAAGATGAGAGATATAATAATCCATAATAATAATAATAATAAACAACTTAATTAAATTCAACACGCAAAATAACAATAAAGAAAAGTAACTAAACAAATCATCACAACACGAATTTCTCTTTACCGTGCACACTGTCTCCATGTTAACGACCACACGAGTTTGTTTTCATACATACGATGTATGTTGCCAGTTTTTGAACGTTTAGGATGATTACTCGTGCACACACACACACACAAACACACACACACAACAACACACACAAACTGCCTCTACTTCCTCTACTACCACTCCTCTACTACCCGCTACTACTACTGCTGCTGGTGCTGCTGCTACTACCACTACTACTGCACCTAGCTACTGCTGCTGCAACGACTGCATTACTGCCGCTGCTGCTACTACTACTACTACTACGACTACCACTTCTGCATGCCGCTGCTGCTGTATGTATCATGACTATGACTTGCACTACCAGCACACTTCTACTGCTGCTGCTGCTACTACTACTATTGCCATTTCTACTACTACTATGTAGTAGAAAGAAAAACTCGTGGAGAGCGTGGCAGCAGAGTCCTCAGAAGAGAAGCCCCTTCAAGCATGTTTCGGCCCTTATCTCCTGACACTCTAGGGGGGTTGGCCACAGCCGGTTTATGACTCCGGTTGTCCCTGCTGCTGCCCTTTTTTTTTTTTTTTTTTCCCATCTTGGGACGAGCCATGGCTGGGATTCGAACCCATGACCCTCTGGATATGTTCATTCCCCACTTAATGACTCGCGCACTAACCACTGAGCCACTGGGACACCTGATATTTGTAGGTAAGTTAAGCCTTATGAACTTCACTTTTGTTCCTCCTTGACCAGATCCAGCTTGAACACCTCTCTGCTGCTTCTGCCATTGCCTTCAGGGCTCTGGTTTTTTTCCCTCCCTGCAACGAGAGCTGTTTCATGAGGCTGTATGCAGACGTTCCTACAAACCCCCTAGCTCCAATTTCTGCAGTGAGGACTTTGACCTGATAACCTCTCCTCAGGCTGTTTGCCAGATCAGCATACTTTTTCAGTCTTGTAGATTTGAGCTGCCTCCATTCTGTTCTCATATGGCACCGTGAGCTCGATCATGATCAGCTGCTTGGTTGACTGAGAGTGGAATACTATGTCTGGTCTCATGCCACTCTTGCTGATGATCTCTGGGTGACTCTTCCATTCTGGGAGGTCTGCAGTGCACTCCCAGTCATCTGCCCCCGTCCAGCAGACCCTGCCTGCATGTTCCGAGTGGGCGCTGTTGTTCTTGGCCTTGGCTGCTACTACTACTATTGCCATTTCTACTACTACTACTACTATTACTACTACTACTACTGCTACTACTACCTACTGCAACTACTACTACTACTATCACCAGACTATCACCACCACCACCCCACCACATCACCATCACCGTCACCACCACCACCACTACTACTACTACTACAGCTACTGCTACGACTACGCCTCCTTTACTATTACTACTACAATTGCTAGTACTATTATTACTGTTACTGCTGCTACAGCTACTACTACTACTGCTACTACAACGACGACTACTAGTGCTGCTGTTGAGTGTGCTGCTGTGGTTTGCCGCTTCTGCTACTATTACTACTGCTGTTTGCTGCTGCTGTTTTGGTACTGAACATTGAAAGCGCTCCTTTTCATGTGAACTCACAGCGCGCTTGGCATGAACATTTCACGCACCACACAGACACGCTAAGTTAACAGCCAACTGCTGGGGCTTGTGGATGAACTATCCTACAATATGGAAAAGGCAAAAACAATCAGACGTCTTAGTGATGGATTTCTCAAAAGCTTTTGACAAAGTCTGCCACTCCCTTCTAATCCACAAGTTCCGACATTACGGGATCACTGGCCAGGTCCACGAGTGATCAAGGAACTTCCTGGCAAACCGACAGCAGGCGGTGGTTGTTGATGGAGCTTCTTCAAAGGCCGTCCCAGTAGAGTCAGGAGTCCCCCAGGGATCAGTCCTGGGCCTAGCCCTTTTTCTCCTCTACATAAACGACCTTCCTGAACAACTCTTCTCAACAACACGGCTCTTTGCAGATGACACTCTCTGCCACAGAACTGTAGCATTCCCCCCAAGACCAAAGGAAGCTACATCAGGACCTGGACCACATGGCAGCCTGGGGAACAAAATGGAAAATGTCTTTTCAGCCAGACAAGTGTCAAGCCCTCCATGTCTCCAGGAAGAAAAACACATTGACTGGCACTGTTTCTGTGTATGTGTTCTATTGTCTGTCTGTTTCTGTGTATGTATTACTTCTCCGTTTCGTTTTTCTGTCTGTGTACGTGCTCTCTCTCTCTCTCTCTCTCCTTCTCTCTCTCCTCTCTCTCCCTCTCTCCTCTCTCTCTCTCCTCTCTCTCTCTCTCAGATCAGATGTAAAACCTGACCTTTCACACAAACCAGACACCAAGAACATGCAGACTTAGAAGGCAACTCGGGAGAGCGCAGAGTCGCTCTTAAGAGTGAAAGCGACATCGTACATCTCCGTCATGGGGAAGTAAAAACTGTTACGGCTGAAAGAGTTATTTCACTCGTACATTGTTTAAAGTGATGCAACACATTCAACGTTTACGTCACTCGATCCTTGCTATAGATATGCCACCAACTTTGAATGGGTTCTTTCCTGGGCCCACTGTTCATCCTTAGACAGAAGTTTTGGGGAAAAAAAGGGGTTTTGTAGCTTGTGTGTAATTTAGCTCACAAACAAACAAACAAAGAAACGAATGAGCAAAGCGGTGGATGCAGGGAGAAATATAATTCTTTTCGTTGGAGATGAAAAGAATGTCCAAAACATTTCGGTACAGGGGGGGGGGGGGGGGGGGGGTGGGGGGGGGGGGGGAGGGGGGGGGGGGGGGGGGGGGTGGGGGGGGGGGGGTTAGGGGGTGTGGGGGGGGGGGGGGGCGGGGGGGGGGGGGGGTGGGGGGCGGGGTGGGGGGGGGGGGGGGGGGGGGGGGGGGGTGGGGGGGGGGGGGGGTGGGGGGGGGGGGGGGGGGGGGGGGGGGTTGGGGGGGGTGGACTCCAGTCGGCAGTTAACATTGGTTCTGACTCCATTTCCTTTCCCATACGTCCCTTCAAATGAGGACTGATACTAATAACCGAGGTTCCGTGTGTGTGAACGCACACTTAACATCTTGCACACACACTTAAAATCCCATTACCAACTTTCGGAAGAGAAAAGGCCAGTTTGGCCGTTGGTATGGATGACGCGTTTACACATAGCATGTCACCCTGCTTAAGAAAAAGGAAAGAATAAGAATTGAGGAGCAAGGAAACTGAGTGGAACGATCTTGAACAATATGGACTGGATGACACGGGAAACGACTGAATGAAGCGCCAGCTCTTCAGTTCGGCACTACCTAGATTGGCGCCCGTCCCCGTTGTGGATTGTAAAGCGCTTGGTCTCTAGCCGAGAATAGGCACTATGTAAGTATTCATTATAATGCTAAATAATAAAAAACATCTTTTTTCCCTGAAAATATAAAGAAAGATCCTTGACGAAAAAACGAGAAAGAGTCAAAACCTCACTCCCTGCTACCACCGCCCACCCCCAGTCCCCCAAATCAAAACGAAACAAACACCTTTACGAATATTATGAATCCAAACGTTTTTACCGGTGCGGTAGTAATCGATTCTTATTGACTCGACTCTCCCCAACTGTTGTGACGTCAGTTTGGACGAGGGAGGACAAGCGTGTGTTTCCGTTCTATCTTCGGCCTGCTGGTGGTCGACTGCTCGCTGCTTGACAGCATGTTTGTGACGACGCCGAAGAGTGGTTGGGACGAGAGAGGAGAGGGAGGAGGAAGGGGGGGGGGGGGGGGGGAAGAGGGAGAATAGAAGAGGTCAAGTGATGGGACAAAGGGAAGGGTGGGTGTGGGGAAATGGGAGGAGGGAGGAGACCTGTCTGGTGAAGGGATGGAGAGGCAGAGCGGAAAGGGGTGGGGTGGGGGGAGGCGGGGTCAGAGAGCAAGGATACCAGCGCGTGATCCGGGAGGGTGATGTGATGCGTGTTTTGGAAAAGACTCTCTCTTACACGAAAGGTGTGAGCTGTTGTTTGTGTTGATGATTTTCTTCTTCTCCTGTGCGTGTGTTGTGGTGTGTGAGTGTGTGTTGCGCGCGCGCTTGTGCGCTCTTGGTACATTGGACACTTTTGTTTGGACTGCACAGTATAGTCGTCGAGCAGAGGTGAGAGCCGTTTATATGGACATGTTGTTTTGACGATGTGGTAAAATGCCGACACCACAACACTCTTCCTCACCGTAGCCTTCGTCTTCCTCTTCTCTTCCGCATCTGTCCCTGTTTGTCTGTCTGTCTGCCTGCCTGTCTGTCTCTGTCTGTCTGTCTGTCTCTCCCTCTCCTGTATCTTCTTGTATGCCCCGTTTCTGTCTCTGTCTCTGCTGTCCCTGTCCTGTCCTGTCTGTCTGTCTGTCTGTTCTTCTCTCTCA